>JAOTOM010004716.1:387500-421664 GCA_034440615.1 Ashinkailepas kermadecensis
CTATCTCTGTCTCTGTCTCTATTCTGTCTCCGTCTACATACCTGTCCCTGTATCGGCCTCTGTCTCTGCCTCTACCTTTTCATCTGCCCTCTGTATCTGCCTTTTCCTCTGTCTATATCTCCATCTCTGTCTCTGTCTCTTCCTCTATCCCTGTCTCTGTCTCTGTCTCTGTCTCTGTTTCGCTCTGTGTTCCTGGTGGGGTGGCACCAGGAATTCCGAGGCTGGCCCTCTGTCCGCTACAGCAGGTGCTGCCCGACGCCGACGGCGCCACAGGATGAAAGGGGTAGGCTGGCTCGCGACAACGCACCTACAATTACAGCAGATTAAGTCCCGTCTCCGGGACGGTGGACGACGCACTGCCAGCGCGACATTATACCTCTCATTTCTGGAGCACCATTGTTCGGTCGTCAGTCGGGTGGCGTTGCGAGCCGAGGACAGCATGACCAAGGGTCGGCGGGTAGACCGCGACGGCCGGTCGGTGTGATAATCGGCCGCCCTGTTCAGATGTAATGAGCGCCGAAATAACTTCCCGGTCCAGTGTGCCGTCCACCGTAATGGTCCACCGTAATGGTGACGTACGGCCAGGTGAGCGGCGCCCGCCGAGGAATGGGTGTGTAACGACGTCATCAGCGGAGCGGGCCCACTGTCTGCGGACCACCGGCTCGGTGTGGGCAGGCGGTCGGATGGGCGCCACGTTTTATCGCACGGAAAGACATTGGTGGATTGCCTTCCCGAATGGATCAGGGATAGTTACTCCCGAATGCACTACAAAGAATCACCTCCGCCCGGATTTTCCTTGTAGAGCATTCTACGAGACACGGCACTGAAGCCGAAGAAAACAAGAGAAATGGCGAATCTGATGTCTGGTTCTATTGCGAAAGAAATAATCGCACGCACTCCCTCGCGAATGTTCGCCGTTCACAGTAGGAGTACCCATCGGAGAAGGGGCTTGTATTCTTCTTCTGGCTTTCTATTAAACAATGGCATTCGCTCGTTGTTGTGAAGAATCTTGTTCATGGGGCATTGCCATCCTTGCTACCTAATATGCTTTTTGGTTCTTCATCGAGTCGATGAATGCTGTCACTTAATTATCGGGTAGTCTTGTGACACAGTTAACTTATTCACGGAGTAGCAAGTTAACCCGCCATATCGATAACACTTTGTCTCCGCCAACCGCAGTACAGACTTCAGTCGCAGTCCGTGAGTGCTTCCACCGACCGCAGCCCACACTTCAGTCGCAGTCCGTTTGGCTAGAAGTGACAAGTTTCACACCGCATCGAACAAGTCACATGAATAAGGCAACGTACACTCTTCTTTACTGATAAAAAATAATAATTCAAGAACACCTTAAAGACAATCGTCACCATGTTGCCTATTCATGTTGCTATAGATGTTGGTAACTGGGAGCCGTAAGCTTCTCCGAAGCCACCATCTTCCTTCATGAAAAGCTAGAAGAATATAACATTATCCGACGCCACTGGCCTGGCTGCACATCAACATCTATGATAATATAGTGACCAGTACGCTTTGGTAGAATTAACTCGGGTTCACCTGAGCAAAAACATATTACGACTTGCGACTAACATATACGACGTGAATATCCACAAGTAAATTCCTCACTCGCACCAAGTCCTTAAATAGTGTACTATTAGACCCTTCGAAAATATCGGGCCAGCTTACATACCTACCATTCACTGCCCAGGTACTACCAATCATCAATCAATCGCAATAACAGCTCACTGACGGGGTTGAATTTGTGCTTTATAATCCTGGATGTGCAGAGGATATGTTTTGTGTAATCAAATATGGATATCATATTTTGCTTCCAAGCATGTGCCACCAGAATCTCAGTTTGCTAATTCCAGTGAATCTTGATCACTTTATCACAGAGCAGTTCACTGTTAGACAACACTATTAACCTCCAAATGATAGAAATGATAATACAATTTTCGGGAGAAGATAATGTTCCGGATGCCAACAACCCAGGAAAGCTCATTTTTAAACCCTGCTCGCCGATGGCTTCAGCCAGGCAAACGGGCTTAGACCATCGGCGGGATGGGGTAGAGCCACATAATGTCATGGTCGGAAAGTCCATTGAACTGAAGACAAAAAATTCAACGTCAGAGAACTTCAACATGTGTTCAAAGAACGGTGTTATCCTCCAAATTGTCGGAACTCACTGGGCGTAAAACCCCAAAACGGTGCCCGAAGCTGCCAAGCACGGTGGACCTTTTTTGACGGCCATCACATGGAGCTTGCACTGCACAAGGAAACACAATGGTTCGACTACTCATACGAGGCATGCACACGATTCAATGCACCCGTTATATCAATCATCGAGTACGGCCGCATCCTCTGGGGCGGCGCCACCATCACTCGCCTCGCTCGATTCAGGCTCTCGCAGCAATGGTTCCCAATCGCAAGCGAGGGCGAAGTCGGAGCGAGTCTGGTTCCGTGTGCATGGCACGAAAGGTCACCAGCAAATGCACTGCAATGGTGTGGCTTTATTGCTCACATTACGGACACCCGCGCGACGGAGGCGGCGCACGGGTTTGTTGCCCAGGTCGTTCCTATAAAGAACGGATTCATGATGTGCTCCCCGCAATTCTGCAGCTTTTCCCTCTAGAATACCTCGTCTGCCAACTTTTCTCATCCCCCTAGACTGTCCAGGTCTGGTGTCATGGAACAGGTGTGCATTCTCGGCTCTAACATCCGACGGGTGTGCCACTGAAAGTTCTGCATCTGCTTGTGCTGTGTAGTGGCATGGTGGTATGACGGTGTGTGCATGGTGGTATGACGGTGTGTACATGGTGGTATGAAGGCGTGTGCATGGTGATATGATGACGTGTACATGGCGATATGATGACGTGTACATGGCGCCCATGGCGTCGCATTGTGCATTGATGTATGATCTGCATCACTGTAGCATGTGAGCCAATGTATCTGCTGATTCTGTAAGTGGGTATGCCTGTGAATGTTATCATGGCAAAAACACAGACACAAATAACATGTTTCCATGCCGAGTCAACTGCCGAAGCCCGCGTCACACACACACACACACACCCCAGTGGAGGCCAGCATGAACGCCAGGTGGTCTGGCTGGCGCAACACTACACTGTGTGACCGGACGTGGTGGCTGGTGACGCAGACACTCGGATACCGGGTCAGGAGCAGCGTCACACAGTCCAGACAGGGCCCAGACGTACAGAGCCGCAGGGGAGCCGGCCGCCGCTGTCAGATTCGCTGCCAGATCAGCTGCACGGCCAGTCGGTCCGGTCCGGCCGACCTCGACTGGCCGCCGATTACCTCGCATCACCTGATTAGATTTAACATGGAAGCGAATTACTGCAGTCGGCTGGATTGGTTGGCTTGTTCGTGGACAGTGACTGGCCTAGTGACAGTGACCGGCCCAGTGACAGTGACCGGCCTAGTGACAGTGACCGGCCCAGTGACAGTGACCGGCCTAGTTACAGTAACGGACCTAGTGACAGTGACCGGCCTAGTGATAGTGACCGGCCCAGTGACAGTGACCGGCCTAGTGACAGTGATCGGCCTAGTGACAGTGATCGGCCCAGTGACAGTGACCGACCTAGTGACAGTGATCGGCCCAGTGACAGTGATCGGCCCAGTGACAGTGACCGGCCCAGTGACAGTGACCGGCCCAGTGACAGTGACCGGCCTAGTGACAGTGACCGACCTAGTGACAGTGATCGGCCTAGACATGCCGGCCGTAGGTTCTGAATACGGCGGCAGGCTGACTCAGCCGGGCTGCCTTTGGCAGAGCTCGGCAACGATATCGATGTCAGGCCTAGTCATGCATACGCTAATATTACTTGGGAGCCTGACATTTGAAATATATATACATATATATATATATATATATATATATATATATATATATATATATATATATATATATATATATATATATGTGTGTGTGTGTGTGTGTGTGTGTGTGTGTGTGTGTGTGTGTGTGTGTGTGTGTGTGTGTGTGTGTGTGTGTGTGTGTGTGTGTGTGTGTGTGTGTGTGTGTGTGTGTGTGTGTATGGGTGTGTATGTGCGTATGTGTGTATGTGCGTATGTGTGTATGTGTGTGAATATATGTATACTATAAATTATACATGTTCATATGGATACACATGTTTTATCTACTCCCAATCGGCATTTTCATGGTGCTCTCCATGGGTAGTATTTCACGCATATAATTTACTGTTGATTCTAGAGCATGCAATGAGATATCAGCCCGTAGTACATCATGTCAGATGGAGGGACGTGTCCGACTTATCATAGTATACGGCTTCCTGCAGCATGATATTTGTATTCCGCTCAGAGAGCCGGCTCGGACCCCGCGTTATTCGCTGTCGCCACGCCTGCTGTAGCCTGGCACGGAACGTGCGGAAGCTGCCCAATGTCCCCGTATGCATCGTCTCCGCAACAACACACAGATGGGGTCGCGGCCGAGGAATTAGATCTTCTAGGCGCATTCTTTCTATACAACACGCATGGGAGTAATACGATTTGTAATGCGAAGGATTCACCGGCTTCCCTTCCAATGTCTGCGTAGTGATTTTATCCGTTCAGGACAGCAGGGTATTGCCGTCATTTGCTGATTATTTTTAGCGGTCCCAGGCACAAATGATCCATGCGAATACACAGTTTACATATATAGCACAGTAGGGTCACACACTATACACATTTGAGTGGACAATAATACCAAAATGGGAATAAGCTTCAACTCTTCCGTTCTAATATCATTAATCGTTTTCCACTTTCATGCTTTCCTGCATGTATGCATGCAGGTTGTTTGTACCACGGAGCACACAAAGTTGGTTAGTCTTCGTGGAATGTCCTTGATGGTTCATCGTGGACACCATTGATTAGAAGATACACGAGAACTTAACTAGACAACATGATGTATTCTCAAATCCTACATTCTGCATGCTCTGCTGCCTTACTTTTCCACTCTTGAATACCTTTCCAGGAATACCTTCCTGCTCTGAGGTCGAAGCCCCGGACTGATTTTGTGCCACTGCACGGCAGCAGTGGCCTGACACGCCGCTGCCATGTATGTAGTAGAGTGGATAGCCCAAGTAGTGGGCGCAGCAGCGGATAGCCCAGGTATTGGGCGCGGCAGCAGATAGCCCAAGTAGTGGGCGCAGCAGCGGATAGCCCAGGTATTGGGCGCAGCAGCGAATAGCCCGGGTCGGTGCAGCGGATACCCCAGGTATTGGGGAAAGCAGCGGACAGCCCAGGTTTTGGGCACAGCAGCGGATACCACAGGTACTGGACGCAGCAGCAGATAGTCCAGATCGTGTGCAGCGGATGACCCGGGTCATGGGCGTAGCAACTCTAACAGTCCAGCAGAAATCAACTCCTGCGTAATTTATTCTACACATGCAACGGCCTGCGGCTGAGCTGCATTTCTCCACGGTGTGTGGATGACCGCTACCGTCTCTGACACGCCAACGCCCCGCCTCCTCGCTCCAACACCTATGCTCCAGGTGCACCTGCGGTCCGTGCACCTCGCCCCGGAGTGGTCAGCACACGCCGTCCACTTACGGAACAATGCAATGCCGGCGCCGTAAAAACATCGGCGCCGGCATTTAGACGGGGGCCGGTCCGCGTGCCGGCCGGGTCCGCCCTGCATGCGGCACCGGACGCCGCCCGGGAGGCCACGAACGGCCGGCCGGGCCGCCAGCGTCAGCACCAGCACCAGCACCAGCACCAACACCAGCACCAACAGCAGCGCGTGCCGCCACAACGCCGTTCTTGTGAGGCCAGTCGCGTCGGCCGGACGGACGGCCGGCGGTTGTCCCCTGTCGGCCCAGACGGCCGGCGGTTGTCCCCTGTCGGCCCAGACGGCCGGCGGTTGTCCCCTGTCGGTCCAGACGGCCGGCGGTTGTCCCCTGTCGGCCCAGACGGCCGGCGGTTGTCCCCTGTCGGTCCAGACGGCCGGCGGTGGTCCCTTGTCCACCTGACCCGAGCCCGTCGGCCCAGACGGCCGGCGGCTGTCCGTTATTGTCGACCAGCGGACGGAGCACAGTACGGACCCCGTCGGAAATCGCTCCGTCATGTACCCCATGCCAAATGGGTCACCCAACACCATTCTACAAGCAACATATACCATTAAGTATTCGCTACTTAATTAGAACAGACGACCTTCGCACTCATGGTACTTGTGTTGCAATGAGTTAGACTATGATTTTTTTAGGATGTTTCGAGCGAAAATCGATCGCATGCAGTTCCTTCCATGTATTTCACAGCCAGGATCCACGCAAGGTATTTGTGAGGACGGGTGTTTCGCGAGCCAGGAGCGCACGAGTCAAGATTCCCGCCACAGACAGTGACACTTTCGGACTTGAATCTCTTCGGACATTCATACGTCCTTGTTGAAATCAGGTATTGCCGGGTGACACCGCCCAACGATCAGTACCGGTATTGGCTCTGACGCCTTAAGCATTAAACTCATCAAATATCAACTACAGTATCAATGGAGAGGACATGTAGTGGTCCAGTTAAGGCAGTGTTGAAATAATGTTTCTGTTCGTCAGTTGCGACATATTGATTATTACACATTTTTTTTTTACTTTGTTTTGATATGCTTAATTTGGGGATAATTATTTTAGCAATAACAATATAAAAATATATATCATTGTTAACTGATATTGTACAACACACCATGGCATAGGTAGTCATCTTAGCTGGAATTGCTCTTGGAGATGTTCGTGCATCACAATGCGCAATGGTTATTATATAATCGTGGTACTATCAACAAGATGCAATGCAAGATTAGATATGAAGGCTTCATAAAGACTCATCACGAAGCACGATGTCGATACTTCGTTGGGATGGATGTTGATTCAGTGTTTAGAAAGTGGTATATTCCACCTTGTTTCAAGAATAACTATTACCGAGTCAAGGTCATACCGTGCACCTCCAATCCAGTCGTTCGTCTTCTGTATTGCGCATGACTGCAATACAATTCGTGATTCGCTTCTGCAGTAATGTTTAGTTCCACCCAGTTCCAGCTGTGCCGTCCATGGGAGTACCTATAATTATACCGTTTCACCTCAGACCAGCGGCTCTATCGGTGGCCGCAGTTCTGGGACTTAAATGAATCTCGGCTTGAAACAAGTAGCGCGCCTAGGATGATTATGTAAGGCAATCTGACAGACCGTGGCGTTCGCCGGTCGTCCTGACATCGTTCAGGGCAGGAATGCGCCCGCACTCCGGAAATGGAAACGTAGGGCGCTGGCGCAGCTCTGATGCCTGGGTGTCACTTTGTGAAGTTGGTTGGGAGCCGAATGACCTTCCTTTATGATGACCAAAGCTGCCTCGAAAACCCATTTGTATTTAACTTACACCCACTGACCCCATAGTTAATAAGCTTCAGACCGATTGGAGGGGAGAATCAATCATTGGGGGAGGGCAAATCAATGATTGGGGGCAGTGGTCCTTAGCGCATAGGTACAAAGTGACACCCCTGTTCTGGTGGCATTCTCCCGGTGAAGCCACAGTAGCGCTGCACCTACTTTGCTCAATGTCAAACCAACAGCCCGAGGATGGTCCAAAAGGACACCCATGTGTTGCTCTGAGCAGGTTCGCCCCGCGCTTCGCCCGGACACTGGTGGTGAAATTTGGCTTCATTGATACACCTACCTGCCTAGGCATGACTGAGTCCGCGACGTCGCGGACTCGGTCAATTGGCTACGTACGGCGTACACTATGCGTATCCTATTTTAGCACATAAACTGATTTAAGCAGGCATGGGCTCATGTGGCAGACTGGTACCCAATTCCGATAATCAGGCTATGCGTGAGCGTCAGTTTCCGAACATCATTGGGGGCAGGGGCGGATATAAGGGGAATGTGTGGAGGGGACTGGGGGCATGTTCCCCCGTAGAAGGTGGGGCCCCTCCGGCCGGGAAAAGGCATCGCTCTGGGAAGGCTCAAGTGCACCCCGGTCGAATTTATTTTCCAGCCAGAGGCGCACCTCTCAGAGGAAAAGGCGCACCTGGAAAAGAAAGGCGCCCATCCGGAAAGACTCGAGAGCCCCCCCCCGCCCATGAATGTTTCAGCCAGAAGCGTCCGTCGGAAGGCAAAGGCGACTCCGGGTACTTTCGCAGTGGCGCCCCTCTGGACGTGCACACCCCATGTCAATTCCTGGATCCGCCTCTGATTGGAGGGGGAAATACATGGGAGGAGAGGCGCAGCCCAACGCCCTCCGCACTTAGCAACCAAAAATACACTAGATCAAACAAGATAATTTTGAGATCTTCACAACGCAAAACACATTTTCGGAGCGCTTCGCGCCAAAAGCGTTCTGTTTAATTACATTTTATATTCGTGGGCCTCCCTTAAGAAAATCCTGGCTGTGCCCATGCATGGAAGCAATGTAAAACCGAAATCGATTGGAATTTTTCCATCCAGCCCGTTGGTTCTCCCAGCCAGTCGTGCCCTTTTTATCATGCCCCTCTCAACTATCCAATTATCTTTGATAAAGGTGCCCTTGATAAAGGAATAAATCGGCACTCATGATGGCATGGCCGAAATGAAACTCGCAGGGGAGCCATGGGCTAAACGCATAGGTGAGAAACCTGAACTGATAGGGAGACTGGTTGTGGCAGGACAGTACTGGAATAGGAATATGGTAGTCTAGTGGGGTGGGAAAGGACCATGACGGGCGTAAAAACTAAGCGACGTTTTGTGCGAAGGACACAGATGTGGCGTTGTTCGCACTACAACCGAGGAGTGCTCCGTGATGTGTCAACATACGAACTAACCGTGACCGCCGAAGATAGAATCCATCCTGAGCGACCGTCTTTGTCTGCGTTCCCTCCGTGATTCGATCAGCTGGTCATATCCGAATGCCGACTGGCCCGCTCGCTCAGTGGCCCTCGGAGCACTGCACGCGTGCACAACACCACACTCACACACGCTGCCACTCGCATCCAAGAGCGCGCTCACGAACACGAGCTACCGCATCCGGCAACCCACCTCACGCGCCACTCTCGCCAACTGAGTCACCGGACGAAATCAGCTGATGACGAGCGGCTGCTCCGCAGCCGCCACTTCCTCGACCTCAGAGACATCTAGTGACCAAATCGATAGCTTGAGCGCAATGACGTCACACCAGGCAGCGGAGTGCCGGCGCCGTGTGGGCGTGCACGAGGCTGTGGCTCAGGATTGTGGAGGTGACGTGCGGGCTCGTTCAGCCGTGACATCCTGCAGTAATGGAATTAATCTATGGGTGCATCACCGCACGCTTTAGTACACAGTAATCTGTACGGCCTAGCCTCGTACATTTAAAAGCAATTAACAGACGGTAGCATTGACGGGGAAAATTACTTCGGAAATAACTTGCCATAGTGATAAAAATATATTTCAGAAGCTGTCGTGAAGTATTGCCCATTCACAGGTAAAATGAAGAGTATGAACCTCCGCTTTTCGGCACCTTTAAGTTAGTGATTACATGGAAGAATCTTCTGAGTAACTTCGCTGAACTTCTTAAGGCTTTCATACACTTATGCATAGGTGTTGTTTTATGAAAATTATTGAGAGGGCAAAGTGCCGCAGGATTGATGTAGGTATAAGATGTGGCTGTTTTACACGCGCACCGAAGGAGTGGGGGTAGGGCGGAATCCGCCCGCTTCTGTTTTATTACATTATCTCATAAATGGGTGGCGATATTGTTATGTAATGTTGTAACTTTGTGAATAAAAATCGATAAACACATCCTACGCAACATAAAATCGAAATCCGTCAGTAAATATAGGAATTTCGGGGTGCGAAATCGGCCGACCAGGCGGGGGCCGGCGAGCGTTCAAGGTCACAAAGACTTCGTCGGTACGGTGGAGCGACAGTCTGGTGAGGCAGCCGATCACGGCTTCATTTGACCTTAAAAGCCTAGGGTCATAGGGTGTTCGTAGTTCCCGGAATCTTAGGGGCAGGGACCGAATCCCCCCCCCACCACACCATCCTGTGCGTGTTATGTGAGAGGCCCTTCGGCACTCGTGTTGATCGATCCTGTCTTGAATTATGTTTATATGCTAGATTTAGGCCACTTAGTCTGCTAACAGGATAAATTTGCAATTGACGTGATACTGAAGGTAAAGATAAAAATACAACCACACGTCTGGAAGACCAGGTTATCACTTAAGGGGGAAACAATTGTCCGACTGAATTGAAAGCCCGACAAAAGAACAGGGAATGCAGTTTTCGAAACGTTTCGTTCTGTCAGTGTGCAAGAGTTCCCCAGCCACATTTCCGTCGTTGCTCATATATCAACGAATAATATACGTGACAACCAACACACATGCAGGATGGCGAACAATTAATATATTATTAATATTAATATTTGTGGGCAAGACACACAGAAATACTCCCAGGTAGGGAATCATGGCTCCGGTCATACCATCATTCCGTATACAGACGGGGACAGTGGAGCGGACTGCGTTCGGACATTCAATATAAAATGTGGAGTTCTTATATGTAACTTTTTAATCGATTTGAGGTCATATTGATGTATTCTTTCTTGATGGTGAAGAATGGAAATATTTACTACTTATACATTACAGTTGCCATTTAAATCTACCTAACCAACCGTCTTCACGCCAGTTCATCTCACACCAATATCACATCGAAAGAGGCCGAGTTCAAGATGTCTTCAAAATCCAAGAAAGCAAGACCAGGTGGGTTTTAACATTTGTATCACAGCGTTCGCTCGGAAAGCTCGCTCACTCTGTCTGAACAGCCAGTGTATACTCGTAAGGTGAACGCTGCTTGAGAAACGTCTGTGGACGAATACATGCCAAGTATGGCTATATCTGACAATCTAAATCAAATCAGGCAAATCCTGGTCTTCAGATTCTAGTGACTTGTCATGAACATATAAAGATGTGATGGCTGTTGCAAAATTCCTTGATGAAGAAAATAATACAATGCCTTCACGCCTTTAATAATCTGGGGGCACATAACACACAGCTCAGAAGCATTTAGGAACGACACCGTCATTTGCCATCTGCTGCGGAGTCCCACCAACCGCCAGACTACAACACCAAGATGTACAAATTCATATGTGTGACCATATCACACCCCTGAAACCGATCATATTACACCCCTTTAGCCAGTACCAGTACCCTACTAATAAGGGAATGCATGTGGTGGAATGAAGTTCCCGCCGTCAGCGATGCAAAAGGGCGCTTGATCCATGTCTTGTAGCGTTTCTAAACTAAAGTAGCAGAACAAATGTCGATATTGAATTGGGCCTGTCGTCATCAACGTCAAACGAAAACCTTGCAGATGCACACTTGCTGCCCGTATTATCACAGACGCACACTTGCTACGTGGACTATCAATGTTGAGGTCGTGTTGAGGGTGCGAGACTGCACAACTATCTAGGAAAAAGCTGGTGCGCATGGCCAGGGGAAAAGCCATGCTGGGAACAAAACCTGGCCACATGCGAGCAAGCGTGGTTTCTGCGAACGCGAAGGCGGGAATAACAGCAGGAAAGTGCAGTACAAGGCATCAAATGTGTACCACTCTCTGGCTGTCTGATTCGCTGAAGTTTGGGTATCGGGTGATAGGTCATACACCATGTTGTAGCCCCGGGAAAAAGACGAGGATGTGCAATAAAGAAATTGTCAAAACCCAACATTTGTACGTCCGCGGCGCGGCCGCCCTGTCCGCGCCAGGGACTCCTGCCAGGGACGGATTCAGGAATTGTCATGGGGGCACTTGTCTGAAGGGGTGCCATTTCTTTGGAGGGGCGCCACTACAAAAGTACTTGGGGGCAGGGGTGGATACAGGGGTGGCACTGAAGGCATATGTGCCGATATGGAAGTTGGCGCCCCTTCGGCCGGGAAAATTGTCTACACCGGGAAAGCTCTAGTACATCCCCATCGAATTTTCCAGCCAGACTCGTCCCTCTCAGAGGAATAGGTGCCCTTTTGGTGTGCTCGAGTGCATCCCCATCGAATTATTCAACCAGCGGCGCTCCTTGGAAGGAAAAGACCCCATTCAATGTGTTCGAATGAACCTCCGAATTGTTCAGCCAGATGCGCACCTTGGAATGTAAAGGTGCCCCTCCATGGAAAGCCCGAGTGCACCCCATCCGTGAACTTATTTTTCAGGTAGGGGTGCCCCTCCAGATACCAATTTCCCCTCATGGCAGTTTCTGAACTCGCTCTTGCCTGGTGGGGTGTCCTTTCCTACCGAGGGAGCCTCGAGGGGGATCCATTCGAGCACACTGAAGAAGAGTCATTTCATCTCGGAGGGGCGCTTCTAACGAACAAATAATATGGGGGGGTCCCCCCGCCCCTTCCCGGTGAGCGCCTTTTGGAGGGAGGGAGGCACAAACCCCCAGTTACCCCTCCCCCTCCCCTGTCAATGCCCCTGACTCATGCATCTGCAAGCCAGCAGCTGGCCGCGATCAGGCTACCAAATGTTTTTTTTCCTTTCTCCGGAGAAGACAGACCTCTAGCTGACGCAGACGAACTGTGCATTTCGGGTGGCTGGAATTCAAGAAGGCAGCACCAAGTTCGACCTGCTGGTAGCACACCTTTCTGTGTCGATCACCACGCAGGTGCGGATATTATCTCGTCCAAGACGCCCAGTTTCGTGACCCTCATTGACGCCCTGAGGAGTAGGTTGGCGCAATCGCGAGCGGCCCTCCTATTGTCCCGTCAGCCCTATTGTCCCGTCAGCAGCTCGGAGACCAGAAGCCGTTCCAACTGCTCCTGTGGATACACTAAGAACTGGGTACAACACGGGATGCTCTACAAGTCCGTGAGCTGTTAAAGACCATTTCTTCAACGGCTGCCGCAGGCTTGGGCAGCATTATCGCTGCCGTCAGAGAAAGCTCCTCTGCACCAACTGACTACCGCAGCTGAGAAATTCCTGGAAGCCTTGGCTTCAGGCCTGGTGTCAGCAATGGCGGCAGGATGCTCACCAGCGCAGACGGTGCCATTCGGCGCAGTGTCTCCGGACACCAGTACGCTGGTCACACTGCATGACATAGTCGCGACGTCGGTGGCGGTCAGTCACCTAGAAACCATTCTGGGTGACAGGTCACCAGAGTGAACGGATGGACGTCACTAGTTCCAGAGCCATCGGCGGGGCCATCGGCGGAACCATCGGTGGGACCATCGGCGCCCCCGCTCCAATGCAGCCCTCAGTGTTATGCTTTTTACTGCATGCCCATTTCCACTTCATATTGGGGGAGGGGCAAAATTGAACATTGAGGGGACACGTACCCCTCCAAAAGTATACAAAACAACACCCCTGCACTTATGCATGTAAATGTGGGAACCACGCATATAGATGCATAGTTTTATCACTTCTTCAATACCACTAAGGCTTGCAGTATCGCGTTATAAAGATTTCCGCAAGGTTATGCTTTTCCCATCCTGCGAGTGTATTGATATCCTATAGGTACTACGAGATCTACATGTAGGGGAGACCGGGTCCAGTTGATACACGGGATGGTTGATACAACAGTATTTCCTAAAAAAAGTATGAAGCCGGTTGTCATGGCTACCACATATGTTACTACCGGCACCTTCTTCTCGCGGCAATAGCAAGCGCAAGTCCTTTCAACCCGCGGCTGCGGAATGGTGACCATGTGGCACATTTTTGGGGCGAAAGTAAATTTTGAATGTCTGTTCTCCGCCCTTAATTTCCAATGTGTTGCCCACTTGCTAACTTTCCAGATGTTTGTTATCATTACCATGTTCTCTCAGCTTTGCATCGGTGAAATGCTTTTATCGTTTGTCGCTACACTGCACCCATAATTTGTATCATAACATATTCCAGCCTGCACCAGAATCCTGCGGTGTAAATTGATACAGCTTGCATCAACTTAATCAGCCTGCATCAACCTCAGCCTGTATCATGGTTTTGATGACTGGTAATGAAATAAAATAACCACAGAATTGCCGACGTGTATTGAGGTGTTTCCCAAAACTCTTTCAAGATAATCTTATTCAATATTTCTTCCCGACGTAAAAGTCTGAACGACAGAAGAGGTGCAGCTACGGAATATTGCGCCCAATGTTGCAGCATTTGGACGCATTTGGACATCCGAGCCATTTAGACGCATATGCTGGTCGGCCCGTCGCCTGGGTGTGCCTGTGTTGCGTCCAATGTCGGTGAATACGGAGACAAATCACTCACTGCTCTGCCCTCGTCGCGGCCGGTCGTCTTTTGTGCGCTCCCTTGACGAGGGAAAACCGTGAGTAAAATATTTGGCACAGGTGGTTAGTGGAGGAAGGATTTGTTCTATTGTTGGCCTAGGTTAAGAAGGAGATGTTAGATTGTTTAAATTGGGTATATTATACTTATCCTAGGTATTATAAGCTTCTAAAATCATCGATCGGCCACGTGGACGCTTTGTAGACGGGTGGAGCGGCCACGTGGCTTAGGTTTCTGTTAGCATTGAGGAATAAGTTTGTGTCCGCTTGGTGTTTGAAATAGTTTATCTATTAATAAACTCAAATAGTTTATCTACATATATCAATAAACTAGATAGTTCGCTCACTGCTCGGTTACATTAGTTGCTAGCTAGCTTTATAACTTGGTTAGTAAAGGTTTACCTTAACTAGACTTAATTAGTAATAAGAGTAGCAAAACAAAATAACATATTTATATATATATATATATACATATATATATATATATATATATATATATATATATATATATATATATCTATATATTTATATATACATATATATATATATATATATATATATATATATATATATATATATATATATATATATATATATATATATATATAAAAAAACGCAAGGTGACCGTGGGAAGTGTGAGTGTATGGGAGTCATTGGGGATTTGAGTAGGAAAGTAGATATGTTACCAAGGGATGTGAAGCGCCTGAAGTGTTTGGTGGCAGGGCCCATCATAGGAAATGTCGCCAAGCAAGCCAGGTGCAGGAGTCTAGGAGTAATAGGGGTGGAGATAGCTTGGTCCAGGAGAGTAGAGAGTGGAAAGTAGCTAGATGCCAGAGTACCGAACTAGCTTTAAGGAAAATTGACATAGACATTGGAATTAATAATAGGTTTAGAAGCCCTTGGAACTCAATTCCTTTCCAAAAAATCATTCCTACCCGGAATGTTACTCTACGGCCACAAAAAATTGCGTCAAAGACCCCCAAAACGCGTCTGGCCGCGGAAAACAAGCGCCTTGGAGCACCAAAAGAATGCACCGCGAGGCCGAAGAATCATACCAGAGCCCACAAATATCGCGCAAGAGGCTTACAAAAAATGCAAGTCGACCCGAAGAAAATCACAAAAGGGCTCCATCGAGTCGACTCGAGCACCGGAAAATTCAGAACAGGCCCCGAAAGAAAGTTCTCTTAAGGGCCATTCTACTCTGAATGTTGCCATCGGCTGAAAAAAAAACTCATTGAGCAGCCGCAGTGGCACACCAAAGAGGCAAATGCACCCCTCCTCATCCTGAAGAGGTGGGCTTCCAAGAACCGCTTCGGGGTCCCCAAAAAATGTTTCTGGGGCCCCATAAATTCGCGTCGGGGCCCCCAGAATTGGGGTTATAAATATATACAACGGGCACCAAAAAACTTGCACCGAACCCAAAACTTTGCGCCGGGGAACGCCAAATTCGCGCTGGGGCCTACATAAGTACAACGCAATCCGTGAACTAGCGCCAAGTCTCCCAAATATCGCGCATTGGACCCAAAATTCCTGTCAGTAATCCCATAAATCCTGGTCGGGGCATCAAAAATTCCCCTCGGGGCTCCCAAAAATTTGCGTCGGTGGTCCCAACTAAGCACAGCGTGGCCCCAAAATCGCATCGAAACCAGACAAGGATCAAGCCGGAGCCCTTCAAAATAAAGAGAGATTCCGAAAAATAAATGTCCGAGCCAGGAAAATCGTTGCTTAGCTCAAACATCCCACCAGATGCTTTAACAAATCGCATACGGCACCGAAAAACGTACCGGAGCTCGAAAAAAAGCCCTGCGGGACACAACGAACTGTCACCGGGGGCCCGAAAAATCAGGCCGTGACTCGGACTTTACATAATTCAGAAGTCACCAAAAATTGCGTCTGGCCCAGAAAACTGGCGTCGGACCCCCCCCCCCTCCGGAACCACGCGCCTGGGCCCGAAAAGTCGCGACGGGACCCCGAAAAATTATACCGGAGCCCCCAACATCTTGCTGGGGTCCCACAAATGTGAGCGAGGAACCCCAAATAAACACCGGGGGATCCTAAGAGCACACCTGGAGGACGTAAATGCACCTGGCCCTCCAAAGTGTACCGACTCTGGCAAAAAGTGGCAGGGCCTTAAAACATGTGTTGCAGCTCTAAATCCACACCCTGAGCTTAAAAAACGCAATGGGGCCCTCAAAGCACACCGGGGCCTTGAGACCGCATGGGGCCTCAAAAACAGGCTGGGGCCCTCAAAAATCGATACGGTCCTAGAAAAGGAACAGAAAGACCGAACACTAAATATACAATTCGGGGTCTGCGAAAACGCGCCGGTACCTAACAAAAAATATCGTCGGTGCACAAAAACGCAAAAAAACTCTAAAAAGAGCCGGGGTCGCAAAAATGTGCTGGGACTCTAACAAAAATTGGCTGGAGCCCTAAAACACATCCGCAAACAAAGAAAAACGGGAAGGTTAAAAAAGAACACCTAACTAGAGCCTCAATTCGGTAGCCAATCTGGGAGCGTATTTAACCAAAGAGATGAGGTGCATCAAAGCTCAGCGGTTATCCGGATTTCTTAGCCACCAGAAAACGTGGGAAGAAGAGAACTAATCATCGAACTGAATTCAGGATGGGCTCTTGTGGCTCTTAAGCCTGAACACGTTATGACCTTATGAGGTGCCGTTTGTTGTCACCTATCAGCTATTTTGCACTGAATTGTTGGTCCCCAAAATATGCGCTTACATTCCGTTTCAGCCGGGTGCTAAATGATGTAGTTGTGGCATTTCTTTTCAAGTGGCGGATATTCTAAGGTGCACGATGTGTACTAGAGATGATTAAGGTAACTGATCACCTACGTGTTGGAGTTAGGCCCTGAGGACGAACACCATACAATTATGTCAGCCTGCCAATCTTGGTCTGCCACACACCGGATCAAAGAATTTTCAACCAGCGATCACCCGTCTTTCCTGTTTCTCATCCTTTCCAGCAGCAATCATGAGACTTCTTTTGCCATGGGCCAGCAAGTAAGCTACGTTCTTGCTTATTGTTTCTCCTCGCCAACATCGGTGAACATTTACAACGGGGGACATCTAAGAGACGTATTGTACCATATCATGGAAACAAGAGCACACCACATACACATTAGTGAGGCTGTAATGAGCTTGCATCCCCCCACACGCACATAGCGGAAGTTGAAGAAATTTTGTTTGAACAGTAATAGGTACTAATGGTTTCACTTGCACCAGGAAGATGAACCAATTATTACAAAAGAATACATCAGCCGTAAAGAGAGTTCCAAGTTCAGAGAGAAATGTGAAATTGCAAAAGTACTTATACTGCGATGATAGTTCTTTTTCAGTACCACATGTTGCTGCTATCCATAGGCGCGTCCAGGAGGCCTGCCCCGCCCCATTAGCGGTGGTTGGTTATTGGTTTTACGACACGTCGACCGTTGAGTCATATAGCGTCGCCAATCTCTCACGCCGATTGGTCGCGGACGAAGAGTAGCGACAGGTGAGATTCGAACCCACAATCTTTCGATTGCGAGACGAGCATCTTACCCCTAGACCACTCGCCCCCCCCCTCCTTAGCGGTGAATGTTGTGTTCACTTTTCAAATTATCGGGTTCTCTACCCAAGTGCTCAGCCATGGTACTTTGCGAAATCCATGGAGGCGCCCCTGCTGCTGACCCTGGCCCTCCCACTTTTTCAGACGTTCCTACGCCTATGGTGTATGTGTATGTATGTATGAAGTCTACGAAGTCTTCAACTGTGCCGCGTAGATAACGCAAAACATAGATCTAGTTGCAGACACCGTTGGCGGATAGCTGGAGAACACCACAGCGGCGAGAATGTCGACGGCTGATGTATTTGGCGACACGGACGCCGTAACCACAGCACTCACATTCACCTGTCGAACACGATCCCAACCACCGCCAACCAAATCTGCACGCCAACTCCCCGGCCAAGCAGACGACACTTCGGACGGCCTGCCCATGCGCCAAGTCCGGCGGTGAGATGAACGGTGACCAAGGGTGACAGTGACCGTGAGTGTGGGTGGGTGTGAAATACATGACCTTGGGTTCAAGGACGCGCCGACCATTTTGTCATCTCATGCCCACCACTTTCACGAATAAAGGCTGAAGCGGCCGGCTTGCCTGCGACATAAATATGCACCTTCAGCTTCATGGTGATTCGAGAGCAAGGCAAATCAGCAGCATAACAACGTCCCAGTAGTCGGCCGCTCTCTCAAACTACACGTGCCACGACAGGAGAGATTAGCTTCCTTTCTTCTGAAAATGAGCTGATGGATTGCATCGACAATCGCAGTGCGGCGGAACTGCCCGCCCATCACTATTTCAATGAACATCCATCTCTTTTTGTTGACACAACGCGTGCCCATCAAGTATAGAAAAGTATGCCAAATGTGAAGGCAATATCTTGAACAGGATAGGAGTTATACTTCAAAACCCTTATGGGAAAGGATCAGATTGACATTATTTGTCCTGCGAGGGTAAAGCCCGTTTCACACCACGTCCCTTTCAGGTTTTACGGACGGTGGATGTTCGTGAAACGTCCCTAAAATCGCCGTAGGCTTGTTCTGGTTTAAGGGCGCCGACTACAGGCTCATCTGGCGCCCACATCGCCGTAGGCTATCCGTTTTCGACGGACGCTGTGTGTAACAATAGTTTTGGTCGACTCTCGTGTGACATTCTACGACCGTCTGACGTTCGTCCGTAGGTGGGAATTGTTTCGACTTTCGTGTGCCAAACGCACCTTCGATGCCTGTCGAGAACACAGCTGGCACACAATGCCAACGCACAATTTACGCCCGCGCCCGCGATTCCTTGACTTCTTTACATTACATTTTCCTCACATTGCCTCGTTAGTTAGTTATTTGGGCTTTAGGACGCATCGCCCACACTGCCTCCATGTAGATATTGGGCATTGGGCACTGCAATTATTTTCAGAAATTGATCACCCTGATGGTAGTTAAGTATGATCAACAGCCGATTAAGTACTTCTATTCGTAAGCAACTCCAATGGCAGAATAGCTTTACTTAGTGATGCTCATCATTAAGAGATCTGCCATCCAGCTTACCTATTCTTCTCTTCTGCGCTCCATGTACCTCAAGAAAAGGCCAGCTTCTAGTGGCGCAATTGACACGACTGCGCCAGAAACGCGTTACTGACGTCCGTCAGGACGGAGTGCCCATGGTTCTCGGCTTTTTCCCACTCCGTCCGAGACAGACGTGGGAAGTCCCAAACATATCTGAAACTTGCGCGGTGTAAAACGGGCTTAAAATGATGACAAAACCTTCAGTCCCCCCCCCCCCCGATCCGCATACTTCGCTGATGGCATGCAGTCAGACGTGTCTCTCCTGCACGCATGTGGGCTCACGTAAAATCAGGCAAACATCTGGCACACACAGGCACCACACTACACAACTGTCCACATTCACAAACATACACACCCTGGGCATTCCTACGGACTTCACTCCATGTGAATATCGATGGGTTTGTCGGGACGTTGTCGTTCCTGATGTTGTGAGCTCCTACACCCCAGCCGTGACGTGTCGTGTTTGATTCTGCGAGCTCCCACACCCTAGTCGTGACGCGGACACAGGTCACCCGCACGTGCCACTCCACAGTGTACCACAGCCCATTCGGCGGTGGTACACTGGCTGGCAGAGGGCATCAACACTGATCCCGGGTTACCTCACACGGTGGCGGGGCACCAGCGCGTGGGGCACCGTCAACTGTGGCACCCCACAGAGGTACACAGATTCAGCTGTTACACAAGTACCCGACCTACATGACAGTACCGCAGATGGCCACATGGGAACCTACATGGCAGGGCCTCGTCTAAGGAATTTTGACTGGTGGACCACTTTGGCCAAGGGCCCTCCATGTTTTAGGGGCCTCCATTCCTACCTATGGGCCTCCTACAACCAAGACGAGCATCTTGTATCCATGCGAGGCCTTCTGCCGGTGCGTTTATACCCAATATCCAAGGCCTCTCATAATCATGCCGCATCAGCGCTATTTATGGGTATGTTGTGTTAAGGCTCAATGATAATCCTGTGCTCCTAATCCGGTCAGGATTACTTTTTATGGATGTCACGGCACCCTTGGTGAAGACGCCACTGACTCTGACAGGACATGTCTTGAAGAAGTCACTGCCAACTATATAGTGCAGGTTAAACAGTGAATGAAAAGGCCAGATTTCGCATGCTTGCCTGGGTGTACTAATTAGTATGTTCAAGGCAAGCATGCACTGAACGATATCAAAGTAGCATGTAGCTGTCTCGCAGAACCTAATGGCTTACCTACATTTTAACTTTCATCAAACATTACTGTCAAATTTCAGCTTGTTTCATTTTGGCAAAAAACAAGGTACAATAAGGGTACTCGGTACTATTCACGGTACGATACAGTACAGCACGGTAATGGTGCTCACTGAGCGCCGACCGCCGCTTTACGACTGAGTACAAGGAACAAACTGACCGAAAAGGACATCGTCCCTACTGCCTCCGGGTTAACAATGTGAGATCAGCAGGGTACACAGAAGATGTCACGCATACATGTGTACAATACCCAGCCATCAGCTTCTAAACAACGCGTTCTCTCCGAGTTTGAGCATCCTCTGGGTTACTATCACAAAATCCCCGCCGTCAACGACTAGGAGGGGCGCGCACCACCGCTCATGGCTCGCCGCGTCTAAGCGTAAAGCTACTATCACAAGGCACACAAAGCTGAGTATGCCGCTGCGACGGGTTCAACGGGTGCAAATACGCGACTTGTGGCATTGCCTGGTTGGATTCTGAACTCGCATAGTGCCAACTAGCAAACGCACGCGATAACTTTGGTCAAACATCACAGTAACGATTCAGTATTTACAACCATCAGAATCACATCACGATCTTTGTACCATCTGGATTATCTCATGACTGACTACCTACACGTTCCCTGTCGCCCGGAAGAACTTCGTGACAAACTCACGCTTCTGATAGGTGGTTGCAGCTGGCACCCGCATGCGCCGCCCCCTTGCCTCAAGGTAGGCACACACCGCTGGGCGAGGATCGTAATGAGCCGTGCCGACACCGTTGAAAGCGATGCGCTTTCAACGGGCATTCACCGTGTCAAGCGACGGGCATTCACCGTGTCGTTCTTCATGCTGAGCCTGTTGTATGAGCGTAGGTTATTGTAGTGAGAGACAGCACGTTCTGTGGCCATGCTGTGGGGCGTGAGCGTGATGAAAGCAGCCAGCACCTGCTTGCAAACGCCGGTTGATGCTTTCAGCATGGCTCGCAGTTTTCTGTCGTCCGAGTGCTCTGCGCTGCCTAACGCTTGCATGGCCGGCCACCTGTCGCAGACGTTCAGAGAAAACTCTGTCGCCTTCTCGGGGAACAGGTCGCTGACCACGCTCTCCCCGGCACGGATGAACTATTCGGCGGTCTGAGCCCTCATCATCCGATTCATGCTCTGGATCACTTCCTCCTGTTCAAAGTCGAGACGCTGACCGACGAAGTTGATTGCGCTCTGCAGAACCTCTTCTCTGACGGCCTTGAAATCGCGCTCAAACGTGACGTTCTCGTTTGGGACGCGCCTTCTCGGACTCGGATCTTCCCGCTCCCTGCCCTTGTCTAGGGCCTGTTCCTCTCGACCTCCCAGGAGGTTACCATGGGTCATCACCGTTAGTTGCATGTTGGCGCTGTCGCGCGCCTCGAGCGCCTGGGGGAGGATGATGTCGCTCCGTTGAAGTCTCTTCTGGAGGTGGGTGATGACTTCGCTTACGTCCCCCATCAGGCGAGTGAGACGCACCAACCTTCCCCCTTCTTCCCAGCGGCGCAGGAATCCGCGCGCTTCCGCCTTCGATGCTTTGCTCTCCTCACTCCCCTGACTGGCTTATCTCCTCCCAGACGACGCGGCATGCTGGCAGGTTCTTCAGCACGGCTGTGATGAGGGCGAGCAGATGTTGCGAGAAACGGACGTCGAAAAACGCTGGAAAGGCCACCGTGCCACCGTGTTTCTTCAGGCGCACCGTCCTCTTCCCCGACACTCGGAAGAATGTCGCCACGGCGCGGAGGTCTCCCTTCCAGTGCTGGATCTCCTTCACAGTATTCTCGACGCTCTCCATCGCGAGGTCTGATCTGTGACATGCACACCAGAATGTGAGCAGTTGGCGCTGCGCGTAGTCAGCTAGGAGGCGCCACAACCGGTGTCGGCCGGTGTTCGCTGTTTCTCCGTCAGTGGTCACACCAACGAGCTTGTCGAGAGGCTCCCCAGCTCGCTTCAAGCCGTTCTTTACGGCTTCCAGAAGGCCACTAGCACCTGAGCCCTCAGGCTCCTCGACCCCAAGAATGACGGTCTGAAGACTACCGTCGTCCCGGATGAGACGCGCGGTGATGAACTTATTATCAATCGCCTGGCGATCCACCAACCCGTCAACTTGAACGCTGTAGGCCACGCACTCTGACATGGCATGACCGAGCTTTTGCAATTTCTGGCATTTGCCACTGGTGGACCAATTTTCCGTCACTGGTGGACCACTTTGGAGCACTGGTGGACCAAGTGGTCCACCAGTGACTATGTTAGACGAGGCCCTGCTACATGGTCTACATGGCATGCATGGAGACTGCACGCGGTGAGTGCAACCAGTAACCACTCATCGGCCGTGTGGATCAACTGCTGGACTCGGTGGGGGGGGGGAGCTGTTTTGCAGGTGGCTGCCTATTCCTAGGCAGCAGCAGAGGATAGCCATTCCCTTCCCAGAGACCCACACCTGTCTGTCGCATTGCCACTTCTAGATACCATTGTACGTGGTGGTACACAAACAGGCTCTGTTCCTCAGCCGCACCACAACAGCTCCAGCGGGCCACTAAACACACATACTGCCACCTGGCGACAGTTGCCGGAACGTGAACCTGATCGCGCGAACGTCATGTGTCTCACACACTGTCTCTGATCCGACATTGGTGGGGCCCGCACGGGAGACGCCGGTGGTGGGGTCCGCACGGAATAAAACAGCGGTAGAATTCGCACAGGAGACGTCGGTGGCGGGGATTCGCAAGGGAGATGCCCGCGGTGAGAAGCCCACCGTGCCACCACGAGTCATCAACGGCGGCGGTCCAGGTGACCGTCGCTGCACTGTGGCCCAAGTGGGCACCACAACATCATTCAGTGGGCGCCACAACACTGTTCAGCGGGCGCAACAACACTGTTCAGCGGGTGTCACAACGCTGTTCAGTGGGCGTCACAACACTGTTCAGTGGGCGCCACAACACTGTTCAGTGGGCGCAACACTGTTCAGCGGGCGTCACAACACTGTTCGGTGGGCGCCACGACACTATCCAGTGGGCGCCACACCAATCGTTGGGCGCCACAACACTGCCGGCGGCCAGCAGTGACGTCCCACGCAACAGCACCAGCAACACCACTGCCCCCGGCCACACGTGGCGCCAGCGGTCAGCGACCACAGCGGCCACAGCGGCGACACCGACACCAGGCCCGGCGCCCACCTGGGCTTCTGCTGACCGCGGCGGCCGGCCGGACGGCTTTAGTGGCGGCGCCGCTTGTCCCTGTCGTCGCGGCGCTCGTCGCCCGGCCGCTTGCTGGCCTGCTTGGCCTTGGTCAGGAACTGGTCGATGCCGAACGGGTCGAACTCCTCCTGCCGCTCGAACTGCACGGGCCCGGAGCGCGCCACACCGCCGCTCTTGTCGGCCCCCTCGAACCCCTTGTCCGGCACGAACCTGCGCACAGGTGCCGGCGTCACCGACCGACGCTGATGGGCAGCACGTCGACGGCAGGTGGCACATCAACGGCGCGACGGCAGGCGAGCGGACGTTACATGGTGGCGAGAGCAGTGGCAAAGTAATGGTTTGTCGTTAGGAGTGAGATGTTGAAACGAGTTCAGTAGGATGTAGAAATCTGCATTGGAAGCATGACAATGAAAATGTCCTTCAGTCCCTCAAGCTTCATTTGAGCCAATAGTGTACTCATCAGTGCATCGTGTTTTGGGTTTACCTTTGGAGACACCTAGTATATGGATACCTATGCTAACAATAACGATTACAATGCCATGTTATCAGCATATCTCATTGTTTAACATACCGCATCATAGATAATCGCTGTATCTGGTATTATGTCACGCGATGCCTGTGTAAGTAATCCGTAATGGTGAGCATAAACAAGCTACTTATAGACAACATGCTCATAGGGACGAGCCATGGATTCAATGGATTTGGAGCCATGGATTCAACAAGTACGATATCGATACGTCCTTGGAAAGGATGTCTATTCAGTGCTTAACAAAATGGTAGATTCCACCTTATTGCAAGACAAATTTAACACCGAGGGAGGATGAGTGCGAGTATCGTGGGAATGGCCCAGCGCACACAACACGTCTCCACGCCCACCACCCACCTGTTGGTCTTCATGAGCGTGTCCAGGTCGTCGCCGTACACCTCCTTCTCGACGTTCTTGCCGGGCCGGTAGACGCTCTGCGCCACCGAGCCGGTCTGGCCCCACGGCTTGTCGTACACGTTGTAGGCGTCGTCGTCGTTGAATCCGCTGTCCATGCCGCGCGACTGGTTGAACAGACGCTGGTCGAACTGCGTCTCGCCCGAGCCGGACGGCCGCGCCGGCAGGCCCAGCGCGATCTGCTCGGAGATGTCGCGCTCGCGCTGCACCTGCTGCTTGGCGCGCTTGTCGTTGCCGCCGCGCGCCAGGTTGCGCTCGCGCGCGCGGTCCTTGTGGCGATCCTGGCGCAGCGCGTCCCGATCACGCACCGCATCGTCTGCGGCAGACGGCATGCACTGAGACAGTGGCGGCGGAGGCGGTGGTTAGAGCAGAGCTCCACGCAGCTGTATCCACAGCAGCACCGATACCGATCTCGGTACTGGCACCGATACTGATACTGATACTGGACTGGACGCGCCCTCGTGAACAGGCCAGCGGTCACAGGTGACGTAGCTGATGCGCACGTCGTACATAATGCTATTGTAAAGCATGCCGATCCGGCGACAGCTACACAGACACCAACAAATACGACAATGTCAGGACTACCCCTGGAATGGTCATTCATACAAATGACATGCAGTGGCTGCCAGTGAGCGCGGCTGGTGAGAAGGCTAACACCATGATTTGGTGTAGGCCCAAATGGTGTAGGCCGCGTCAGTGAGCGCGGCTGGTGAGAAGACTAGCACCATGATTTGGTGTAGGCCCAAATTGACATGACTTTAAATCACGCAATAACTGAAACAGTTTCAATCGAAGCCAACACTCATCTAAGCCACACCTTGCTGCACAACATGGACCATTCGCTCACAACCCAAACTCCGACACCATCCAGACCCCTCGGTATAGACCCAGACATCACGCCTCGACACAGGTGGCAGAGTCGACTACACGTCTCACCATCCTTGGTGACGGTACGGATGCCGGCGCGCTCCTCTCGCGCCTTCTTGGCCAGCTCGCGCAGGTTCTCCTCCTTGCGCTCCTTCTCCTTCTGGGCGAGTCGCTTCTCCAGCTGGGCGCGCTTCTCCACCGCCTCGCGCGACTGCGACGACGAGAAGCGTCACGCCAGAGGTCACAAGCCGACACGACGCTGTCCTGGCGCTGCACACACCGCATCCGTGCCAACAAACAAACAAACAAACGACACATGGTTCATATAGCGCTGCCCACACCGCATCCGTGCCAACAAACAAACAAACAAACGACACATGGTTCATACAGCGCTGCCCACACCGCATCCGTGCCCCCAGAAAAAAGCAACGCATATGGCGTCGCCCACACCGCATCTGTGCAAAAATAAAACACATGACTCATATGGCGTTGCCCACACCACATCCGTGCCATAAAACAACACATGAACAACACATGTTTGTCGAATACTATCGATGGTTCAAGAAGTTGGCATCTCAAGCACAATCTCACGGAATAAAAACTAATCAGGCAAGACAAGGCCCGATGAAAAAATTTTGCCCGCTCTGGAGAATTTTGTGAGATGTGTAAGTTCATGCCGACTGTCTTCTCTTTGGCCAAACGGCAATGCGTTGCACGTCCGCCAACTGACTTCGTTTAGCCACTATTAGCACAGACCAAGTCACAGTCGCTGCTTCTTGTGCACTGAAAAACCACACTCTGACAGACCGTCAGTGAAATGGTCAAAATATACTAATTAACATTTGAGGTGATTGAAATGCGATCCAAAATGCCGGCATAAAATGAGCTTGCTTGACGTAAACTGACCTAAGATACGTTACTTCCGGCGCGAGGCAGATTACTTCGTTTTAATATTTATTACTAAATAAATGCTGGGACCAGGACAAGTTAGTTAGTTGTTGAGACTTATCGGCGTGTCGACAATATAGATGATCATATAAAGTCCGGATCAGGCAAATAAATCACTACATCGATTACAAAAAGAATACGATCTCGATGAGCAATTCATAGATACTGGCTGTGGTTCGAAAAATGACCGACGTGTCGCAGCGACCTGAAGCCCCAAAAAGCAATCAACGAACCGTCATTGCATACGATATTGCCAGCACATAAAAGCCTGCCTGAATCAGAGGTGGGTTATTATCGATTTCACGCCAGCATTTTATGGACCGGAAATGTGAACTTAAATACCTCGAGTGCTTAAGCATCCTAGACCAGAGATACGAAATAAGGCCGCACATAACTGAATCATCAATCGGGAAGTACCATAATCGATTAGATGCATGTAGAGCTTAGCACATCATCCGCTTTGGCAAACAAATGTATGTCGATGACACCATTTTCAACGTATGCAGTAACGTGCTACTAAATATTGTCCCCACGTAGCGCGGACCACTAGCGTAGTGTACAAATCTAGTGTGGTGGTTGGTGGCTACTGGTTTTACGACCCGTCATATGTTGGGTTATATGGCGTCGCCAATCTCTGATGCCGATTAGCCGCGGAAGAAGAGCAGCGACGAGTGGAACTGCAACACACAATATTAGCGGCGGAATAAGAGCAGCGACGAGTGCAACTGCAACACACAATATTAGCCGCGGAAGAAGAGCAGCGGAAGAAGGTCAAACGACGTGGATTAGAGAACATGCAGAGCGTTCGGTAGGACTAAGATACTACACTCGCACTTCCTAGTTGTTCGGCCAATCTAAGCGAAATTGTGGAGCAAAATGGCAGGTAAAATGTACTCCCATACAATAATGAATCACGATTCCAGGATCAGATCCGTGGAGGTCAAACAAGATAGACAGTTTACCATGGAAATGAAAACAGCTCATATTGGCCCATTTGATCTATATGTTAAATTTCAACGGAAAACATATCTACCTCACATTTCACATGTCGTTCAGGTCCTCCTAGGTCCAGAGATTCATTATCTAAATGAAGCATGTACTTTAAATACAGATGCCGGACAATGCATTTTGCTGATGCATTATTTGACACACTTATATAGGGTACCAGATGCCGATCGGCACCTGATGTCATGCCTCTCCGACTGGACCCGATGTCATGCCCTCCGACTGGACTGGTACAGACAACTCCGCACTGGCAAGAAAGTCGCCGTCCGTTTACCACCCACTACAAGGTCCCCGCCGGTGACGGCTACACACGTGCCCCTGTCACACCGCCGTCCGTCGCCACCCACTACAAGGTCCCCGCCGGAGACGGCTACACACGTGCCCCTGTCACACCGCCGTCCGCCTGCCACCCACTACAAGGTCCCCGCCGGAGACGGCTACACACGTGCCCCTGTCACACCGCCGTCCGCCCTCCACCCACTACAAGGTTCCCGCCGGTGACGGCTACACACGTGCCCCTGTCACACGGCCGTCCGTTTACCACCCACTACAAGGTCCCCGCCGGAGACGGCTACACACGTGCCCCTGTCACACCGCCGTCCGCCTGCCACTCACTACAAGGTCCCCGCCGGTGACGGCTACACACGTGCCCCTGTCACACCGCCGTCCGCCCTCCACCCACTACAAGGTTCCCGTCGGTGACGGCTACACACGTGCCCCTGTCACACGGCCGTCCGTTTACCACCCACTACAAGGTCCCCGCCGGTGACGGCTACACACGTGCCCCTGTCACACCGCCGTCCGCCTGCCACCCACTACAAGGTCCCCGCCGGTGACGGCTACACACGTGCCCCTGTCACACTGCCGTCCGCCTGCCACCCACTAAAAGGTCCCCGCCGGTGACGACTGCACACGTGCCCCTGTCACACCGCCGTCCGCCTGCCACCCACTACAAGGTTCCCGCCGGTGACGGCTACACACGTGCCCCTGTCACACGACCGTCCGCCTGCCACCCACTACAAGGTCCCCGCCGGAGACGACTGCACACGTGCCCCTGTCACACCGCCGCTCACGAAATTCCACGAGCGAGAGAACGGTGGACAATGCTTGTAACCATCACACCGGAGCGAACACACCAATGGACAACGACTATCAGGTGCCAGCGCTAGCAAAAAACATTCCCCAAACAGGAGTTACTACACGCAGTGGTATTGCCTGTGCTCTCACCTTCCTGTCGGCAATGTACAGCGACTCGGCCAGTTTGGCGAAGTTCTCGTTGATGTGCACCTGCTGCAGGCCTCGGCCATCAGCCGCCAGCCGCTTATCCAGCGGGATAGTATAGCCCTGGGGACACGGTGTCAGTGTCAGGTACACAGCGGGGTGGTGTAACCCTGGGGACACGGTGTCAGTGTCAGGTACACAGCGGGGTAGTGTAGCCCTGGGGACACGGTGTCAGTGTCAGGCACACAGCGGGGTTGTGTAACCCTGGGGACACGGTGTCAGTGTCAGGTACACAGCGGGGTGGTGTAGCCCTGGGGACACGGTGTCAGTGTCAGATGCACAGCAGGATAGTATAGCCCTGGGAACACGGTGTCAGTGTCAGGTACACAGCGGGGTGGTGTAGCCCTGGGGACACGTTGTCAGTGTCAGGCACACAGCGGGGTAGTGTAGCCCTGGGGACACGGTGTCAGTGTCAGGTACACAGTGGGGTAGTGTAGCCCTGGGGACACGGTGTCAGTGTCGGGTACACAGCGGGGTAGTGTAGTCCTGGGGACACGGTGTCAGTGTCAGGTACACAGCGGGATGGTGTTACCCTGGGGAAACGGTGTCAGTGTCAGGTACACAGCGGGGTAGTGTAGCCCTGGGTACACGGTGTCAGTGTCAGGTACACAACGGGATGGTGTAGCCCTGGGGACACGGTGTCAGTGTCAGGTACACCGCGGAATAGTGTAGCCCTGGGGACACGGCAGGGTTAAAATAATGGTTTTTCGTTAGGTGTGAGATGTCGAAACGAGCACAATAGGATGTCGAAATTTACCGTAGAATTAGTGTCTTTTAAAATGCTTTTGATGTCTTTTGGACTCAAATTTGATATGAATTTGACAGAGGACAGAGGACAGAGGACAGAGGACAGATGACAGATGACAGATGGCAGATGACATATGACAGATGGCAGATGACAGATGACATATGACATATGACATATGCATATGACAGATGACAGATGACAGATGACAGATGACATATGCCAGATGCCAGATTACAGATGACAGATGACAGATGACAGATGCCAGGTGCCAGATTACAGATGACATATGGCAGATGACATGACAGATGACAGATGTCAGATGACATATGACAGATGACAGATGACAGATGACAGATGTCAGATTACAGATGACATAGGACATAGGACATAGGACATAGGACAGATGACAGAGGACAGAGGACAGAGGACAGAGGACAGAGGACAGAGGACAGAGGACAGATGACAGAGTACAGAGGACAGAGGACAGATGGCAGAGGGCAGAGGGCAGAGGACAGAGGACAGAGGACAGAGGACAGAGGACAGAGGACAGAGGACAGATGACAGATGACAGAGGACAGAGGACATAGGACAGAGGACAGGGGACAGGGGACAGGGGACAGGGGACAGGGGACAGGGGACAGGGACAGGGGACAGGGGACAGGGGACAGGGGACAGGGGACAGGGACAGGGACAGGGGGACAGGGGACAGGGGACAGGGGACAGGGGACAGGGGACAGGGGACAGGGGACAGGGGACAGGGGACAGGGGACAGGGGACAGGGGACAGGGGACAGGGGACAGGGGACAGGGGACAGGGGACAGGGACAGGGGACAGGGACAGGGGACAGGGGACAGGGGACAGGGACAGGGGAGAGGGAGAGGGGACAGAGGGACAGGGGACAGGGACAGGGACAGAGGGGACAGGGGACAGGGACAGGGGGGACAGGGACAGGGGACAGGGGACAGGGGACAGAGGGACAGAGGGAGAGAGAGAGAGAGAGAGAGAGAGAGAGAGAGAGAGAGAGAGAGAGAGAGAGAGAGAGAGAGAGAGAGAGAGAGAGAGAGAGAGAGAGAGAGAGAGAGAGAGAGAGGTTATTTGTTTTGTTTACGTGTTATTTCTTTTGTTTACGTATGGGGATGAGCATCTCGACTGAGCGGGCGCGGTGATTGGCCGGTTCTACGCGGGCGCCGCTGCGTCGCCACCTCTCGGCGTGAGGCCGCATCGACCGTGGCGGGTCAGTGATGGCCGGCTGGACGGTGGGCATGGGTGCTCCGTGGCGCGGCTGGCTCGTGCTGCTGCCGCTGCTTCCGCTGCTGGCCGCCGCCAGTCCGGCTGAATCGCGACTGCTGCGGCAGCTGCTGACCGGCTACGAGCGCCAGGCCAGACCGGTCGTCAACAGCACCCAGCAGGTGGACGTCAAGCTAACCTTGACGCTGCACAGTGCGCATGTGGACGTGCCCGAACACGAGGTCACTCTGAGCGTGTGGGCGGCCCTCGACTGGACGGACCCGAAGCTGCGCTGGCGGCCCGACGAGTTCGACGGCATTGAATCGGTCCGGCTCCGGCCGGACCAGCTGTGGACTCCTGACATCATGCCGTACAACATGCTGCCGCAGCCCAGGCTAGACTGGCTCTCCCCGGTACCGGTGGTGGTGGCGTCAGACGGAGCCATCATGTACGTGGCGCCCACCGCTCTGCGCAACAAATGCAAAAGGGACTTGCCGGTCGACACCTTCAGATGCTCGGTGAAGTTCGGCTCATGGACATACCACGGCCAGGCCCTGGATATAGTCAACCCCAGCGTCGACCTCTCCAGCTACGCCAATCTCGATCCGATGTGGACATTGCACACCGCAAAAGTCGAGCGCAACACGCTCCTCTACGAATGCTGCTCAGAGCCTTATGTGGACGTCACACTGACCATCGAGCTGCGGCGGCCCGCCTCGCTGGTCAGATGGCCCAACCTGCTGCTGGTCGTGTCGCTGGTCGTCTCGCTGGCAGCCTTCCTGGTGCCGGTCGCCTCGCCACAGAAGCTGACGCTGCCCTGCGTCAGTCTGCTGGTGGCCGGCAGTGCCGTCGTCACCGAGTACGGCCTCGAGGGCACCGACCTGTACCGCTCGCACTTCCTGAGCGTCTACCACGTGTACACGTACGTGTCGTTGGCGTGCCTGGTGTGGGCCGTGCTGATGGTGCTGCTGGGCCGGCGGCGCGCGTCGCCACCACCGGCCTGCGTACGCCGCCGTCTGGCCGGCTGGCTGACCGGCGTCTGCTGTTTACAGTCACAGCCGCCGCCAGGCGACGACGACAAGCCGCTCCGCCACGACTGGACGCCGCTGGCCGAGCTGCTCGACCGGCTGGTCGGTACCGCCTACCTCGCACTCGTCATCGTCGGCTGCGTCATCAGCTCGCTCTAGCCTCCCCGTCGACCACCAGCCTCAATCGTCGTCACCACGGCATCAGCTCGCTCTAACCTCCCCGTCGACCACCACCCTCAATCGTCATCACCACGGCAACAAACTCACTTGTGGACGCGTGCAAAATTTGGCTACTTTTATGACTCCATTACTCGAACAATCAAAACGAAACATAAATATATGTGAACGACGTTCTGAGTTGGACGTACGCCAGGTTTCCGTATCAAGAGGACGTACATCAGCTTCCCGTATCAAGAGGACGTACATCAGCTTCCCGCATGAACAGGACGTATATCAGCTTCCCGCATGAACAGGACGTACGTCAGCTTCCCATATCAGCATCAACACCATGGACAGCCGCCAAGTGACGGCAGTATGAGATCCGCCTGCGTCAGCCGGCACCGAACAGCGGACGCCTGCTGTGTGCATGTCAACTGACTCGTGCTACGAACAGCACCGAGCAGCGGACGCCTGCTGTGTGCATGTCAACTGACTCGTGCTACGAACAGCACCGAACAGCGGACGCCTGCTGTGTGCATGTCAACTGACTCGTGCTGTGAGCAGCGACACAGACACGGAAATGTCCCTCGTCAACCATTGCATGTACAAATTTAATTAGCGCTGCATCTGCTATGGAAATAAGTTTCAACGAGCCCATATCACAGTTGATGATACCACAACAAGTGTATGCAATATACATACGAGTGTAACAAGTGTATGCAATATACATTCGTATACCTCGTATACGAATAAACAGCTTCCTCATGCGTATTGCAGCAATATCCCAACCATCCATTAGCACACCATCTGCGGCGGTCAGCGACAGAGATACCTCCTCGCGTGTCTACACTGTACTGCACCTGACTAGCGCAGGACATTGGAGGTACCGTCAGCTGGCAGTGCGGGAGCCGCTGTACTGCACCTGACTAGCGCAGGACATTGGAGGTACCGTCAGCTGGCAGTGCGGGAGCCGCTGTACTGCACCTGACTAGCGCAGGACATTCGAGGTACCGTCAGCTGGCAGTGCGGGAGCTGCTGTACTGCACCTGACTAGCGCAGGACATTGGAGGTACCGTCAGCTGGCAGTGCGGGAGCCGCTGTACTGCGCATGACTAGCGCAGGACATTCGAGGTACCGTCAATGTGGTAGCCGCTCCAACGTTGTTCCTGACGATTGGACATCGTAAGACTAACATCAGATATCGTCTGAAAATAGTGGGACTGCTACGTCAATGAGCACCGATACAACCGCAAACCTGGACTGCGCCACTGACCGACTTGTATTCCACCGAACCACAATGTGCCAGTCCACGGAAGGTACTGCCTGTGCCGTATATGTGAAGCTCTAGGGGAGACAAACGGTACTGCCCGTGCCGTATATGTGAAGCTCGAGTGGAGACAAACGGTACTGCCCGTGCCGTATATGTGAAGCTCGAGTGGAGACAAACGGTACTGCCCGTGCCGTATATGTGAAGCTCGAGTGGAGACAAACGGTACTGCCCGTGCCGTATATGTGAAGCTCGTGTGGAGACAGTACTGCCTGTGCCGTATGTGTAAAGCTCGAGTGGAGACAAACGGTACTGCCCGTGCCGTATATGTGAAGCTCGAGTGGAGACAAACGGTACTGCCCGTGCCATATATGTAAAGCTCGAGTGGAGACAAACGGTACTGACCGTGCCGTATATGTGAAGCTCGAGTGGAGACAAACGGTACTGCCCGTGCTGGATATGTAAAGCTCGAGCGGAGACAAACGGTACTGCCTGTGCCGTATATGTAAAGCTAGAGTGGAGACAAACGGTACTGCCCGTGCTGGATATGTGAAGCTCGAGTGGAGACAAACGGTACTGCCCGTGCCGTATATGTGAAGCTCGAGTAGAGACAAACGGTACTGCCTGTGCCGTATATGTGAAGCTCGAATGGAGACAAACGGTACTGCCCGCGCCGTATATGTCAAGCTCGAGTGGAGACAAACGGTACTGCCCGTGCTGGATATGTAAAGCTCGAGTGGAGACAAACGGTGCTGTCCGTTCCGTACATGTGAAGATCGAGTGGGGACGACCCGCCCCCCCTAGCCGAGAGGCCAGTGTGCTTAGCACAGTCGCCGACCACCGGTTATAACACTTCATCACAACCCGCTGGCCGACCAAATTGACCTGATAAAACCAGCTTCCGGCTCAACTGCGTGGCCTTGCAAAGCAATGAAGTACACCACTCTTCAATGCTCGACGGCCCATCA
>JAOTOM010004717.1:0-65000 GCA_034440615.1 Ashinkailepas kermadecensis
TCACACCACCACCAGGTGGCGACTCTCCCTGCAGAGGCGTCACACCACCACCAGGTGGCGACTCTTCCTGCAGAGGCGTCACACCACCACCAGGTGGCGACTCTTCCTGCAGAGGCGTCACACCACCACCAGGTGGCGACTCTCCCGGCATGGGCGTCACACCACCACCAGGTGGCGGAGCTCCACCTCCGGCGTGATCTCGAGTAGTCGCGTGTAGGTGTGTCTGGTAGTGTTGGTTGGTTATTGGTTTTACGACACGTCGACCGTTGAGTCATGTGGCGTCGCCAATCTCTCACGCCGATTGGTCGCGGGCGAAGTGTCTGGTAGTGTACCGGTCAGCGCGTGTTTCGTAGCCGGGGACGCTGGTTCCAAGCTCGCCAACCGCCGATGCACACACCTGGGCATATTGCTCACTCATTAGCGAAACCACCACACAACTCCGCCTCTGCACGTGACCACCCCTCGTGAGCGGCGACGTTGTGTCATGTGTGGCACGCCACCCAGGTGTGCCGTAAAACAACCCAAGGATCTGTATGTCCACGTGCGTGTTGAAACCACCGCCAATGAGACTACCTGCACACCCGGTGCAATGTTCATAAGAGATCCACCTAAGTCGTAAATTGACGGAGGAAGACAGGCGCTGGGCTCAACGTCGCATGCACCTACACCGATCGGTGGCATAGAGCATCACCATGGAGCATCACCTGATCAGCCACGTGTGGAGGATGTGGACAGCCATGTGTGGAGGATGTGGACAGCCATGTGTGAGGATCAGCCATGTGTGAGGATGTGGACACTGTGCGCATTGCGACTGTCTGTAGGTGATGAATAACACGAATAGTGTATAGTTGTTCAGGGCAGCCTAGCCAGATGCGCAGAACATAATTTGCACCAGCATGGGATTGCTGATGTTGGACACGTTTTCAATCATTAACAAGTAACCTTACGAAATGGGAATCTGCCTGTATGTGGAGACGTCTATTCGGTCGAGCTTGTTAGATGTTTGAGTTTGTCCAATCAACTGCACTGGCTACCCAGCGTCCATGGCGAATCGGCCGCACAAAGACTGTTCCATTGGGACAAGGGGTGGTTTTGACATTCATTAGTCTCGATCTTGCAGCCCTTGAGTTCTAGTTGAGCGTGTATCTTTACACCAAATTGTGCAGTGCCGAACCTCGAAATTCAAAGTATGCACAAACCGACCAAGCATTAACTCCCACACAAGGAATGTTTGCCTCCGAGCTTGCCCTCCACGGGCACATTGTTGCCACTCCCACGCTCCGCTAATAAGCACTTATTTTGAATACAAATGCAGAACAACAAAATAGCATATTCTGTGCGGGGAGATAACCATACCCACATGAAACCTGCATCGCTTCGGTCAACAGGTGACCAGGGACTGAGGCGCTCGAAACGCTCCCTTGGCACACGTCATCAAGCAACTCTCCCCTGATAACACCTGTCCACGGCCCGGTCCACCAGTGCCCAGTCACTGAGGTGCTCGAAACGCTCCCTTTACACACGTCATCCAGCACCTCTCCTTTGATAGCACCCGTTCAAGGCACCACTAAGAGTGCTGGCCGAGCGAGTGCCGGAGCCGGGCCATGTCACTCCAGTGGCGCCCAGGTGGCGCTGCGGCGTGCATTGGCAGCAAATCGCTCCTCATGAGACGGATTTGTCCAAGCTTTTATTGAAGGTTGTCTATCGACAGCACTTCACCTTCCCTTCCCTTTCCCAGCCTCCCCCGCAGAACGGAAGAAGAGGTCATTTTGATCTCTCCCACTTGTTTTTTTTTGTGCTGAAGTAACACATGAATCCTGCACGCAAGCGCTTTGAATTTTAGCATGCCTTCCTTCTCATGAGTTAAGCACGTTGTGTCACAAAGGGCGTAGCACGCCGAATTCATACCTGATGTGATTGGGGAAAAAAACTCGATTTTGTGTTGTTGGTTTTATATCGGACATTTTTGAAACGGGAAAGAAAAAAGGAAAAAATATTATGGATAATTATAAAAGGGGATAAATGGCACATGAATTGTCAAAGACAACATAGTTGGATCTGGTGGCATCCATCACGTCTTCCTGAGCGTCATCTACTTCGAAAAGTGCATTCTGAACAGCCCATCACATATTCCCAGGTAGTTGACCTTGACGGGATCGGTGACATTGGTGACATCTTTCTACGTACCACCTGTGTTGGACTAAATTATCAGATTGCATATCATCAAATTGAAGCACGAAATCATATTTGTTCCACGACAAGGGTCTGTAAGCTAAGGCGAAGACTGACTACACCCGGACATTGACCTCATTGACCTGCTCGGCCACGAGCGTAGGTGTAGATATAGCAAAAACATGCAGTTATGGTGACAACTTACGGTATTGTATTATCCTTGAGTACGGATTATATTTATCATCAGATCGTTTTGCTTCTTAGCATACCCAGTCAATTTCTTCCGCCTAACGGTTCAAACATGATATGTACTCCTCATCTTATGTCGGTGCATCATGATGCTGAACAACATCAACAACAACATCATCACAATCCAGAAACTGAACCCGGCGCAACAGCTTCGTTTTCCGGCGTAGGTTGTTTGCAAAGCTGGCTTCAGTGCGTACGTAGCTAAGTACCCAGGTCCTGTTGAAGCTGAACTTGTAGTATGTTTGCGTAAATGGTGTTTTGCCTCTGAGAGTCAGGACTTGTATTTGAACCCTGTCTGCGCCCGTGGCCATGCCGGACTTCTGACGTCATCAGCTGTGCCGACGGCCAAGCGTTGTCGGCCGAGGGATTGTGGGCCACTGCAATGACCTCTCGTGGCAACTCGTGGAAACCGAAGCGTTGGGTCACCGACATAGATGGCGCGCCGCACCGTACATCATCGCAATACGCAATCGGATAACGTCATCGCAAACCCCTCCATGAACAGTATTTCCATGGAAATATTGTGATAAAAAGTGGCAGAAATCAACATTGCAAGAACTAGTCCAATGGGCATCAGGAAAAGGAGATTTTAAGTACTGAAGCAAACACGTTGTTAAGGATTCAAAAGCGTGACGGTCGACGCGAGCTCGGTCGTGAAGGATCACCTATGTGACATTTTATCGTATCGTATGTAAACGGATAACCCACCCGGGCTTCGTCCCCACTCGAAATTAGATGACAATGATTAGAGAACGAATACTGCGATTTCTGGTTGCAATTTGGGTACGACAGAATGTCTGTTCAGAAGCATCGGCTAAGCATAATTTTTTCCCAATTCCACCTGAGGCTTTGTTCAGTAACGTTCATGCTTTTCCTTTCAAAATAACAAACCGCTTGACAAGCCAGACGTGCGCGTAGGCACATTTCTCAGTCTAATTTAGGCATGTGAGCTTTTTTTATGAAATACGAAGGATGTTGATCCTCCGAGCTGAAAGCTCAAAAACTGCTCAGAAACTTCCAAACCCACGTCAGTTTCCAAACATACTCAGTCATCCACTGCCGAGCAAACAACTTGAATGGGCCCGACCGTCGAGAATTGTGGTCGTCGCAGTTTCCTCAGGCCCAGCTGTATACAAAGCTGAAACTTTAGCCGCGGCAAGAACACAATTGCATTCCACGAAACAACAAACACCAGAATGTCCGCTTGCGCTTTGTGACTTTGGGTTGCGAAGTTGCAATCCATTGTGCGCCGGGTGCCAGGCTAGTCGAACCGTACGAGGCAAGTCGTCTCGTCGAAGAAGAAAATATATGTTTCAATACAAAGAATCGAACTATGTCCTCAGCTGCCCATTATAATCCCTCCATCAACATGCTCATTTTCAGACAGAATGTTCCTCGATCAATCACTAGAATACCCATTCAAGTTTTACCGATGACTTGTTTACTGAGTCATGCTTCTGCCGGTGGGAAAAATAATTATTCAATCTAGCTTAAAACTGCTTCGAAATGGCCTACTATTACATGTAGCTGACATGGACATATAACAGCTATATGCAGGCCGCCTCTGCTGCAGCAAGTGACGGCCTTCAGATGACAGTGGCGTGGCTAAAGTTACGCAGAAGATGCAGTAATCAGTGCGACAAAATCAACTTCCATTATCCAGATGACGAAGCACATGATTGGCTTTCTCGGGTAGCAACCGACAACAAACTACATAATGCAACTGCGACCCAGGCATTCAGCAAAACAACTTTCCAGCAGCGCGTGGGCACCATAGTTTGTGAACACTAATGGGGTATGTTCTGAACACAAACCCGGATTGTAAATGATAAAGAACATGACAAACATCGGATCAAAACTAAAACGGGGACCGTGGTCGCGCATTCACCCAGTCAGATTTACATCGCAATCGCTTCCGGTGACATTTGCTCAACAGCTGCTTCGCTGATCCATATGCTGATCCATATGATCCATATGCACGTATTTGCATTAAGCAGAATGCACAGTTACTTTTGATGGTTAATCCAGTTGTGGAACGGCGCTTCCCAGTAACACCATGTCAAACAAGGCAGAGAACAAGTCACCATACATATTTAGAGGTAAAACGTGAGCAAATGCCTTGTTAAATAAAGTATTAAGGCTTAATAAGAGCCACAGGGGCCCATCTGGGTTAAGCCTATCTAGAAAAGGTACTAGAATGTACATACTCCCACCCCAATCAATCCCTTATCCCAAGTTCCTAGGAAGCTATATATCCCAGCCCATCTAACACCACTCACTTGCTACCGCCTAACACCCTCAATAATCACAAGCTCCTCCCATCACACCCATCGTGCCACCATAGACAACCTCATCAGCATAACATCCCGAAGGAAGGTGCCGAATCCACTGCTAGGCACATCCCACAGAAATTCATAAAGCGTTCAGACTTAATAAGAGACTCACTTGCTATTGCATAATGCACTCAACAATTACAAACTCCTCCCATCATACCCATTGCGCTACCATAGACAATCTCATCAGTATCGATGTTATGTACTTGGTGCTGGTTTTGAGGAACGTGCCCCCGCTCATCACGGTCCTTTCTGTTCCTGGACGAGCACTGTACGGCTGTTGCATTACATCAAAGAAGTGTTAGTGTGAACACCATGCAATTGACTGATCCCCAGTCACGACGATATCACGCTTTCCCCGAATGTATCACGTGCAATTGCGACGCAGGAAGTAATAAATGAGTAATTGAAAACGAAGCTGCCATATGAAAGAAATACTACCGTACGAAAAATTGGCATGAGACCGAGGCGTAACCTTTTTTCACGTGGCGTTTTACTTTTGATAACATATGTGGGCCGAGTTAATGAAATTATGCGTAGAACCAAAATGCATTCGTCACGATAAAAAGAGAGGCTGTTTTTTCCTGAGAAAATGATGTCGATAGCATTTTCACGCATGGTACTTGCCCTGATAACCGTAAGAATGCTTTGTGGACGACTGGATGTTCGGGTACTTTGACGCTCTAAGAGATGAAGTGAGAATCTTCAGATGTTAATCAGAATTAATTGGATATTTTCAACATTCTGACTCCCATCGTGTGATATCAACTGGTCTGAAAAACATCACAATTTACTTACCCTCATTTATCCTTATCAGTGTAATTACTGTGCAATAGCATTATCATTACCGAAAGTGCACTTCAAAAAGTTAATTATCCTGAAGCATACCAGTAAGCTAGAATACGGAAGAGCAGTGGTTGACCTGGATTCCTTTCACGCTAGGTCAAGTGTGTGTGGGGGGGCAACCGACGCCTGTCGGATCATCATCTGGCATATCTTCACCATTCACGCATCATCAGTCGGCGTATCAAAACCATCGTCACGATCAGGAAGGACACTAAGCTTCGATTGGCTGAGTAACAGACGACGTTATTGGACCAGTCTGACGTCATCCCGGCTCGCAGTTTCGAGAGCTGCACTTCAACCACGTGGCGCTCGCTGGCGCTCCCCGGGGGGGGGGGGCATCTGATAATTATTCGCGTCACAAATAATTCAAGCTATTGATGCAGGGTAACGTGGCTTGCCGAAGCAGCTGATTGGTGTGCAAGCAAGGTGTCCGCTCATTACGTCATTGATCCAATATGCCACCACCATCCATACGACTATCCATCAGTACTGACTCCATACTGATCCATGCATACTGATCCGTCGTACTGATCAGTCATACTGATCCGTCGTACTGATCAGTCATACTGATCCGTCAATTCTGATCCATTAATGCTCATCTATCCATACTCATGTATCCATCTCTATTGATGTGTACTGATCTATTCATACTGATCTATCCATACTGATACATCCACACTGATCAATCCATACTGATCTATCCATGCCGATATATCCACATTTAACTATCCATTTTGATCTATCCATGCTAATCTATCCATACTAATCTATCCATACTGATCTATCTATGCCGATATATACATTTTGATCTATCCATACTAATATATCCAAACTGATCTATTCATTTTGATCTACCAGTACTGACCTGTCCACACTGATAAATTCATATTGATCTATGCATACTGATCGGTCCACACTGATGCATCCATGCTGCTCTATCCGTGCTGATCCATCCCTACTGATATATCCGTACTGGTCTATCCATGCTGATCCATTCGTCCAGACGGCCGCAGGCACGACCCAAATGCCAAGAACGTCGTCAAGTCCAGGTGCAGGGCCGTAGCCCCACAAGTAATTATGGACCCGGCTCTCTAGCGCCACAACGACCACGGCAACGGCGCCGGAACGAGGCGGCCAGACTGAGACCGTACCCAGCAGCCGAGATCCGTGACCCGGAGGTCGGCCCTGCTGGACACCAAGTCGGCAATGGCCGTCCGTCACGACCAGTCCAGTCCGTTCGCAACGAACTACGCGTCCGCTCGGACGAAACAGAAGTGCGTGCCGCCGCACGAGGAGTCGGTCCGGACGGGCCGCGAGTTGGTCAGAACGAGCCGAGGTCGCGCACCACGAACCACTAGTCGCAGATGCGTAGGAATTGTCGCAATGTTCGAGGGCCGGAAGAGCCATATTGAAGTGCATTTTCCATGCAACGCCCATGGGTAAACCACCACGGTCCACCACGGTCCACCACGGTCCACCACGGTCAACCACGGTCCACCACGGTCCACCACGGTCCACCACGGTCCACCACGGTCCACCACGGTCCACCACGGTCCACCACGGTCCACCACGGTCCACCACGGTCCACCACGGTCCACCACGGTCCACCACGGTCCACCACGGTCCACCGCGGTCCACCGCGGTCCACCACGGTCCACCACGCCGCCGACGACGGTCGGAGCTCCACACTGTCCGACGACAGTTCAGCCGAGGCGGCGATGCTGGCCGCCATCCAAATGCCCCGTCCCGTGTGGTGTTGTATGTGTGTATGCTCTGTGTGTGTTGTATGTGTGTATGCTCTGTATGTGTGTGCATGCTCTGTGTGTGTTGTATGTGTGTATGCTCTTTGTGTTGCACCTGTACGTCTGTATGTGTGTATGCTCTGTGTGCACCTGTCCGTTGTATGTGTGTATGCTCTGTGTGTGTTTGTGTGTATGCTCTGTGTGTGTTGTATGTGTGTACGCTCTGTATGTGTGTATGCTCTGTGTTGTATGTGTGTATGCTCTGTGTGTGTGTATGCTCTGTGTGTGTTGTATGTGTGTATGCTCTGTGTGTGTTGTATGTGTGTATGCTCTGTATGTGTGTATGCTCTGTGTGCATGTGTGCGTTGTATGTGTGTATGCTCTGTGTGTGTGTGTATGCTCTGTGTGTGTTGTATGTGTGTATGCTCTGTATGTGTGTATGCTCTGTGTGCACCTGTCCGTTGTATGTGTGTATGCTCTGTGTATGTGTGTGTTGTATGTGTGTATGCTCTGTGTGTGTTGTATGTGTGTATGCTCTGTATGTGTGTATGCTCTGTGTGCACCTGTCCGTTGTATGTGTGTATGCTCTGTGTGTGTGTATGCTCTGTGTATGTTGTATGTGTGTATGCTATGTATGTGTGTATGCTCTGTGTGCACCTGTCCGTTGTATGTGTGTATGCTTGTGTGTGTGTATGCTCTGTGTGTGTTGTATGTGTGTATGCTCTGTGTGTGTTGTATGTGTGTATGCTCTTTTTGTATGCTCTGTATGTGTGTATGCTCTGTGTGCACCTGTCCGTTGTATGTGTGTATGCTATGTGTGTGTGTATGCTCTGTGTGTGTTGTATGTGTGTATGCTATGTGTGTGTTGCATGTGTGTATGCTCTGTGTGTGTGTATGCTCTGTGGGTGTTGTATGTGTGTATGCTCTGTATGTGTGTATGCTCTGTGTTGTATGTGTGTATGCTCTGTATGTGTGTATGATCTGTGTTGTATGTGTGTATGCTCTGTATGTGTGTATGCTCTGTGTTGTATGTGTGTATGCTCTGTGTTGTATGTGTGTATGCTCTGTGTTGTATGTGTGTATGCTCTGTATGTGTGTATGCTCTGTGTTGTATGTGTGTATGCTCTGTGTTGTATGTGTGTATGCTCTGTGTTGTATGTGTGTATGCTCTGTGTGTGTTGTATGTGTGTATGCTCTGTGTTGTATGTGTGTATGCTCTGTGTTGTATGTGTGTATGCTCTGTGTTGTATGTGTGTATGCTCTGTGTACACCTGTCCGTTGTATGTGTGTATGCTCTGTGTGCACCTGTCCGTTGTATGTGTGTATGCTCTGTGTTGTATGTGTGTATGCTCTGTGTGTGTTGTATGTGTGTATGCTCTGTATGTGTGTATGCTCTGTGTGCACCTGTCCGTTATGCCAGGGTGTTTGTTTCCCGTCACGCGTCTCCCACCTTTTCTATGCTGCTTGTCGGATGCCACCTAAACAGGTTTAAAGTGAACTTACTTCAGCGTAGCATCTCTAGCAGATGACATTTTGCTTCCGCTAAGGGACAATAAAGGGGACGAGTGGTTTAGGGGCAAGATGTTCGTCTCACAATCGAAAGGTTGTGGGTTCGAGTCTCACCTGTCGCTACTCTTCGCCCGCGACCAATCTGCGTCAGAGATTGGCGACGCTACATGACTCAACGGTCGACGTGTCGTGAAACCAATAACCAACCATAAGGGACAATACAAGTTGAAAACAACGACAAATAACTTGGAAGCGATCCACGATGATGTATATATATATATATATATACATATACATATATATATATATATATATATATATATATATATATATATATATATATATATATATATATCATAACCTGTTGGTGGAGAATTGCATTCTTTCGGCGACGCCCGAGCGCCCCTGAAGCTTGTAAGCCACGGTAACGTTAACTCGCAGCGCATAAGTGGGGCATCTCTGCCGAGTTCAAGCTTTCTCAACGAACTGTGTGAAATCATTACCTTTCGCGGCGGCAATGCTTCGCGAGTGGGGTCACCATGGATGGAAGTGCAGACCATTTCCTACCCACTCCGAGAGGATCGCAATATTCTTGGTCAAAATCACCTGAATGTAATCCGACGTCACGGCGCATCAGGCAAGGGTTGCGGCAGCTCAGTCGGCAGGGCGTTCAACTCTTGATCGCAAGATCCTGGGTTCGATTCCCACAACCGGCAGGATTGCCGACTTCACCCGCGGCCAGTTGGCGCGAGAGGCTGGCGATGCTACATGGGTGAGCAGTCGAAAGCGTCATACAACAGGGTTTAAGACTCATTAAGCAAATGATGAGTCGCGGGCCAACTGAAACGTGACCCGTAGCCATTAGACGTTGACAGCGCTACACGAAAAAGACAGCCAGCCGTAGCTGGCAGCGGGAGCCGGCATCCCCGGCGACGACGGTGCCAAACATTTGCTTTGCTTTCCATGCAGCATTTCATAATAACATTTAACTCCGAGATGCTCACTTTAGAGCCACGGGTTGTGATCAATAACCATTCTAATTCTAATTAACTCCGAGCTGGATACAATGGACTCGCGTCTTGCACTGCGTTGATCGAAGCCAGCATCTCAGAAAACGACACATCTCCCCCTCCCATATTGTCGCGAAGGGAGGGGGGGCAGCAGCTGGTTGATCCACAAGCGGTCGGCGAGCGCTCTTGCCTCCAGCAGTGGCCGCTGCGACACTTGCCACCACTGAATGTTGATAATTACTCAGATGTGTGTATGCGTGTGTTTGTTTGTGTGGGATGAGGAAGATGGGCGTACAGACTATAGCCATTGCAGCTGTTGCTGCGCCAATCTACCACATGCATATGTGCTTGTTCTTGTGTCTAAGGTACATAGTCGCTGAAAGTTGTCCGTTCCGAACGATTTTCAAATTGCTATATGATCCCTTTACCTAATATGAGTGTGTAAATATGCTTACATGTTCATCTTATACAAATGAATATATATATAGTATATATATATATATATATATATATATATATATATATATATATATATATATATATATATATATATATATATGTATATATATATATATATATATATATATATATATATATATATATATATATATATGTATATATATATATATATATATATATATATATATATATATATGTATATATATATATATATATATATATATATATATATATATATATATATATATATATATATATATATATATATGTATGTATGTATGTATGTATTACCGGTCATTACATAAACATCGAGAAACTCACGCAATTGTCGTTGAATCGTAATGGACTCTGGCTTCACGAATGAACAGCATATTTATGATGCATTCAGTTCCTGTTAGCCCCGCTATAGCCACAGATATGTCACGGTTTCGCTCGCCAGCCCATGGACGGCAAAGATACGGGTCACAGCTGCCCAGAACGGTGCCAGTGACAGGCACAGAGCGCGGCCGCCGTAGGTGACAGGCACATTATAGGGTCGTGGCGGGTAACAGGCACAGTATGGGGTCGTGGCGAGTGACAGATCGGTGATGCAAACGGGGCGATTGGTGAGTGGTATCCAGGGCCAGATACGTGCAAATCGAGGCGGCGCCATGTGCGCAGTGAGAGGACGCAGTGCGCAGCGCCATGTAATCGCAGCGCCATGTAGTCGCAGCGCCATGTGCGCAGTGAGAGTAGGGAGGAGCTTGTGCCCTCGCAGTGGTCTGGGGAGTCTGTGCCCTCACAGTGGCCTGAGAAGTATGTGCCATCGCAGTGGCCTGAGAAGTCTGTGCCATCGCAGTGGCCTGAGAAGTATGTGCCATCGCAGTGGCCTGAGAAGTCTGTGCCATCGCAGTGGCCTGAGAAGTATGTGCCCTCGCAGTGACCTGAGAAGTATGTGCCCTCGCAACGGCCAGAGAAGTATGTGCCTTCGCAGTGGCCTGAGATGTGTATGCCCCCACAGTGGCCTGCGGAGCTTGTGCTCCCGCAGTGACCAGAGGAGCTTGTACTCCCGCATTGGCCTGAGGAGCTTGTGCTCCGGCAGTGGCGGTAAGTGACTCGGTCGCTCTTCGCCAGTGAGCAATGGTGGCCAGAGAAGGGCTTGGGCTCGAGCAGAGGCCCACAGAATGATCGGATTTAATCAGTGACCGGCTTGCAAACACTGACATACGAAATATTCAGCCCAAACTCGTGCAGTGCGACTGACCACTTATCATTTGTCATTGATCACTGGCCACTGATCACTGATCAAGGATCACTGATCAAGGATCACTGATCAAGGATCACTGATCAAGGATCACTGATCAAGGATCACTGATCAAGGATCACTGATCAAGGATCACTGATCAAGGATCACTGATCAAGGATCACTGATCAAGGATCACTGATCGAGGATCACGGATCAATGATCACGGATCAAATATCACGGATCAATGATCACGGATCAAGGATCACGGGTCAATGGCCATGGATCACGGATCAAGGATCAAGGATCGCAGATCACGGATCACGGATGACTGCTGACTGCTGAGTGACTACTGATTACTGATGACTGATGACTGATGACTGATGACTGATGACTGATGACTGATGACTGATGACTGATGACTGATGACTGATGACTGATGACTGATGACTGATGACTGATGACTGATGACTGATGACTGATGACTGATGACTGATCACGGATCACGGATCACGGATCACGGATCAGCCCCGGATAACAGCAGGGACGCCGTAGTGTCGCCAGAAGTCGGACGACAGACACACAGCCGAGCATTGGCAGACGCGCCGCGGTCTGAGGTGGTGCCTCGGATACTGACCGGCGCGGTTCCGAGAACGCTGACAGACAGGCGGACAGGGGTTGACAGACGGCGGTTGCAGGTAATGTTGACAGTTGGCCTGCAGACCTCATGTTGACGGGTGCGTCTGCCAGGTGGTGGCAGACGCCGACAGAGCGGTGGGCCACACGGCGAGCGCGCCGACGGTCGATGCGGAGGGGGTGGGTGGGATCGACCGGGCCCGGCCGGCCCAGCGGCAGAGGCGGTGTCAGGCGATCGAGCGGCGGGGCCGGCGCACCGCGACGCGACGAACGCCCGACGCGAGGCCACCGGCCCACTTCGCGTCCGATTTCCGGAAGATTTGCGCCGGCAACACGGGCCGGCCGCCCCGCACACCGACGCTGGCGCCGCCTCTGCGCAATGACGTCACACCGAATGCTTCTGCAATCTGCTGGCTGACTTCCGCGTTCCGGGCGCACGCAAAGCGGACGGGCGGCGATGCTGCGCGAGCGGCCAGAATGGCGATCTCGGCACATAGGAGGCGCACAACAATGGGGAGAGAGATATATTTACGGTGGGCTCCGTTGTTGCCAGATAGGCTGTCGGTTGCTGCCGACCCTGCGGCACAGTGAACAATACTGCACTTTGCTTTAGCTGTCATAAACGTGAACAAGCATGCCACATCGGATCTGCGTCGGGGTGGGCGGTTAAAGTTTGTGGTATAAGTTTTTAGTGACTTATCCCAGCACTTGTATTATAATAAACAGATAAAAAGGGTGCGAACTTCGTTTATCGAGATAAATGTCAAGAAAGAGGATAGTGTGCCGCCGGCGGATCCATCCGACTTTCAAAATGGGGCGAAACAGGGGCGGACAGCCTGTTAATTTTTGGGAAAATTTCGAGGAGCTTCCAAATTCTGGCGGGTTTATTAGGAAAAGAATTTATTGAGCGATGATGGTGCACCGCGGTCGCATATGTAGCGAACATTCCCTTTCGGCTGGGAGAGCAAACTATATCCTGGCTGTATTCAGTAAGGATGTTCATCCCGCCTCCAAAAGGATGGGGGACAAACGACAGTTTGGCCCCCTTTCCACGACAAAGGGGCGGGGTATGGCTGTGTTGTTTCCCCTCCCTGTATCCGCTAGTGACAGCACTCACAGGGCTGAGGCATTCGGTGCGTGTGATTCACTCCTCCGTATTTTCCAGCAAGACCCACACAAACTTCCTCTCGTGTAAAATCTGCAAAATAATGTTGATGTTCCATGCCTCCCTTACCAGTTCAAACTCAAAAGTGCTTTCCAAACTATCTTCGGTAAACACACCCCACCAGGACCAGACAAGCATTGCTTTGGTGGTAATATGCCCATATTTTGCCATTTATTCTTAGCTTCAGTAGGGTGAGATAAATTTTTTTTCAACCAAGTGGTAGCCAATGCACTATCTTCTTTGCATCAGATGTTAGTCTGTTATTTGGGTTTTAGGGCGCCTCGACTACCGAGGTCATTTTGCGCCCATATTTTGCATCAGATGTCCTCCGAAGTCAGAAAAAGAGCATACACAATCGTTCACGTGTTTAATAGGTAGCGTGAGTAGCTGGCGCTTGCCTGAAGTCCTCCACCACACATGAATACGACAAGGAGGCAATTGCACACAGAAAAACAAATGCATGACTATTTCCGTGAGAAGCATGGGTCGTCCGGCAGCTGAGCAGAAGGAGTTGCACACCAGCTGCTCTCACAAACGACCCCGCTCCTTTCAATCATCGGGGCAGCCAGGTAGCCGTGACGTCACTGGGATAAATTCCGAGTTCCGCCGCGTTCTGCCTCCGACGAGGACTATTCCCCTCTGAGTATGACTTCGACTGCACTTCTCCGGTCTGCCCGGAGGTCGTGTCAGCTCGACCACTCTCGTCAGTGTTCTCCAAACGTGCGCTCAGCCGGAAAACACGGAATGTGAAATGATCGGTGCCCGCTGTTCGACCGGGAGGAGTCTACACTACCGGGGCTGCTGGTACGGTAAACGCCCACGCCCCATGTGCCATGTGGTCTGCCAACATGTGACCAGTGTGTTGCGAACGACGTCAGTGATCTGATGCGCTGGATGCACGTGCTGGTGCTATTCTGGAGGTACGATCGGCCCATTGTGATGTTGCCTTGAAATTGGACGCAAAAACGGAATTGTGAATATTTGTGAGTGCATTAACTAGACATAGACTGGTATGGGGCAATGTTCTTCTTCTCTCTGTAACCGCATCTTGTGTGGTTTATTCACGTCTCTGGGATCCTAACGATCATAGCTGACTCGTTGGTCGTCTCCATTACTAAAATTAGCATGCGCGGTTCGTTCTTTCCACCAGGTCTAATGATACAGGCATCATCATTGCTTTTTCAGAGTCTCCTAAGAAAATGAAAAACAGAAGGACGAGTCACATGTCTGCGATCCAACTTCCACTTCTTCTACACGGCTGTCCTTCTTTCAACTCCAGACGATCGTGTTTGCCCAGATAGAATCTAATTCATGATCGATTTCGAGCGGCTATTGTCTGGCGATTAATACATGGATGTTGCGAATTAAATTATGCCGCTCCATAAGACAACGCAAGAGAGAGAGAGAGAGAGACAACGCAAGAGAGAGAGAGAGACAACGCCTTGGCAACGCACGCGATGGGTAAGGATCAATTTGACGTCGACATAACGTTTTTGTGACAACTAACTATTCAAGATATTGAATAGTTAGTTGTTAGTAGTTAGTTAGTTGTCAGTTGTTAGTTAGTTGCCATTTGGCGTGCCTCTAACAATTGATGACACGTATTGTCAGAAAATACGTTCCAGACTGCTAAGGTTCCGGAGATTGAGCAGGCCACAACCAAGTCACGACCTCGCTTGAATGCAGTCTTAGGTGTACATTAAAACATTTGTAATCAGCGCATTGAAGAGGATACAGCTAAAAGTGGAAGAGGAGTGCATATTAAATAATCATAGACAAATGCGAAGATACAAAACGTGGCCTCATGTCTAGTCACCAGATTGCATGGAGTATCAAAAAAAAGCATGGTTTTGTTTCTTACTTTGTAAATAATGAATATCTCTTCAAAAACCGAAATATTTTCATTGATGCATATGTCCTCGAATAGTGTTACAAGTTTCAAGTCAATATCAGACCAGGTCGCTGTGCTATGACCTCAAACGTAGAGAGGATACACGTATCCGAGAAGCCCTGGGGGTTAATGTACCGACTATCGTCACGATACAAAATATGTAATCGGGAAAATTTTGCACAATTTCATTTTGCTGTGATGAAGGCTGCAGATTCGACTGAAACTTTTGTATTTTTACATTTCGGTTGAAAAAAGTCAATTTTGTGAAGAAGTCAAACGATTTATTCCTAGCTTGTCAACGAAGGAAGAACAATTGAATTCTGTTTTGACACTCGTTACGTCTCCCCGATAGCCATTTGTTTAGAAAATCGTCGGCTTCACCAGTTCATCGCATGATCTTGGCTGATCATGATCCCAAGTGCTTGGCTTTGATCGTAGCCGTGACCTTGACCTTTGCACGTGTCAGTGTGCCGGATCGAGACTGCAGTTTGCGTAGCATCTATATTGAGGGAAGAAATCGCACTTGCATCGCGACCGGAGTCCGAAAACTACGACGCAGATCGAGTTACTGAATGCATCCCGACTTGACCTGCGTGACTTGACATAGAAGTTCAACCGAAAGAGGTAGATCAAAATATGCCACTGAAATACCTCCGAAAGTCCACGAACGGAGTTGCATTGTGCCGTTCATCGCATGTGCATACATTGTTCATGCAAGAAGATGCGACATATTCCTACATTGTATTTACATTGATCAAAAGTGTATGTCCTGCACTGCGAGTAGTAGGCGATTATGTCACACCTCGAGGGTTGGCACACTGCTGACTCTTATCTTGCTGATTGTCACTTAATTACCATCCATGAAGCTGTCGGTTGCCGGCTATTGTCCGACGCTTCTGAACCTCAACACTGTTGCAGTTGTGCCACACATTGGCGCTCGCGTTGCGTCCATGGTAGCTGCGCGGTCGGCCGGCTGCTGTGCTCAGTCAGCCCATCAGTCAGTCAGACCAGCACGTCAGTCAAGCGAACGGACAGCTACAGTCAGCCGGGCAGGGTGGCCGCGTCGGCCCGGCAACCTACCATCGAGCATCGAGCATCAGTCATTCACTACGTGCGGCGATGCTTCAGGAGGGAGAAATGGAGATTAGTTCATGTCAAATGAATTATCTTTCTCTCGACTTAATTCGACAGCGAACGATAGTGGCCCGCCAGATCCATTAACACCCCACCCTCACTCTCATTCACAGCCGATTTTATTGTTTGAAAATAAAGCCAATTCAGGCAGTCGGGGTTCGGGAGCATCAACTTTTCACTCACGCACCCGGCCAGTTGCTCTGTCAGAAGCTTGACAGCTCGAAAGCATGACTCAATTTGAAATGATGTGGGAAAATGGGATGTGGACGGCCACAACCTCGTAAATTAAGCCATGCAACTGTTAGAGAATGAAACTCCATGGACGTGCACATTGCATGATTCTATGATCTGTTCTTGCAAAGCCATAAGCCTTTCAAAATCGTATTTGCCGGGCAGAACTGCCCACTCTAGGTGAAATTTTTTATGGTTGTTGCAGAAGAACTCCACCGGTATTCTTCCTCGCTTACAATGAACATATGAGGTGCTTACCTGGTAGTAATGCAAGCAAACGTATTCGGACATACTTCCTTGGCGTGTTTATGTGCCCTTCTTTGTACCTACATGCGAATAAAATTAGCGAAATTAAAACGGACTAAGTGGTTTTAAATTGCCTTCTCTCCAGCTATGCCCAGTGGTGTTTATGGCCGCCGCAATTTACGTTGCATGCGTTCATAACTTACATTGCTGGCATCACGTTAATTGCAATTGTACGGACGTTAACTGTACGGACGTTAACTGTAACGGACCGCAGTACAGCGTAGCCTCTGCATCCAACATACGCCACAAACGTAACTGGCCAACGGCAACAACAGCATAATGATGGAACAATTTTTGGGTTTTGATGGCACCTCATTTGCTTGTGCCCGCAGCCAATGCGTCTACTCACTGAGTGGTTACGCCTTTACCAATGCCGTAGTGCCGTGTCATCCGTAGTCCGCTGGCCGCAGTACCGTGTCATCCGTAGTGCCATGTCATCCGTAGTCCGCTGGCCGTAGTGCCATGCCATCCGTACTCCGCTGGCCGTAGTGCCGTGTCATCCGTAGTCCGCTGGCCGTAGTGCCGTGTCATCCGTAGTCCGCTGGCCGTAGTGCCATGTCATCCGTAGTGCCATGTCATCCGTAGTCCGCTTGCCGTAGTGCCATGTCATCCGTAGTCCGCTGGCCGTAGTGCCGTGTCATCCGTAGTCCGCTTGCCGTAGTGCCATGTCATCCGTAGTCCGCTGGCCGTAGTGCCGTGTCATCCGTAGTCCGCTTGCCGTAGTGCCATGCCATCTGTAGTCCGCTGGCCGTAGTGCCGCGTCTTCCGTAGTCCGCTGGCCGTAGTGCCGTGTCATCCGTAGTCCGCTGGCCGTAGTGCCATGCCATCCGTAGTCCGCTTGCCGTAGTGCCATGTCATCCGTAGTCCGCTGGCCGTAGTGCCATGTCATCCGTAGTCCGCTGGTCGTAGTGCCATGCCATCCGTAGTCCGCTGGCCGTAGTGTCGTGTCATCCGTAGTCCGCTTGCCGTAGTGCCATGTCATCTGTAGTCCGCTGGCCGTAGTGCCGTGTCATCCGTAGTCCGCTGGCCGTAGTGCCGTGTCATCCGTAGTCCGCTGGCCGTAGTGCCGTGTCATCCGTAGTCCGCTGGCCGTAGTGCCGTGTCATCCGTAGTCCGCTGGCCGTAGTGCCATGTCATCCGTAATCCGCTGGTTATAGTGCTGTGTCATCCGTAGTCCGCCGGCCGTAGTGTCATATAATCCGTAGTCCGCTGGCCACAGTGCCGTGTCAACCGTAGTCCGCCGGCCGTAGTGTCATATTATCCATAGTTCCGTAGTCCGCTGGCCGTAGTGCCGTGTCATCCGTAGTCCGCTGGCCGTAGTGCCGTGTCATCCGTAGTCCGCTGGCCGTAGTGCCATGCCATCGGCTACGTTTAGGTCAGACATCACAGCACCTCCAGCCATGTCTGGACATCTCGGGTGGGCTAGGGGATCTGCCACCCGTCCCCCTGGTTTGTTATCCCGCTGATGCTAATACTTCCCTTCATTAAATCTGAAAACATGTCTTGAAAATAAGGACCTGGGTCCCCTGGCTTCGTGAGAGATCTCCAGCCCTGTATCCAGCAGAAGACAGCAGTACTCTGCACAGCTGCTACCAACGCCGCTCACGGCGACAGGCCGTGAGCGGAGGTAGTTAGCAGTGCTCACGGCGACAGGCCGTGAGCAGAGGTAGTTAGCAGTGCTCACGGCGACAGGCCGTGAGCGGAGGTGTTGCAGTGCTCACGGCGACAGGCCGTGAGCGGAGGTGTTGCAGTGCTCACGGCGACAGGCCGTGAGCGGAGGTAGTTAGCCTCCCTGTAGTCCGCTGGAGGTAGTTAGCAGGGCACCATGGCTTGCCGACCAGCGCGTACCAGGCCAGGTCATCACCAAAAATACTCCTGCAAAAACTATTCCAGATGAGCATAAGCTTGGATAATGATTTCAAGTGGCAACGTACTCGCGGGATGAACGCTTAATCCAATGGTTATCCGTCTTATTGAGCACAGCACAGCCACACTCTCTGTGATAATTAGATAACCAATAATTATAACTGTAGACGTTCATTATTTTGGAAATATCCGTGTTTGTTGTTTGATATCATGGCGAGGAGTCATCACGTGTTGTGAACTGGACGCTCCTTGTCCGAACAGGAAGACCTGGTCGGTCGAGTGATGACAATGTTCCGAATAACCCGGCGCGTGCTGACGTCTGTCGCAGCCACCTTGTTCACGCCGACAACTTGACTTCAATCATCATCGTAGCCTGCCGGGAGAGCCTCTGCTCCCGCGCTGCGCCATCTCGGCGGGCCAATCAATGTCCGGCCCTGCATCGGGCGCGTCTCAATCCGGCTCGCCGTGAACCAGGGCGAACCGGCACGCGCCACAAATCGCCAGGAATGCGACCGGGAGCCGCTTCCTCACCGCTCCGGCAACAGCGACACTAAGCTGTCCCATTCAACGTTGGAGCAGAAATAGCGGCCGACATGCGCCAACGTTCGCGAGATGAGGCATGCGCGTCGCCCCGTTGGCTTTTACGTCGGCTTTTGGCAGCTTTGGCAGCACTCCAGACAGCTGAGAGGCGGCCGTACCCCGCGGCCAGCCGCATTCCGCACGCAGTTTCGACGGTCTGAAGGTCACCTCCAAGGTCATCACCGAGGAGCTCAGCTGGCCGTAGGGCTGGCCAGAGCGGTCGTCGAGCTGACCGCGCAGACCCGAGTCGTCGTTGCTGCGGGCCATCTGGTCAGATCGACGAATGTGTCTTTCGAAGAGCAGAACTTCTCATCAACTATCAAATGTGGCGCAACGGCACTGAGAGCTTCTTGTCATCCATGACGACTGCCTGTCAATTTTATGGGTGTCAAAGGTTCGTCGACAGAGAAGACGGCTGCAAGTTAAGATGAGTGGCTATATATAGGTGTGGCTGATGTCTTCGACCTGCATTGCACTTGTGCTTGCTAAAGGTGACATACGAGGAATAATGTCACGATTACAGATATGGATGCAAGCAGTAAGTGTGTTGATTTAATTAATTCATCAACTATATGATAATTCAACTATTCCACCGGACACTTTAAATACTTATTCTACTCCTCCACACACGTGTTATATATTATTTGTAGGGAAATTATTCGCCTTCAAAAGCTATTATTCTCAACATTTCTAGAGCATAGGTCCTGCAAGTCTTCAAAACGCCACCTCTACGAAATGCTTCGCGACATTTCCATGTTAACATTTTCTGAATTATATATTTCTCATTATTTCACCCAAGCAGTCCACATAGTCAAAATCCTCATTCATGAATACAGAAGTCAGGAATTCTTTCTTCGAATTACCTCACCATGACTTCAGCATATTCCCCGGAATTGGTCAACCTCGGAATATGTCGCAAGGGACAGACGACCAACACACAATACCAGCGGAGCCGGAGACCTGGCCGCTCGCCGCATCAACAACATAACTTCCACGATGGGGATGGATGATCGTGAAAGACAGCGCCTCCGTCCGGGAGGTGTCGCTCGTCTTCCGGTTCCGCAAAGCTGCAAGCCGTCAGTTCTGTCTGACATCAATGTCGAGTGAAGCTTTAAAGCTTTAACAAGGTCCCTTGCATGACGCCTTCGTTGCATGCACTCACAAACTGAAGCCTCTTCCACGTTTGCACATTTGTTCGCAGAAACCATCCATACGAAGATCGAGGTGTTCAGTCGCATCGGACTCCACATGCAGTGTGCATCACTCCAGCATGGCCACCGTCACAGATGGTGTCGATTCTGAACAGAGCTAGTCGCACTCAGCCAGGCTGTTTGTCATTTGGTGTAGGTGCAGGTGCAGGTGTGTTTCGCTGGTGTGGTGGTTGTGAGTGGGCATGGCTATGTGGCATGAGCAGTCGGAGCTGAGAAAAGTCACAGGCATCCCAGTGGAGTACCACATCCACTGGCGGGTGCAGAAGGCTGGTTTTCGACCAGTCTTTTGGATCCAGCAGTTTTTTTTGGGGGGGAATTTCAAATTTGCTTCTCCGATTTTGAAAAAAAAACTCTCCAAATTTGAACGGCACCCGGCTTGTGATACCATTTGTCCAATAAACTAATTTAAGACTTCGAGAAATTTCCATTTTAGTACAAAGGTCCCCTGAAATCGGCCTTTTTGGAGGACATGGACCCAGTGTTCTCCTCCACTTCCCACACACACACATGGATCTGCCAGTAACGACATCTGCAAACCGCCGGCGATAAGAGTAGCGCACATCATAATCACATAACTTCACCTTCGTACAACTCTGAATTAAATGTATGAACATGATACCAGTGAAACGGTACTGGATCGAGTGGCGTGAAATATAGTGCAGGTATCACGATAAGATCTAATGGTACCTATAATGAAGAGTGCAATGATGCGATGTGGCATGGGAATGACAAGATCAGGTCATACGGATGCGATGTTCCCATCTTAATGCGATGATTTCGATATTTTGCGGAGTCTTCAGTTCAGTTGACATTTTACGGAGTAGATATTTTGCGCGCCGATATTTTGCTGAATCGAAAAAATTGATTTTGTCGATGTTTTGCAAAGTCGGTATTTAGCATTTCGGTGCTAAGCGTGTCGATATTTTGCGCATGGATGCCTTGCGACCGATATATAACACGTCGATAATATATCCGGTAACCACAATAGACGGCAAGGGCGACTTCGCTAGTCACGCTGACTACCACCAGAGGCGCCACTGCATGCTTTCGACACTTCCATCGCCACAGTAGTTTCGTGGCGACACCTCGCACGCTGTGCTGCAACACAAAGTCAGCGTTTACTGCCCACCGACCGACGGCAATCGTGGCTACTGCGAGCGTAGCTGCCACTGCTGGCACAGCTCGTGAGAGCCAATCAGGCTCGCTTTAACACCCGCAGTCAGCAACGGACGTCACTGCACCCGACGTGCGTCACACGTTGCCTCAGTTCGTGTGTGTGTGGTAGTCATTCGAGCCAATGGGGGCCGATGTTCGACCAAGTTTGGCCGGTTCTACCGCCAGTGCTGTGGAGTTGCCCGGCAGTTGGGAACACCGAATTGGAAATTGGACCAAGTTCGGGCTGACAGGTGCTCAGAGTCGACTGCCCGCCCGCTAACTTCCAAACCGTTCGAATACACGCGTGCACATGCTCTCGGCTTCGATGGAGAGCGCGAATGCAGATTTGCCCATTCCCTCCGATGACCGAGGTCGCTCGATATGGCGCGCTGCTTTCAGCTGAGAAGCTGCTGCGCCGTGTACGCCGCAGCACCGGATCGCGGCGGCGAGCGCGCCACTAAGTCGCCGCCACCGCTGGCGACACCGACGGCTTCGGACTGACCCGGTAACCTCGCGACTGACCCAGTAACCTCGAGACTGATCCAGTCAGCTCGAGACTGACCCTGTAACCTCGGGACTGACCCGGTAACCTCGGGACTGACCCGGTAACCTCGGGACTGACCTGGTAACCTCGAGACTAACCCGGTGACCTCGGGGCTGACCTGGTAACATCGGGACTGACCCGGCAACCTCGGGACTGACCCGGCAAACTCGGGACTGACCTGGTTTACAGCGGGACTGACCTGGTAACATCGGGACTGACCCGATAACCCCGAGACTGACCTAGGAAGCTCGGGACTGATCTGGTACCCTCGAAACTGACCCGGTAACCTCGAGACTCATCCAGTGGGCTCGGAACTGACCTGGTACCCTCGGAACTGACATGGTAACCTCGGAACTGACCCGGTAACCCCGAGACTGGCCCTTTAACCTCGGGACTGGCCCGGCAACCTCGGGACTGACCTGGTAATATCGGGACTGACCTGGTAACATCGGGAATCGCCCAGTAACCTCGAGACTGACCCAGTAAGCTCGGGACTGACCCGCTGGCATCGGGACTGTCCCGGTAACTTTGGGACCGACCTGGTAACCTCGATACTGACCTGGTAACCTCGAGACTGACCTGGTAACCTCGAGACTGACTCGTTGACCTCGGGACTTCCCCAGTAACCTCGAGACTGCCCCATTAACCTCGAGACTGACTCGTTGACCTCGGGGCTGCCCCAGGAACCTCGAGACTGACTCGTTGACCTAGAGATTGCCCCAGTAACCTCGAGACTGCCCCGGTGATCTCGGGACTGACCTGGTGCTGCTCGCCGCTGACCACCCACCGCCGGGTGGGCTCGTCGCCGCGCCGAAACAGCACGGCGCCGGTGAACGGGATCATCTCTGACGCGCCGGCCGCAGTCGGCGCATGCCAGGTCACGTCGGGTCACGTCGGGTCACGCCGGGTCACGCCGGGTCACTCGCGACGGAGCGCCATTTGGCCGCTGCAGTCTGCGCAGTTTGGCTGGCACGCTGAAACAACACCGGCTGTCATGCTGGAGGCAGACGTGGGCCGAATTCTGTTCTTCACCGGCCCAGTAGATTACAGTCCTTCACACTTGGAGATACATGGCCAGACGACTCGCAGGCAAACCTGCTCTTAATGTCACTCTTATGTTTTATGACCTACTTCACAACAATATATATAATATATATATATATATAATATATATATAAATATATATATATATATATATATATATATATATATATATATATATATATATATATATAAAAAAAGATATATATATATATATATATATATATATATATATATACACATATATATATATATATATATATATATATATATATATATATATATATATGTATATATATATATATATTTACTTCTCTATATACTAATACGCTAGGCAATAACTAGCTACGTAATACATGATGCACACGCACATCAATCCGTAAGTTGCACGAGGTCACCTATCCGGTGATTATATCTGTTATGCGTGTTCCGGGACGCATAGCAGCGTTGATAACGAGTTGTTTTTCAAGCACTCGGCACATCGAAAATACATACATCAAGCTTCCAGTTCATGACATGTTTTTATATTGGCGTTGTGTCGCGGACGTGGTTATGACGGGCTTTGAACGCCTTATTAGTCCTTTGCTCTGTAGCTGTGCCAGACTGGCGCAACTTGACGGCTTCTCGCAACGTTCGCTTTTTATGCAGGACGAAATTGGACACAATTGGACGAGGCTGTACACAAGGCATTGGAGGCAGACATTGGACGAGGCTGTACGAGGCTGACGAGGACTACTGCAGTGTCGGAGGCTTTGCCTCTGCTACACTGGGCGGCCGGGAGAACGTCAGCCACTTCGAGGTTGGACTTCACATCACCTCCGTTAGCATGTCGTTAGCCTCGTTCGGGTATTTAGTTTCCAGAAAATGCCAAGAGCATTAGCATGCAGGTGAACCACCACAATCAGCCGGATGCAACACGTGGGCTCAAATAACCCATGTCAAAAGCAACAGAATGGTGCCCACAGGCAGAGGCGCAGCCAAGATTTTCCTAAGCGGGGTCCCGACGAAAAAAAATGTGACGAAACAGAAAAAGCTTTCGGTGCCGAAAATTTAGGGTGCTGTGTCGTGAAGATATCAAAAGTTCTCGACTGATCGATTGAAAAGTTCAAGTGTGTTTTTGTGCCGGGGGGGGAGGGGGGCTCCCCTTGGCAGCGCCTATGCCCACAAGGCATGTGCCACGCAGAGTTGACGGTATGCCGTCTGCAGTGCAGCATACCAGACGGCATACCAGACGGCATACCAGACGGTATGCCGTCTGCAGTGCAGCACTGCTGTTGGAACCACCGCCAACAGTGGGTTCTCTCACCACTGAATCAGCACAGTCTAGGTCAGAACGTACTGCGCCCGACCACTGAAGCAGCACAGTCTAGGTCAGAGCGTGCTGCGTCCCACCACTGAAGCAGCACAGTCTAGGTCAGAACGTTGTGCGTCCCACCATTGAAGCAGCTAAGCAGCCAAAATACCTCTTCAGTACTTAGATCTGCAGTGACGTTCGGCAATCTAATAGCTGTGCTTAGACTGATTCAGACAGCTCAAACTGGTTCAGACAGCTCAGACTGATTCAGACAGCTCAGACTGATTCATGCTAGCCAGCTATGCAGGGGCGGATGTAGGCCTTCGTCAAGAGTGGGTCACCGGCCGGCGGCCCTCTATCGCCCGAGTCGGGAGACTCGGCAACGTTGGGCGGGGTGTGCTGTGTACCGGGTTGCGCCCTGTTGTATCCTGTTGTATCCTATGCCCTGGTGTAGAAGACCGCAGGCAAGCTACCAGGGTGACAGGCTTGTTATAAAGGTGGGATGTTTTGGTGACACCGACAAGACAAGCGAGACAAATGCTATCGTACCTGACAAAGTGCCAGAAAAGTGACCCAGCAGGCTGACAGGCTGACACGTGCATTTGGTGACGAAGCTTTTGTGACGCCCAAAGTGAACAACCTGACTGCCGGTCATCGTGGGCAGGAGGCATAGCTACGAAAATAAAACATTGCATGTACTACGATGTCATTTTGTATTGCATACGGTATGATATTGTAATACGATGTCATTCGACCCGCTCGTAGGGCCTCACACGCTGTCCAATAGGAACCATGCTGCAGCACAAGTAGCACGTGTAACAAACTCTGTGTACCGCTGGAGCTATGCTGGTCCATCGCAAAGTATGCGAGTTATTTTCTTCGTCAAGCCGATTGACACGCATCGGTCAACACCAGCCTCTTCATAGTGAGTGGTGAGACTTGGCTGTGCGCATGTCAATTCAGCGTCGTGATTGATGCGGTTCTCTGTCACAGCAGGTGCCAGCTGTTCACTGAAGGAGCAGATTTTCGGCGTGGCGGCCGCTGGAGCTGGAAGATGCGCACGACTGCTGGGCCGGAGTCAGGGACGGAGTCAGGGACGGAGTCAGGGACGGAGTCAGGGACGCGCCCGGTCGGCGATTTCTCGGGTCGGATTTGGAACCATCGGCAGCCGGATAGGGGTCGCTTAGGAGTTAAGGATGCGTGCATGGTGAAGTAAAATCAAGTTTAGTAGTGGCAACCGCGGCAAGCCAATCGCAATGTGGGCTATTGCAGAGTGTCACCTGCATGGGCAGGTTTACCTGTCACACAAAGCCACGTCCGAATGTCAAAGTAACACCACAAATCAGGCTGCCAAAATTTTTAACACGATACTCGCTTTCTCAAAATCGCATTGAAATCGAAATAAAGACGCACTTTTGAAGGAATTTTAGCCGGTCCACCATGCCTCAATTTCCCACCTCCATGGAGCGCGTCCAGCCCACCGCGTCCGGAGCACCACCATTTTGCGGTGGTACTGGTCAGCTGCCCTGGAGCACCATCGTTTTGCTGTGGTACTCTGCGGGTACCCTGGAGCACCACCGTTTTCCGGTGATACTCGGCAGCTGCCCTGGAGCACCATCGTTTTGCAGTGGCACTCGTCAGCTGCCCTGGAGCACCACGGTTTTGCGGTGGTACTCGGCTGCTGCCCCGGAGCACCACTGTATTACAGTGGCATTGGTCAGCTGCCCTGGAGCACCACCGTTTCGCGACGGTGATTGGCAGCTTCTCCTGACGCCGGCAACAGACGCGGCGGCTGGTCGCCGCTACCCTCGGGGTGGTCGGCCGCCACCGGCACATCCGTCGGCCGGAGAAGGAACAGCACCGCTCGGAGGGGACGAGTGGTCTAGGGGTAAGATGCTCGTCTCACAATCGAAAGGTTGTGGGTTCGAGTCTCACCTGTCGCTACTCTTCGCCCGCGACCAATCGGCGTGAGAGATTGGCGACGCTACATGACTCAACGGTCGACGTGTCGTAAAACCAATAACCAACCAACATGACATGACCAATAACCAAACCAGCACCGCTCGGAGGCTCGTCCAGCCAGCACGAGACAATGTCACGTGACAGGTGCACTCACCACCTCAACAACAGTGGCTGAATAGTGAAGGCACTGTGCGCATGCCTCTCCCCCTGTCCGATATATATATATATATATATATATATATATATATATATATATATATATATACGTATATATATATCACCCCTGGCGATATATGTGTATATCTATATACCCCTGTCGCAACCAGGCATTGCGTACAGCAGCCGGTGCAATCTACAACGTGACACATAAGCTGTATTGTGCACGGATCATCTCGCCTTCAGCGCTGACCAAGAGAACTTTAAATGGTTCATGTTGAAGAGAGTAATCAGCATGGGAGTACGGGCAGGGGCATAAGCATGCGGACGGTGCCCTCACGTTTCAGGAGCCTTAGCAATCAACCATGAATATACACTCGAGTCATGGAAAGACTCTACTTAGAAGTGAGTCGACTTAGAAGTGCGCTTAGAATTTGCGCACACTTATTTTGAACGTTACAACACCCTTGGCAACGTTTATCCTAATTGATTGCTTGAAATGCTGAAGCGATAAGAGGCATTAAGGTGAGATTAATACATATTGGTCTAATTCGTCGAGTATTGAATGGGAAATATTAGTAAAAGAGACATAATACACGGGTATATTCGATCACAGATCTTTGTCAAACTTACATAGCAACATCGAAGTTTATCACCTTTGTAGGCGTTATTTAGATCTCACCTTTGCAGGTGATATGTTCTGTATTACTTTCTAAGCTTGAAAAAGATCTGTGATCGAACATTCGAGTGCATTAAGTCTCTAACTAACATTTTAAATTTATTTAGCGCTTTGGCCGAAGAACATTTAATTCCGTCAATATTATATGACGACCTTTCTGTGGTGGTGCACGCTCAGTCCTCACTGTCTGCTCGCAATGCACCGAAAGATCACGGTCTCTATATTCACTGTACACGGTCTGACTATGCACGCTGTTCACTAGAGCCTTACTCTGACACGACTGGTCCTGTCGGGGCGAACAGTCGGGAGTGGGTCGCGCGTTCATGGTGCCATAATCATGAACCACGGTCTGCGCTCTGCACATGCGACACACGCACAAAACTTTCCTCGATGATTAGAAAATACAGTCGAAAGTTACTTTGATCTTGATACATATTCGGGTACAACCCTTCGTCAAACCAGTTGCGGTTAGACGAATGATTGCACCCGAATATATACCAAGAGCAAAGTAGCTTTCGACTGTATTTTATAATCATCGAGGAAAGGTCATCGCATAATATGGATGATATTCTTCAATTCAATGCTCGAAGAAGTAGGTCAATGTGCTCTAATTTCACCTTCCCCCTATTCTATTCTAGTCTAGAGTACCTGCCTGGTACTGGAATGCATCGGTGCCCACCAAGCTGTCACCCACGGCGGCCAGCGCTGCGGTGCCCACCAAACTGTCACCCACGGCGGCCAGCGCTGCGGTGCCCACCAAACTGTCACCCACGGCGGCCAGCGCTGCGGTGCCCACCAAACTGTCACCCACGGCGGCCAGCGCTGCGGTGCCCACCAAACTGTCACCCACGGCGGCCAGCGCTGCGGTGCCCACCAAACTGTCACCCACGGCGGCCAGCGCTGCGGTGCCCACCAAACACCACCCCCCGCGGCCCCCCCGCCCCCCCCCCCCAACATCACCCACCCCCAGCGCTGCGGTGCCCACCAAACTGTCACCCACGGCGGCCAGCGCTGCGTTCACCCGTGGAGACCAACCATGGAGTGTCAAGTTTGGCTGTGTGGCTGAATCGCTGCGTCGCCGGAAATCGCTGCGTCGCCGGAAGTGTTGCTGCGATGCCCGCGGGCGCTCGGCCAGACACGACAGCCATCCCGGCTCGAACGGCCGGCACGCCAGCACAATAACAACAAACAACAACAAACCGCCAACTTTACGCGGCAGTTTCGCGCCGCTCGCGCGGTCGCAAACATCAATGGCCGTTCTGCCGCGCAGGTGCACGTGCGGCCCGCGCTGCCGGCGCGCCAGCAGCGCACGCAGGAATAGCACCGGCGCACGTATCGCGTTGTGGGGATAATCTGGCACCCTACCGCTCCAGCGCTGTCAAAGCGATCACGGTTCACGGCGTGTGAGATCATCATTGAAGGTGACAATTTGCATTCCGGGATTTGTGCGTAATGAGTTTACAATGAGCGTGCATTGAAGCAGTTCGTCCTGAATTGGTCGGAAGTAAAGCACGTCAGTATTTCTGAAGCTAGGCGAAACTATCTTATGCTGTTGTGCAGACCAGCATTTCTGCCTGGAAGCTAACCGATCGTAGAACGCCTACCACCCCGCCTTGCATGACAATGTGAATGGAGAAGTTTGAACAGATGTTTGGGGAGAACGATCCTCAACATTTAAGAAAAATACATGCTTTATGACACGAAGCAATGGTCTACACTGAAGATAACTTCAATTTATAGCTTACCGCACAACGAATATCTTCTGGTATTCGCTGCCATTTGCTTCCATCATCACCAAATACTACCAGTACAACTGTAGTCGTGACTGTCGACCGTCTTTCTCCTGCCAAGGAGTCACTGTCTCGCCCCGCTCCGGGGTGGGGGGGGGGGGGGGGGGGAGGAGGAGGGCACCAGCTCGCCGTCACAACAGGAGCGGCCGCCCGTGCCGGCGGTGTCGCGGCGAGGTGCGCGTGAATGGCGTCGCGCGTCACACCCCCACGTGACCCGACGTCACGCGTCACACCCCCACGTGACCCGACGTCACGCGTCACACCCCCAGGTGACCCGACGTCACGCGTCACACCCCTCGTGACCCGACGTCACGCGTCACACCCCTCGTGACCCGACGTCACGCGTCACACCCCACGTGACCCGACGTCACGCGTCACACCCCAGGTGACCCGACGTCACGCGTCACACCCTCGTGACCCGACGTCACGCGTCACACCCCACGTGACCCGACGTCACGCGTCACACCCCCAGGTGACCCGACGTCACGCGTCACACCCCCTCGTGACCCGACGTCACGCGTCACACCCCACATGACCCGACGTCACGCGTCACACCCCCAGGTGACCCGACGTCGCGCGTCACACCCCAGGTGACCCGACGTCGCGCGTCACACCCCTCGTGACCCGACGTCACGCGTCACACCCCACATGACCCGACGTCACGCGTCACACCCCCAGGTGACCCGACGTCGCGCGTCACACCCCCAGGTGACCCGACGTCGCGCGTCACACCCCCACGTGACCCGACGTCACGCGTCACACCCCCAGGTGACCCGACGTCGCGCGTCACACCCCCACGTGACCCGACGTCGCGCGTCACACCCCCACGTGACCCGACGTCACGCGTCACACCCCCACGTGACCCGACGTCGCGCGTCACACCCCCACGTGACCCGACGTCACGCGTCACACCCCCACGTGACCCGACGTCGCGCGTCACACCCCTCGTGACCCGACGTCACGCGTCACACCCCCACGTGACCCGACGTCGCGCGTCACACCCCCAGGTGACCCGCCGTCGCGCGTCACCCCCACGTGATCCGACGTCACGCGTCACACCCCCAGGTGACCCGACGTCACGCGTCACACCCCACGTGACCCGACGTCGCGCGTCACACCCCCACGTGACCCGACGTCGCGCGTCACATCCCCGCGTGACCCGGCGCCACGCGTCACACCCCACGTGACCCGACGTCGCGCGTCACATCCCCGCGTGACCCGGCGCACGCGTCACACCCCACGTGACCCGACGTCACGCGTCACACCCCCAGGTGACCCGACGTCACGCGTCACACCCCCTCGTGACCCGACGTCGCGCGTCACACCCCCACGTGACCCGACGTCGCGCGTCACACCCCCACGTGACCCGACGTCACGCGTCACACCCCCACGTGACCCGACGTCGCGCGTCACACCCCCAGGTGACCCGACGTCACGCGTCACACCCCCACGTGACCCGACGTCGCGCGTCACACCCCCAGGTGACCCGACGTCACGCGTCACACCCCCACGTGACCCGACGTCGCGCGTCACACCCCCACGTGACCCGACGTCGCGCGTCACACCCCACGTGACCCGACGTCACGCGTCACACCCCCAGGTGACCCGACGTCACGCGTCACATCCCCTCGTGACCCGACGTCGCGCGCCACACCCCCACGTGACCCGACGTCGCGCGTCACACCCCTCGTGACCCGACGTCACGCGTCACACCCCCACGTGACCCGACGTCGCGCGTCACACCCCCAGGTGACCCGACGTCGCGCGTCACATCCCCGCGCGACCCGGCGTCGCGCGCCACATCCGCCTCGCGCCACATCCGCCCCGCCGGACGGGCCGTGCGCGTGTCACCGCCGCCAGCCCGACATCGACACAAATCTCAATTACACGTTGTAGTAGGTGTTGATCAGCGCCGGCCGTGACGTCACGTGGCGAAGCGGGCGTCATGTCAGAACGGCTTGATGCGGTCAGCGGCGGGGTGATGGAAGCTGGCGGAGGGGCGGGGCTGCCGGAGCGCGGCGCTTGTGGGTGGCGCCACGGTCGTCAGACTCCGGCCGTGGGTCGACACACCTCCCTCCCCTCCCCATCCCCCTCCCCTCCGAGATATATGCATCTGTCCGGGTGTTCTGGTCGGATCCAGAAGCCTTCGTGTGCCGCGCGAATACAACAGTGATTAGAGCGACACAAAGCGGTGCCGTTTTGTTTGTTCGCCGATCTATACCAATGCAGTCGGGACGTGCAATGCCCAGTTTCGGTGGCGGCCCCGCTGCAACCACCGGCCACCTCTCTGTCTTGGACATGTGAATGGTCAGCTCGCTCTCATCACTCCACTGATCAGCTGAATGGCGACAGCCCAACTCGTAAGATCGGATGCTGCTTACATTAACAACAGTTTCTCCAACTCGCGCCAAGTGTTCCCATAAATCATGTGGTTAAGAGTTCCAGATCCTGTGGCCAGGGACATGCTGGAGCGATCACCCCAGACGTTTTATATTCTGTCTAGTATTCTGTGCAATGACCATCAGCATGCAGCACCGATGGCTATGCTATACCATGCATGTGAACGTACCACACATGTGGTTGCATTATTGCTGCAAATCAGCTTCAAACAAATTCTGAATGTTGCATAGGATGGACAATTGCAGAAATCAAATAATCCCGAGAAGAAAAATGAGTGTGGGACATGATCACGAATGTTCATGATGCCGTATGTTCACTATAGTGCTGAATGTCTGCTAAATGTTGGCTTGAATATAATAATATGCTTCGTCTAATAATTTAATCGACATCATATGTTCGAAATTGATCAAGAAGTAAACTACAAGTTGGCAACCGAAGGACCAAACAAAACTATTACATACCTTTGTTCGCAATTGATATGTCCGAAAACTGCGACATGTTTGGTCTTCAACACGCTTGTTCTAGTTTGACCAAAACCTGGAGTTCTTCGGCGCACACAGCGAAAAAGGGCTGTAGTTTGGCCAAGATCAGCGCCTTCATCACTATGATACCCAGCGGGAGAAAGCAAAGCTTCCCGTGTGCTGGACTTGCTATATGTGCATCATTTATGAACTGGGCGACAGGATACATTGCATCTGACGGTCATAGTTATGCATACGATCCTTGAAGTTGGCGGTTGGCGGTTCAAACCTCATCAAAGCCGAAGTATTTTCTGAGTGTAATAGCAGTCTGTCGATGCAAGGCAGCATCCGAGAGTCACACAGTGGGCCGACTACGGACATTATGTCGCTCTTCAATGCCTTGAACAGTCGCAGAAATTTGCCAATCCCATATATCTCCTCTGAGCGATAATTAAGATGGGTCAGTGAGTATGGCGAACATTGTATCAAAACATGACATAACTTGTCACCGTCGTGTAATCAGGCAGCTCAGGACAAACGGATCGGCTTAGACTCCTTCATCTTTAAACATCAGCTATTGTGGTAATTTCCTGTTCTCATTATCCATTCCATCAGCAAAGGAAGTTCTCTCCACGGCTTATGCGGTTGGTGTGCCGAAAAGCCTGGCTGTACCGACCAAAACTAACGCACAGCGGCCAACTAACGCACAGCGGCCAACTCACGTACAGCGACAAACTAACGCACAGCGGGCAACTAACGCACAGCGGCCAACTAACGCACAGCGGGCAACTAACGCACAGCGGCCAACTCACGTACAGCGACAAACTAACGCACAGCGGGCAACTAACGCACAGCGGCCAACTAACGCACAGCGGCCAACTCACGTACAGCGACAAACTAACGCACAGCGGGCAACTAACGCACAGCGGCCAACTAACGCACAGCGGCCAACTAACGCACAGCGGCCAACTAACGCACAGCGGCCAACTAACGCACAGCGGGCAACTAACGCACAGCGGCCAACTAACGCACAGCGGGCAACTCACGCACAGCGGCCAACTCACGCACAGCGGCCAACTCACAAACAGCTAGAACCCACTCACAGCGGCCGGCTCGTCCGGCTGTCAAGATTTCAAGACCTCGCCCGAGACTGGGCCACTCAGAGTGAATGCATTTGTAAGCACTGCACGATGGACCAACAAAACTGAAGATTAGCTCTCAAGATGTCTGACCTTGTTTACAATGAACGCATCACAATTTGAAACGAGGCACGAGATAGTTGACCGCTGTATTGAAACTTCGTAGGATGAAAATGGCCACGTTTGAGGCCGTTTCGGCTGCTGCAATACGTGGTACGCTGATGTATGCTGATACCTCATACATTAATACACGTATGCATATATATATATATATATATATATATATATAATAAATATAAAAAAAAAAAAAAAAAAAAAGAAAAAAATTATATATATATATATATATATATATATATATATATATATATATATATATATATATATATATATATATAGAGAGAGAGAGAGAGAGAGAGAGAGAGAGAGAGAGAGAGAGAGAGAGAGAGAGAGAGAGAGAGAGAGAGAGAGAGAGAGAGAGAGAGAGAGAGAGAGAGAGAGAGAGAGAGAGAGAGAAACATACATATATAATGAGATAAAGGTAGGAGGAGGGAAAGCGAGAGATCATCAAGTACATTGCGTGTACCGGTACATTCGACGAACGGTACAGAAGCTTATTGTGGTAGTCCCCAACACAGATATCAAGATTCGAATTCACTTGAGAAGCAAATATTGCTCTCTGATGGGTGCACTTGTGCTTATTTACGTTCTCAACTCTCATCAGTATACGTCACACGTTTCCATCATCCCCAGTGTAGGAAAATGTTGCGACCCCCTTGTGCTTCAAACGGAGCGAGTTCGCGAACCGAACATGGAAGGTGGTGGTGCCAGTGATGGGATTCCAGGCTAGTGCTAAATGCTATACACTGGCTAAACTTCTACGTCAGACAACATGTTCGTTCATCGCAAGACAAAATTGATCGAAGATGTCCCATCTTCCCATCAAACTGTGGCCTGTGTTAAGCCTCTATGCGTACCTGTTGAAGCTATACCAGCGTACCTTAGCATCCCGCAATAGCAATGAGAACTGCTCAGTGTCTTACGATCCTATTCAAACATAATTGATGTGTTTGGATGCGGAGGCTCTGCATGGCACGACCAGGACAGCTCATGACGTGATGGAGGGATGTGATGAAGTTTCGCCCAGAACTAATATTTGGAGATGTCCGAAGCTGAAATGGACGCTGAACTCGTGTACCGGGCTAGAATACATAAATAACAACTTGGGTAGCTGGGTTATTTAGCAGCTCGACTCTTTATCATTTCCAAGGCCATTCGAGCCATTCACCTAAATTCATCCTACAACCTTTTCGACTTGTGATTCACTTCCTGGGTTAAATTTAGAGGACGAAGCTAAAGTTAATGTTAATATTGACCCTGATTAGCAGAACATTGTGTTTGGGCACTAGTTGACAGTCTTTCGAAAACGCGGTGAATATTTCGAGCTACTCTGATCCTTGATCTACACGCCGAAATACATCAATTCACATATCCTCAGTACTTCAAGATAATGGTGAATATTATGCTTAATATTTCAACTGTCGATCTGTTATTGTACTTACTCGAATAATAATAAGGGTGAACATAATATATTTTACGACTTATTGACATTTGAGCTCACCATTGAGGGTCCGCCCCTCAAGAAGCAGAGTATTCTTGTTTTGTTGTGATAAATTGACATCTTAGCCGACATGGGAGGTCAATCCGTAACTCCAGGTATGACACTCGGGTTCCGATCGCGATATCTTGTCCTGTGCAATACCCTGGTTTTGGTTTTATGTCGCTAAGTGGGTTGGTTTGAGCTCTAGGTGGGCCGGAACACTGCACTGGGGAAGGCGGGAAATGCTGTACGCGGTCTCGAAGTTCACAACAACAGTAAGCAATAGGTGTAGTTTTAGCTTGGGTAAAGCACATTACCCTTGTGTATGCTGTTTTTCGAATCTTTATTCATTGTCTGATAGTCAGGACTTCTTCGGCTTTTAAGCCGAAGAAGAAAAAGATTTTACTTATTACATTTTTGGTACGAAATAATTATGAGATCCGATAAGAAACACATGTGTTTGTTTATAGTGTTTGCTGACCTCCCCCCCAAGAGAGCATTATCGGACACAAACATCGACCGCAAGCGCGACGAACTGCGCGGGTCTCATTTGATAAAACCGATTGGTGAAGGGGCTTGCACCATAGCTTGCACTATAAAAGCATGCACTATGGTCCCGTCAAGTGACACTTATATTTATCAGATTAGTCTAACACCTCTGCTTGTCCAGTCGAGATTCATGGATTTTGGCATGCGAATTGATGTCCTTCAATGGCAAAGCCGAAAGCCGTGCTTTGTCCAATCAGCTTGATAAAGCACCTCCGATACGGTTCGATGCAATCGGGCCAAAGAAAATAGTGTTCCTTCCGCCACAGCGTTCGTGACCAGTTCCTGCCTGCTCCATGCTGCTCCGCATGACGCGGGTGTCTAGCGGGTTAGCCTACCTCAGCTGAAGTGAAGACTGCAGATGCCTTGGCACCTCGGAATAGAGCATATATAATACCGATGCTACTCATGTAGTTAGCGCACTATTTTTGGGTTTAAAGGGCGCATCGACTGCAATGGTCATGTAGCTTAGCGCACTATTTATGTTACTTCAACACACACATCAAGACTGATATGTCAGGTACATAGTTCGTGGCGAAGTGAGCACGTTGATGTACATAGTTTACAGTAACACATTGCTAAAATAATGGTTTTAAGCTTGGTGTGAGATATGGAAACAAGTACAACAGGATGCCGAAGGTTGCCATGGAAGTGATGTCGCCGAACACAACTGATAAGTTCTTCCATGATTATTTTGATCCAACAGCGTACTCATACGTGTACCTTTTTGGTTTGTTGTCAGATACCTAATATAGAGATAACTGTTTTAACGATAACGATCCAAAATAGCTATGATTACCAACTGATATCGTATAACAGACCACATCATAGGTAATCCTATTACCTGTAATTGTGTCAAGACATGTTTCTGTATCATGATTCGCAATGGTCAGCATAAACATGATACTTATCAACGAGATACTGTTAGAAATTAGACATGAAGACATCATAAAGACTCATTAAGAACCATGATGTATTCTTTGGAAGAGATGGCGATCCAGCGTCCAGTAAGTGGTATATTCCACCTTATTTCACAAATAGTTTATCACTGAAGTGACAGTAGCACAAAAGCATCGATGCTGGCGTGATTCGAATGACAATCTTGACTTTGATGGTCAATATCTGAAATAGTCACCCACCGATGCAAAAGCACCATCCTCCTTACTAATAAACTGCATACACGGCTGGTGAAAAAGTTATCCCAGTATCACATATGACAAAATGCGAATACACCATTAATTATCCTGCACCTGCGCATGTTATTAATCATATTGTTATAAATTATCAAATAAGGAAAAGGTAATCCATCGCGATTCAGGGATGATGATGCCATCCCCACCCGGCTTTCTCCCAACACCCTGGAAGATGGCCGGGGGTTCAGTCGTCTGGCATGTTGGATTATATTCCTTGTCGGATCGTTCGGTATGTTTTCGTCGGCTTGTATCAGGTCATGTATCAGGTCATGTATCAGGCCATGTATCAGGTCATGTATCAGGTCATGTAGCGATGTATCAGGTCATGTAGCGATGTATCAGGTCATGTATCGATGTATCAGGTCATGTATCAGGTCATGTATCAGGTCATGTATCAGGTCATGTATCAGGTCATGTATCAGGTCATGTATCAGGTCATGTATCAGGTCATGTATCAGGTCATGTATCAGGTCATGTATCAGATCATGTATCAGGTCATGTATCAGGTCATGTATCAGGTCATGTATCAGGTCATGTAGCGATTATGTCAATTCCGCAGGCATGTTTGGCTAAGTTTTGCCGAAATTGTAGCTGTGGCCTGTTTCATTGCAGCCAAAGTGCTGGTTTGATCAATATGTGATGCCTCTAAATGCCCTTTGCGCACGCAGTCTTACCGGTGATTTTCGCAGGATCAAATGAATCGAATGATCTGAAACGATCTCGTACAACTTTCTTGAACAACGTGTATTGCAACATTTTTTTTTAACGATCTGAGGTATAATTCAGTCAGCTCACCTTCTGATATTTATCCTTTATGGAAAGAAGACATTTTCTGGCTTGCAGAAGTCATTGCAGATCATGTTTTGTGTGAATTGTCGAGGTTTTAATCTGACCTGGTCCATGCAAGTTACGAGGTTTAATGAAATTCTGAGAAACTTATACGAAGCTATATACGCTGAGGACAGGCACGTGGTCGGCAGTTTTATTTCCGGTGCATGGCATAAATGAGGCGACCAAGATCTGCCGTTGCGGGAAGAATTCACCTTCGCCCCGGCCTGAAGGGTCGCCAGAAAGTCATCGCGTGGTTCGGCAAAACTAAGGCTGAAAGCAAATACGAAGATAATTTCTTTCCGCTTCAGAGTAGTCGGATTTCGACGCTTTCATTCGGGGTAAACCATTCCGGGAACTGTCTTGTTTTCTTCAGGGACGGCTAACAAGCAATGAATAAATAATCTCAGGAGGACTGAGGAAAATTCGCTCGCTGCATTATTTGATACCACACATAATACATTCGTGCATGGTGTGCGCCCAGTCCCGCCATTCGCCCACTTCGCAACATGGGATGGATGGGGGATTGATATCAAATGCAGCAAAAAACCAGTAATTAGACGAATTCCATAGTATCGAGGGGCACCACCATGATTAATTGCCGCCGTCATTCCATGTTCTAGGCCCCTTCAATGTTTACTCTTCATCCAATACTGCTGTGCGCCCCCATTCAGTGATATTGCTTGGTATTCTTTTGGAGGACACAACCCCACCGAAAGTTTAGCTATTCCTCCCCAATTCATTGTGTTCATCCGAAGGTGACTGGGAAGAATTCATATTGCACCACCCACACCACCAGCTCAACATGTTTTTTTTTCCTGAAGTAAGTAAGCAACCAAGATCTTCCATTGCCTTGATTTAGCCACAATTGTTCTGAAATGAACCTCATGCGCTCCCACCGCCGCTCCCCACAGCTTTAGTAAAACAACTCTCCTGTTCTCCACCATCTACCGTCGTCTCCACTCCCAGCTGTCCATTCCACTGCTGACCGGCTCCACCATATCCCATTTTCATCCACTCCACCATATCCCCATTTTCGATCACTCCTCCACCATCGACTACCCCACCCCTTGCCACTCTGACAGTCCTCTCCATCACCGAGATACGTCCAAACCCCGACGCTTCCCCCACTTCCAGCCGTCTTCTCCATCGCCGACGCACCTCGGAACTCGGTCGCAGCCCGCCACTTTTTGCCGCCTGTCCAATATCGATCGCTGTCTCCACTCCCTCCACCATCGCTCTTTCAACTTCGTCATCGCTTCGGGACGCCACCCAATTTCGGGTAAGCTGGTTATCTCCGCAGCCTTTGCATGGAATCAGTCGGAGAAATCCCAGTCGGCGCTTCTTCTTCGGCCCGTTGAGGACGACCGCTGATTATCAGTGGGCCGCCATCAGGATTATCAGGACTGATAATCCGGCTTCGGGGACGTTCGTGAGCTATAGCGCGACGTCCCGTTTTTTTTCTTTTGTAGACGGTGATGCTACCAACTGCTGCTGGAGGTTCTGTTGTGCTGTTGGTTGTCTTGCTTGCTTTCTCGCTTTGGACATTGGGTCTAGGCGTCCAGCCATTTATTCGCTAGCTTGGAATGAACTTAGAGATTGGACAGTCCCTGTTCAACCATACACCTGCAGGAGTGTGTGAAGGGATATTACTCACCCACCCCGAGCTTTTTCGAGGAAAATCTCCGAGCCCATAAAGATCTCCCCAACTTTGCATACACTCTGACGATTGAATGGCGGATGTTTTGGAGGAAAAATGCACTGGTTGTTCCGAGGTCGCTGAGCCAGACGAGGTCAAAATCAGGCCATTGGCTTCGAGAAGTGTCGCTTTGGGGGAATCCTACAAAAACTACATGCATGTCGTCATTCGTGATATGTAAATAATTGCATTTGTTCGTAGGTATTTTTTAATAAACGATTTTAATAAATAAATAAAATAAATAAATATAATATATAAATACATTTTTTATTTTTTTTACAAACTATTACAAAATAGTTCTGCGCAGACGCAGACAATGTGTGCTGCATGAACACAGCACACCTTGATACTCCTGTATTTTTTGCAAGCATAAACTTTGTAAGGAGATGAAGTGCCGGCACGACCGTCACCTGAGTTGAGCTTGATCTCGCCGGCACAGGAGTTCACAGCATGTCGTGTGGCACGTGTCGATTTATTTTGTTCTGGCCATGAATACTGACTGAAAACCCGTCGACGCACGCTTTCCAACCATCAAGTGCATTTTTCGCCAATCAAACCTTGAATGTCATCAGGTAATAAAGTCAGTGTGTCAGACTTAACAAAAGCCACATGGGCCCATCTAGGTTAAGCCTGCGCAGGGAAGATACTACAAGCCTGGACAAAAAGACACCCATCACCCCAGCCAATACCGCACCCAAAATTCCAAAGAAACTATCCATCAATGTCCCACGAACCCATCAATACCAATCTACCTTACCTATCCGGCCCTACTCACTCGATCCCGCGTAACATTCGAGTGGATCGAGTACCCTACCAATAATTTTCAAACTCCATCCAAGCCTGCTTGACGGGACATGGACCGTGTACACCTACTAGCATAAATCTCACCACAGTGCGCCGCGTTCACGATGGCTATGATGAAACTATTTTGTGCGGCGCCAAACCCACACCCTCGCCTGCCAAGTGTCACCCCGAGTTTAAGTCCACTCGCGAAGCTGATTTCGGAGCCCGGTTAGAACACCGTGTGGTCGGTAGCATCACCTCTCTTCACCTCGCTCCCTTAGTCTACTCCCTTGTGGGCGAGTGAAACTGTCAGCACTCACACTGCCACGGGCGTGGTCGGCTGAGGTTTTTATGCAAAGTGGCCGCTGAGCGTCCTGTCATCTGCACATCCCGGACATCTGGTCGGATGTGTGCAGCATAGAGAGGCTGGGGTTGAGTGTACACAACCTCCCTGTCTCTGTAGCTTTCTCCGGAGATGTATCAGTTTCTCAGTCTCCCAGTCTCCACGTCTCTACGTCTCCACGTCTCCCAGCCTCCCAGTCTCCCAGTCTCCCAGTCGCCCAGCCTCCCAGTCTCTAAGTCTCTACGTCTCTAAGTCTCTAAGTCTCTAAGTCTCTCAGTCTCTCAGTCTATCAGTCTCTCAGTCTCTCAGCCTCTCCGTCTCCGCGCCTCTCCGTCTCTCCGTCTCTTAGTCTCTCAGTATCGCAGGTTTTCAGTCTCCAAAACTCTGTCTCTCGTTACTAAGGTCGAACCGCTTGTATTCAAAGTCATTTACATGATTGTTTGGTCTTCTTACACTGTTCATCTTCTCAAGAGATACTCACATTCATTGCTCTCATGCTTCCCCCACCCTAAAAATGTCTTAATTTGGAGAAAAACAGTCATGAATTAAAACGAGAAGCATGTGACACGCTACGATGCAAAGGCATGGACGGATACAGACGGGGAACTGAGGCAGACAGGTGCCGCTGTAGGTGGCGATCGAAGATCGACACGGGAAGCCGCACGGGAAGCCGCATGATTGCCATCATCCCGATTCCCAGATCAATTCGCCCGAACATTCTTGACTAGCGAAGTGGGGCATTCAAGCTTCCCAAGAATAGCAACGTCTCACTGGATTTCGGCCGATCGGATACCAGCCTGTCCCGTCCCACAGGGTGCTAATTTTGGCATCTTTAGAACACTGGGCACGGGGTTCAATGGGAGGGGAGGGGAGGGGAGAGAAGGTGAAGAGAGACTAGGTCCAGCAGTTACTGCGTTCAAAGGCACCCGCATCGTCAGCTACCTGCCTCCTGAGAGGCGTCGGGCGCCTGACATGCCATGGATTACGCCAACAGTCGGCCGATGGTCACGTCAAACAACGGCTATTGTTTGAAAGGAAGGCAGCTAGATAACCATAGCGCAGCGTTCTCGAACCGAAATCCAAACGATGTGCCGGTTAACGCGCAGATCGCCTGGCGTTCGTTTTGAAATCGCATCGCCTCCATCCGCTGCGCGCCCGTCGGGGTGAAAATCTCAGTCGCGGTCGAGGGTGTTTACTTTCCGCCCATTTTCCGCCAGCTGACATCTGGATCTCGACCGGCCGTCGACGCTGATAAACGTCCCATTGAACGCCGGCTGGCACCGTGGGGGCTGCGCATTTTTGGCACTCATTTGAAGAAAACAAACTGACGGTGTGATTGTATTGGCTGAGGGTCTGCCCGGCCGGCCGGCGCGCAACACACGATGGTCGATCGGGAGGCGCACAAGGCCGACCCATGGCGACATGAGGAAGGGAGGACGTAGAAGGGCACGGACCGGACCTAGAGAGGGCTGTCGGACGTGTAGACGACATGGAGAGGACATGGAGAGGACATAGAGAGGGCATGGAGAGGACATGGATATTACATGGAGAGGACGTGTAGATGACATGAAGAGGACGTGTAGAGGACATGGAGAGGACATGGAGAGGGCATGGAGAGGACGTGTAGATGGTATGGACAGGACATGGAGAAGATATGGAGAGGACATGTAGAGGACATGGCGACGACATGGAGAGAGCATTGAGAGGACATGGAGAGAACATGGAGAGGACATGGTGAGGGCATGGAGAATACATGGATATAACATGTAGAGGCATGGAGAAGACGTGTAGATGATATAAAGAGGACGTGTAGATGACATGGAGAGGACATGTAGAGGATATGTAGAGGACATGGATATGACATGAAGAGGACACGGATACAGTACAGCATGGGTATAACATGGAAAGGACATGGAGAGGACATGTAGAGGACATTGAGAGGACGTGTATATGACATGTAGAGGACATTGAGAGGACGTGTATATGACATGGAGGGGACATGGAGGACATGGATAGGACATGGAGAGGACATGAGGACGGCGTTACTGGCTGTGGCCGGTGCGACTCAGCACCACTGGCGAGCCCTTTGTGAAGGACACGCGTCAGAACTTGTATCGTTGCACAGTGTAGCATAGATTAGGTTTGCATATATTAGGTTGATTACTTCTATTTCACTTCATTATTAACTTCTCTCGCATGAATTTTGCACCTCACCACGACGAATGTTCAGAGCGATTGTTTGCACTGTCGCCAAAGCCGTGCATATGAGAGTCCTACCTGCCGGCGGCGAGCGTCTATCTCGGATCAGTTTCGAAGATGTGTGCATCGGTACCGACATCGCTCTCGCTCGAGGGAGGATCCGAACGTTTGACCACTGGACCATATGCCCACGGATCTTGTGTGGTGTTTGCGTGTCCGTTGGGTGGTTCAGGGCACACTTTGTGCAGGACTGCGGCTAATGGCACCGGCCACACTGATTGGCCGGCCGCACCGCGGACCTTAGTGCATTTATTACAATATGAAGTATCAGCGTTAGCGAAACACAATGAATATCTGCAATCGATCGTCGTAAATATATCAACGGAGCTGATAGATTTCACACATTTAACATGATGAACGCGTATAAACAACATATCAAAGCCATATCGGATATCTTATAGCTAATAGATATTGCTCTGCTTGCGAGTGGGGCTGCCTACTAATAACACTTGCCCATTCTGTTGATGCTGAGTGCTTTGTTTGTGTGCCAGCACCACTCAGAATTGATGCCAGTAGTTTCTTAGGTTTAATAGACTGTGTGATTGTATAGGCAGTGAATCACAACTGTCCTCCACAGATATTTGGATGGAATGCAACCGACGAATCATCCAGATCTGGGAGAGCAGTCAACAGCATCAATGAGTAGTCGGTACGATGGAATGGGCAGACGACCGTTGGTGTTTTTGGGACACAGCCTTCCAGGAATTAACATTGCATGCACCCAATGAAGCTGCCTTTATCCATATTACAGGGGGCTTGGCAGGGCCGCGAAGTAGCTAATGGGTGGTACATGGTCCCCCTCCCCCCGAGATCTCGAAAGCTAGTCGACCAAGACCGGGAAAATGGCACTCGAATTCTTGTGACGCGATTAATATATATATTCAAGACAATTCGGAACATTTGGACTAAAGCGGAAAGTGCTAAAGGAGCAAGGTAAAATGGAGGAAATGTCTACACACAGCTGTTTTCATATTTCGTAACAGATTCTGTAACATCTGGCATCATTCAACAGCCAACGAAACGATCTTTCAGGTCGAGTGAGAACATATTTATGTTCGAAACTAGTGCGTAGATCCAATACGTTTGTGCGTACTCGATAATCATTTTGTGATGTTTGTTTATTATGACACCCCCAATAGGTTACATCGCAGATAACAGAGTGTTCCAACTACTCCGTCACGAGATCTCAGTCCAGGGACGATGCGAGCACCAAAGGTGATACACTATTGCACCCTCCTCTGGTGAGTCGTATTGCACCGACACAAAACAGTCATTAAATATCGTAATTGAGGGAACACGAACACTTCAACCAGTAGATGCATAGTCTTTCGCGGTATGCGGTGCCTCATGCTAGCCAGTACGATGAGAATACACTAGTAGAGGGTGCATGATAGTCGCAACGTGCTGCTCCCAGGAGAGGAAATCGTCCAAGGTGACGCCCATAATTGTAATGCAATGTCACGGTGTTCTTTCTTAAGTTTCCAAAGTATACGAGGTAATGTTGATCCATCTTTTGATGCTGTGACTTCAAAATAATCATGTCTGTCCTTGAGGGGATTATTTCTAGCCTATTGTTTTGATATCATTTTATTGCAGAGGTAAGGGTAGTTTCGACCCATTGTTTCAGTGCGGATAAATTTGGCATCGCATCTGCGTCCAAAAGCTCGGTGCCATGGGCGTACATGACAATCTTGCCGTGGGACATGTGTTGCGGCATATTGTTGGGGAGAAGAAGTAAGAGCATAGGGCCCGATATAGAGCCTTGTACATACCACCTGATGCGTCACTGATAGGGTCTTAGGATGCTCGACATACTGCATGCGGTTGCTGGTTGGTTATTGGTTTTACGACACGTCGACCGTTGAGTCATATAGCGTCGCCAATCTCTCACGCCGATTGGTCGCGGGCGAAGAGCAGCGACAGGTGAGACTCGAACCCACAATCTTTCGATTGTGAGACGAGCATCTTACCCCTAGACCACTCGTCCCGCCTGCATGCGGTTGCTAAGCCATGCGGAGAACAACTGGCTCTCGATGCCGTACCTCCCTCGTTTCTCCAGGAGGTCGTGGTCGACGCTGTCAAATGCTTTTCAGGTGTTTGCGGTAACTAGCGACGCCAGCTTTCCGGACTTAAAAGAAAGAGCTTAAATTGAGCCTGTGTGGAGTGCCAACCAAATAAACATTTTCGGAAAGCGACAATGTTGTCCGGAGGAGAAACGCGACGTCGCTCCGTGAGAAGAATGGCAACTGCGCCAACTTCACTCGGCAAGTCTGGCTCCTTGATGATTCCACCCCGCTGCCGTTGGGGTGGAAAACCCCAACGGCAGCGCCATCTCTCGAATAGCCGCCATTGGTCATCAACGAAGCCTGTAGAGGTTCATGAGCAATCCCTGCACGGCGACAAGGTCGCAGCACGGTGTGCGCTTAGCAGCAAGGGCGTCTTTGGACGTCTGCGGTTTGTGACTGCGCCACCCTGCCTGTCAACAAGGAGCGGTGCCGGAGGTCACTCTCTGGACGCTTTCTGGAACCAGGCCTGGTCAACCATTCTGATGAAATTCCTTCCACGTGGTTTTAGCAGGATGATGCCTCACCTCACATTGCGTAGATATCTTGTCATTGCCATTTTGCCATTGCCATTGCATTTTTGCCACACCATTTTGACATTGCCATGCCATTGCCATTGCCTTAGGAGGAAAGAAGACAACTTCTGTGTTGGAGTCAGCTTTCGGGAGACCGAGAGCCCAGAGCCACCTCACTCGCCAAGTTTAGGCCCCATGAATTTCTTCCTGTGGGGGTACCCAAAATGTCGGGTCTACCAGAGTGATCAGCAGAGTCTGCGCCAGCAGAGATGTGCCGTTGAGCCACTGATGCCGCGTGGAAATGAGCCGAACACTGCCGGCCCGAAATGGAAGGCATTTTGACAACGTCTAAAGCAGAAGTGACGTTTGGAAACAACCAAAGTCTGGGTCCAAGCGGCTTTGCTTGATCTTCTCTTTCAGATGGATGGGTGCCTTTAAGCTGTGCGCGATGCATACTATATGACCTGTTCGCAATTGAAATGTTATAATGCTATTTGAACCACCATGTTCACGTAGGTTGTATCAATGGACTTCCTAATTTTTCCTATAATTGTACCGGTGACATATTTCCACAATCATCACTAATTAGTTTTGCTTTGAGTGCTTACATATACTTCGATATTATCGAATGGTATGGCTGTTTCCCACAGTTTGGCATGGATTCATCGATGCAGCGCCGCCCCCGGTCGCACCCCTTAGTGTTTCTAACCACACCATGAACGTTTTGGGGGAAAGAAGAGTGCAACTATAACATATTTTGCGCAAAGTGAAGAATCTTCCCCACCATAAATCACTGCCGCAGGCATCCAATCCAGGCACATCGACTGCCGATGACTTACTGGACGGTTCCGGGGTAGCCCCGCCTGCCCGTCGCGGAGAGCCTTGACCGCCTGCCTCTGGGCAGTCTCGCCTGCCTGCCCCGGGTCGGCCCCGCCCACCTGCCCCCACCCACCGCGGGCGTGACCGCACTGCCGGCACATCCCCACACGGCCATTATCTGACCGACCGGCTGGCCGGCGACGGCGCCTAATGATCGGCACACGGTGCCGGGCGTCACCGGAGCCGCGGCTGGCCGGCTGCTGACCGGCCGCTGACCTGTCGCCTTGCCGAGCGTCATCGCCGCTGTAATTGGGCCGACCGCAGGCGGCAGCAGCTGGGCCTGGCAGACCGGCCGTGGGTGTGGCGCCACTCTCTACCTCTGGAGATGACGAAAGATTGTAGATATATGTTTATTTTATTTCCCTTGACCATTGCGACCCGTTGTTTATATGCATGTGATCCTTAGAGCACGTGGGCTATATGCGTTTGCCATTGCATACTTCCACAGGTATGACCTTGACCATTGCACAATGATGTAATGGTATGAAAAACTATGCCCGCATGGATGGTTGTTGAATACATATATACATGCATGCATGTATGCATACATACATACACATACATATGCATATGCATATATACGTACATGCATATAGATCCATATATATATATATATATATATATATATATATATATATATATATATATATATATATATATATATATATGACATATGACATGATAACATGTGTGCAGGGAAGGAGGGTGGGAGGAAAACTCGATTTTTTTCAGACACACATATCTAAAGCCATCTGGCGTACAAGTCTGCGAGACGTCTTGTCGCGAGAGATATGTTCGAACAAAAATTGTCTTAATTCCGGTGTAACCAAACGTGATTCAGGTCAGGCAGGGATGTTGTTTTATATACTTTTGAGGGGGTCAGTGTCCTAAACAACTAGATCAAGAAGAGTGGTGCATCAATTACACACCTAATGGGCGCTAAATGGTAGTCGGATGACCTTGTGGTCGGCGCGCCCTGAAGCCCAAATAATTAATAAATTGCTCAATTAGACACTTAATAAAATGATGGCATATGTAGTAAAGAGACACGTTAGATGAAAATAAAAAGCGTGCGCAGATGGATGTGGAGTTGCGAGATAGTTACTGCAATCCCTCCCTCTTAGACCGATTGCGGGTCTGCCTGCTTGTGCATGAGCCTAGCATCTTCTGAAAATACAATTTTCAGAAGAGGCCTTCTATGTGAATGTGCGGTAAGGTCGTTTCGAACAATTCTCGGAAGATCCGCGCATTGGGAGTCCGGATTGATTCGACCGGTTCGACCGGACTCAATGACCTGCCAATCTGAACCAATTGCTGCATTCGCACATCAGGCAGGACGGGATCCGGTCGAATGGCTTCGCTCTATCACATCAGCCTCATTTTCATCATCATCAGTAGCAGCAGCAGCAGCATCGGCCACCACGCATCCTCCCAGGCATTGTCATCAACGCCTCCACACAAAAATGAAGGAAATGGATGTGATCATGATGACAGATACGCATGAACACGAACGCACGTGCGCACACACAAACACCGACACACACAGGCACATCCACACACACACACACACACACATACATACACGCACACATACACATACACACACACGCACATACAGACAGACAGACACACACACACACACAAAGCACACACACACACACACACACACACACACACACACACACACACACACACACACACACACACACACACACACACACACACACACACACACACTACGCACACTTCTCGTTTTGCTTTACCGCCATTAAGTCCCGTGACACTACGATAACGGTTCAGATCAGGATAGCGTGGACCACATCATAAACATCGATTGGTGCGAATGCATATTTAGCCTTTGCATACGCGTTTATGAAACGTTACAGTGAGAATACCTCGACAAATACAAGAGGCGTTTGTGCTCTGCTATCAAATTATCGCAATTGCTCTGTCAACCCTGAACAACATTGAGCAGCCATGTTCTTTTATGGACATAGCATTGGAAAAAGCCTTAAAGAAACATCAATGCGTTTGCTATACGGGCATAGCAAACGCAGATCATTGTCTTCAGACACATAATCGCAGTGTTCCCAAGTTTGTCGATCTTAGAGCAGTGGTATGGGCATATTAAATACTCCTGGAGCACTAATGCACCCAAAACGGAATATATATCAGTGTATGATCTTGGTGACTTTTCATGATTTTCCTCATAATTTTCGCCACGATTTTGCCCTCCTAACTAAAGCGTGTGCCGCCGTTGCCTTTTCGGTCATCCGGAGCACTCCGCAGTGCCAGCGCGTGGCGTGGTCTCCGCCACCGAGTGCGACGCCACAGTTGAGGCGCGGCCGAGCGACGGCGAGAGGTCAGGTCACGGCGCCGCGAGCCGGCCGCCATCGGGGTGTGGCAGTGACGTCACTGAGGTCATCTACCCCCCCCCCCGCCGACGTCGGACGCCGCTTCCGCGCGCGACACTGACGGCAAACGTCGGCTGTCGTCGACGGTGCGTCAGCGCTCTTGCGTCACCCGACACGCGTGACGTCACGCGGTCGTCGCGGCGAGTGGCGTTCACTGTTCACGTGTCGGACGGCCAGGGCGTGATGCCGAGGCAGAGCGTGACGGGTGCAAAGGTCACAGAGCGTGACGGGTGCAAAGGTCACGCGGCCGGTGCGCGTTGCTGCGCGCGCTGTTGCCGAGTGCTCGATCCAGCGGTGGAGCACAGTGCGGATTTTAAATCCGTACGGATATCCGTTTGGTGAGCATGGCCGAGCGGGTCGAATAGAGTTCGGTGAAAAGACGTGGATGCCGATTGGATAGCGGATTGACTCGCGAACTTTTGCCGTGAAAGTGAAAACGTAAGAAAATGGCCATGCTTCCTTGTGTCCCAACTATACAATGTACATCACAAAATGTTGGGAATAGCCGATGCAGAGTTGTGAAACAAAATTGGCTGCAAAAATATGTGAAGCAATAATTACATTGTCATACTCATAATCTCAGGCACCTTCAACGTTAAGCACGTGCGTAGGTACATACCTTCAGCTGGATTCATTCCTTGTTATCTGAATTTCCAGTCATCATCTAAATTGTATATAATCCAGATCTGTGCAATCACATTGTTGTCAATGAGCTTGCAGATATTCTATTGATGATCACATTCAGCAACCCACCCAGTATACATATAGCTTCATTCTTGCCTATTCATTCTTCGTACCTCCACTCATTTCCATTATGCATATATGGCACATCATCATCATCATCATCATCATCATCATATATGGCACAAAATCCAGTTCCACAGGTGAAGGCAGGAAAACAAACCCAGCAAATAGTCAGCAAATAGGCTGTATGCATAATATTCGCTGTTGAGACAAACAATACTGGCTGATCTGGCTCTCTAAGCTAAGCCTATGAAATACTACAACTGACAGCCACATGCTCGGAGAGTTCTCACACCGCTTGGTAATGCTAGTGCACATGAAATGTGCATAGATGTACATTTCCAAAGGCAATGGCCGCCAAGTCGTTCTAACGATGATTTCGAACGATGATTCCTCCTCTATAGAGGAGGGAAGAGAAGGTAGTAGCGATACCTGTAAATTAAGACGCTCCTTGAATCATCTGCACTGGTATATTTATATATACTGTCATTATATTTTGATGTCAAATAGCATGATACCTGAAAATTGTATTTCATTTTGCATACTTGATGAAGGAAAACATTGAAGCTACCAACCTGCTTCCAAAGTTAAATTTATTAACGTGCACGCACATAACTAGGGAGTCTATATTTGCGGGCCCTCTTGGTACATTCGACAAGTCGTGATTTTATATTCGTTGCTTCGTTATTGATGTGCGCCACCTCCACTCTACCATGTTGACTTGAGCCTTCCGAAAATGTCAGCGTGCTAACATGAAACCACGGTCGGGCCCTCTATCCCTTTCGGCCCTCACAATTCCTCCATGTACTGGGACCCTGCCTCAATTGTTTCCCCTGATTGTAACGCCTACAAGTAAGTAGCGTACAATTAAGTAATGGTATTTATGTCGATATAATTGACACTCTACTTCACTAAGCCAACAGAAAGACGAGCCTTATGCGCCATAAACAAGCAAATGAATTCCAGGTTGAATTTGTCCTTCAAACCCATGTAAAATGATAAAAGCGCAAATGGTCGCGCTACTTTTTGACAATAAAATTTTAGTTCCAGTCACCCAAAATGTATATATAATATCGTACACAAGCTCGAACATAATCATGCAAGAAAAGTTTCAGTATCCTTTCAATGATGGTGAATGTTGGATATTTCACAGAAATTCAGCCGTTGCAAGACATGTTCTTGCAGTTGTCCACATACTTCAGTCCTGTTCAGCGTGCAGACGCATAATGAATTAACTTTAGTGGAAATATGGTGATTAAAGAACAGAGAATTACTACAATTTCGATGCACCGTCAAGTCACGTCAATAACACATAGGTCAAAGGTCTTGCGAGGAGAATTAGACGGTGAGCTGGCAGATCGGTTATGCAATTAACCGGCGGAGTTAATCTTCACACTTAATCGTTGTCGCTGCAAGAGCATGCAGGTTAACTGTTGTGGTGGAATTCCGCCGTCGTCGAAGCCTGTGATAACACTTCGTGGACGGTCTCACAATCAATCTTACAATGGGACTACGCATGACTTCCTGATCAGTGCATTGTTGTCGCGACTTCTAATTTCTTACATGTTTTGGACATTTTAAATGGCATCTGTGCGTACCATGTGCCCAAATATTGCGGGAGCTTCGCAAAAGATCCATTGATATCCATTGTGTATCAGGACGTATTACAAGATGTTGACTGTGGGTAAGTCCACTTTCCACAGTCCTCAGTGCCCCGTCCACTTCCCGACAGCGGCTGCTGGCACATCTGTCAGGTAGATATAATGGCACATCTGTCAGGTAGATATAATGGCACATCCGTCAGGTAGATATAATGGCACATCTGTCAGGTAGATATAATGGCACATCTGTCAGGTAGATATAATGGCACATCTGTCAGGTAGATATAATGGCACATCCGTCAGGTAGATATAATGGCACATCTGTCAGGTAGATATAATGGCACATCTGTCAGGTAGATATAATCAACCGGATAGGTTGGGCGTCTAAACGGAAAACGAGTCATCCTCCGAGTTGCATTTCCCAGGATTTTAGAGCCCTGGACATTGGCAGATGGAAGGGAGGCCACAAGGTCCGCCCCCCCCCTCCCCTCCAAGGAGTCAATTTTTGCAAGAATTGTTCACTAAAGGTACATTTTCTCGACATATGATAAAATTTGATGATATAAATATTGCCTCACGCAGATCAGACGAATGCTAGCTTTTTTCAAATTGGAAGTTTTTTTCCGAAAACGGAGGACTTTTTCATTGCCCCCTTTCCACAAACGATCCTTCTGGATGCTTCACCGGTCCTGGATGCTCCACCGGTCCTGGATGCTCCACCGGTACTGGATGCCCCCACCGGTCCTGGATGCTCCACCGGTACTGGATGCCCCCACCGGTCCTGGATGCTCCACCGGTCCTGGATTCCCCCACAGGCCTGTGGTGCCCACGATGATGACAGGCTGACATGGAATACAGCCGTGTGCGCTGGGGCAGAGTTTTTGCTCCGGTCCTACCACGTCCTGCGTAACGTATCTCACCCGACGACATTCGCAGCGCCACTTGGTGTGTTCCAGGCATGAAATGGATGCCAGCGAATGGCATTTATTAATATCACTCCGCAAGGTATGAACAAAAATACACTCAATACAGCACAAAGATGGAAAAAACAGCCACAGGTATTCGAAGACCGTGCCAGAAATACCGAAATAACAACGGCCTGCAGCGACGAAGCAAGCGTGAAATGCACACCAATGAGAATGCCGGCATGCGTGGTGTCCCCTTCCCTTATATATAACCCTTTTTTCTCGGAGAGCGGACATAAAAATCACCGCGAGAACCAAGTTTTGTTCCTGTGTTCGCGGTAACTTGTAATTTTATGACACATTGCAATGAAAAACTTAGCGAGTTTCCACGACATCCTCTCCAGCTACTCCGCGTCCATTGTTGACCGGGAACAGCGCTTTCGCATGTTTTCTCATATAACTCGGAATCCAAGTGGCGTAGTAACTTAAAATTTGCAACAAGGTTGGTTTCCGGCTGGCGCCGATCAATCGGCTGCCCACAGGGGGCGGCTAGCAGACCAGGTTAGCCGTTATGTACTTTCACCACACTTGGACAGTCAAGCAATCCTACGGAATATGTAATCAGTGCGTTTAATTTAACGTAAATTCAAGATTTAATTCGAAATTAATGTCGGATTCTGGAAAACAGTTTCAGGCTTGGCCGAATTGTCAAACACCACCGCACAATGCAAAAAATAGTTACAACGGGTCGGCGGCCCTGGCCTTTCACTGGGCGTCAAGCATCTGCAAGTCATCATCGTCGATCGGTACGAAGGCCGACTGGTTAAACGGCACGGCCAACGCAGCCGGCGGATCGTCTTCCGCGCTGTTGTCGGCGATCTTGACAGTGTTGTATGTCGTGCTTCTCGTTGGTGCGGTCGAACTCGTCGGGCTCCATGGGCGTGTAGCAGTTGAACCGCACCTTCATCAAGGCCTCGCCGGACTTGTCGGATATCCTATCGCGAAAGTCGTCCATGATACGTCCCTGATGGGAGAAAGCCAGCTCGACAAAAGCCTACGTGGGGTGCGTGGGCAGCAGGAACGTCGCCGTGCGGGCGAGGTCGGGGGCGTAGCGTGTGCGGCGGTCCCAGTACTCCAGGGGCGACTCGTTGTTCTCAGCGTTCCAGACGCCGCTGCCCTGGATGAACACGTCCAATTACGACTCGACCTTGCGGAGCTTCGCCACCACCGACTTCTCATCGAACTTGAGGGCCATGATGTAGAACTTGGAGAAGCCGAGTATGTGGTGCATGATCTCCACCGACTCCTCGTGCTCGATGGCATCGCGATCCGTCTTCGGGACCAGGACCATAACCAACTTCATGCCCAAGGTTCATCTCCATGTGCTTGTCAGTGCGCTTGCGAACTATGACCGCGGTACGCTGAAGGAACTCCTGATTTGCTTTTGCACCCGGGTTTGCTTACTGCACGTCCTCGATGTTTTTATCCAGGTCCTTTTACAGCTTGATACCGTCAACTTTTGTGGCAGTGTCCTTCTGTATGCGGTCAGTGATCTCCTTGAACTTGTCCAGGATCGCCTGAGAGAACTCCATTCTGGCGCACTTCTCGGTCGTGAAGTTCAGGCCGCACAGGGAGATGTGGGGCTTCAGAACCGGGATTCGATCGACAGTGTGTCATTCGTGGATGATCAGCGCGTCTCGTTGGCCTTCATGCATCGATTCTCCGGAGTTCCGGACACCACCTGGAGGTCTTTCAGCTTCTTGCGGTTATCTGGGCACTTCCCGTGTTCAGTATTCAGAGAAATGGGGGTTTCCACGACAGACTTCATCGGAGGCAGCGCGAAAAGGTCATCGGCGAGCAGCTGCATGGAATGGGCCAAACACTTGAAGCACATGATGAACGGGCTCTCCTGGCCGAACCCTCCATCGCCGAGATTCCCCCAGAGAAGCTGTCGCAGCAGACCGCCGACATGACGCCCTTAAGAAGCTCAACGATTTCCTTCGCTATCAACTTCGTACATCAACTTCTTCAGGGTCCCGTGGTCTGGCGCTCGGCCTTGAAGCTCTTGCAGGTGTAGGGCTTGCCGTCGCAGATGATGAGGATGTTCGCATACTTGTCCTCACGGCAAGTCCAACCGTCGAAGCACACAATGTACGGACGGCCGCAGATGCGCGCACCCATGTTCTCGTCGAGCTTGACAGAGAACGAGAGCATCGCCTCGCTCAACACATGGCGGTCCATCTTCGGTAGATACGAGGCCTTGAAGAGCCTGAAGGAAGCGCTTGTTGTTTGCCAAGTTGTAAGACAATCCGTTATCAACCCAAACGATGCAGAGTTCCTTCGTCTTGGTAATGATGGATCCGATGCGCTTCGAGGCGTTGCTGTCGGCCGACACATCGTTGTCCGGTCTCGAATGTCGAACCGTGAACCAGGGTGGTGCGCGAATGCCTGAGGGCACGTGCAGTGTCCTATATCCGACGCTGGGTGAAGAGATGCGACGCCAACTTGAGGGTCACGAGGTAGCACTTGGACCAGTATGCAGTAAAAGTAGATATTGATGTTATTATTTCTGATGGGCATTTTCCCAAGATTTGCTCATTTTACAGGGTAGCGAGATGCTACCTGAGCAACCCTCTGGATATTGCACTGTCTGGCAAACCGTGGGAAATTTCCCATTGTCTGGCAGACCTGAGTAATTTACAAAGCTCTTTTTAAATCGGTTTTGTTCGTGGGATCTTGGGATAAATTTGCCTTGATCTGATAAAATTAAAACAGATTGGGAGGTACATTTTACACTCCACACCCAGAAGTAAAACCAACTCAGGAAGCCTGCGTTAGTCATTGGCCATCTGGCCACAAAATCGGCTAGTCGGCTAGCCACCGACCCGACGACCAGCTAGCCGCAACCAATCTTGTCTCCAGCAACTCCCTGGCCACTGGTGAACAGTTGCCTTCTCCCATACGCTCTATGACCTGGTCAGACTGGCACCGGTTTGACGGTTTCCAGCAACTCCCTGGCCACTGGTGAATAGTTGCCTTCTCCCATACGCTCTATGACCTGGTCAGACTGGCACCGGTTTGACGGTTTCCAGCAACTCCCTGGCCACTGGTGAACAGTTGCCTTCTCCCATACGCTCTATGACCTGGTCAGACTGGCACCGGTTTGACGGTTTCCAGCAACTCCCTGGCCACTGGTGAACAGTTGCCTTCTCCCATACGCTCTATGACCTGGTCAGACTGGCACCGGTTTGACGGTTTCCAGCAACTCCCTGGCCACTGGTGAATAGTTGCCTTCTACCATACGCTCTATGACCTGGTCAGACTGGCACCGGTTCGACGGTTTCCAGCAACTCCCTGGCCACTGGTGAATAGTTGCCTTCTCCCATACGCTCTATGACCTGGTCAGACTGGCACCGGTTCGACGGTCTCCAGCAACTCCCTGGCCACTGGTGAATAGTTGCCTTCTCCCATACGCTCTATGACCTGGTCAGACTGGCACCGGTTTGACGGTTTCCAGCAACTCCTGGCCACTGGTGAACAGTTGCCTTCTCCCATACGCTCTATGACCTGGTCAGACTGGCACCGGTTCGACGGTTTCCAGCAACTCCCTGGCCACTGGTGAATAGTTGCCTTCTCCCATACGCTCTATGACCTGGTCAGACTGGCACCGGTTTGACGGTTTCCAGCAACTCCTGGCCACTGGTGAACAGTTGCCTTCTCCCATACGCTCTATGACCTGGTCAGACTGGCACCGGTTTGACGGTTTCCAGCAACTCCCTGGCCACTGGTGAACAGTTGCCTTCTCCCATACGCTCTATGACCTGGTCAGACTGGCACCGGTTTGACGGTTTCCAGCAACTCCCTGGCCACTGGTGAATAGTTGCCTTCTCCCATACGCTCTATGACCTGGTCAGACTGGCACCGGTTTGACGGTCTCCAGCAACTCCCTGGCCACTGGTGAACAGTTGCCTTCTCCCATACGCTCTATGACCTGGTCAGACTGGCACCGGTTTGACGGTTTCCAGCAACTCCCTGGCCACTGGTGAACAGTTGCCTTCTCCCATACGCTCTATGACCTGGTCAGACTGGCACCGGTTCGACGCATTGGACGTGTGTCGACCACGTCATCGCAAATCGGATGACGTTTCAGCCAATAGCAACGCAGAAAATTGTCTAGGAACGTCTTGAAGCGCAGGAAAGTCGAAATGATTGAGTTGTGTGGATTTATGGCATCGGTTCGCGCAGTATTCAGCATTATATAGCCTAATCACACTATTCTATATTATATATATAGAATATAGAATATAGGCATTCTATGTATAGAATGCCTATTCTATAGCATTCTACAGCGAACTATAGTGAGTTCGCGTTGTTCGTTGCTCAGGTGTGGTTCCGGCGCGGTGGATGCGTCTCGTGGGCGCAGCGTAGGCACGATTGTGGATATGCAAACATGGCCGGGAAGGTACAAGGTATAATTGTTCAAAGTTAACGTGAGCAACCAGTTTTCACCTAAATCTCATTCGTTCATTTGCCTTCTTTGTATTAATGCAAACTGCAAAGCATGCCAACGACGGTCTACATTATTGAGCAGGCTGCCATACTTTGAAGACTGTCCTCTACCTCTCCGTTGATGTAGGTAGGTATTAATCCGCTTATATAAATATACCTGTCCGGATGCTTATTATTCATGACGCTACCTACTGCTGCCAGAATCAGCACAAGCCCACGACAACAACGCAGGCCACAATAATATGTGGCATTTGTGCACGAGCAAGCAACCTGAAACTATCACACACGAATACAAGCAGAATTAATTTTCACTATATGGTCGTGCCTATGCTAGCCATCTGCGGGTAGGCAATATATAAAGCTGGCGCGACTGCGATGACAAACGGCGGGAGCAGTATGACGTCAGAGAAAAACCTGTGACGTTTGTCCGACACCGAAATGCAAAAGACACGCGTATCGCATCAAACAGTGTACGTGTCATTAGACCACTAAGCCTCAATATTAAACTTCTTGTGACTGAAGTCCATAGCTGTCTGCCTCGTCTCCTCCCGTGCCTGTGACCATTACTTTTGAGTCTCGTACCAAGCGAATGTGCCCACCGCCACCCTAGGTTGCCACCTTAGGCTGCCCCCTTAGGTTGCCACCTTAGGTTGCCACCTTAGGTTGTCGCCGTAAGGTTCGACAAGGTAACGTTCGGCCTCGGACGCTCACGCGCTGAACATTTCAGCTCTGATCGGCGGGCAACAGCTCTGGCTCCGGCTTTTAGGCCAAAGCGTATCACCTGGACAAACTAATCGTGAAGTCCAGTTTGCTAGCGTGGGCAGTGTTGTCGCCCAGGATGAAAGGCGCATGACAACAGTCGTTGTTGTTTAGGATGATTAATGTTTCATTATTAATGCTCACAATGAACAATCATGTTCTTATTCAGCACATATTGGTGTGGGCCGTATGGCGTGATGATTGAGAGGTGATGAATGTGGATCCAGTCGAGCTTTGTCTGGATATGAAGGCAGAGTAAATGCCGTGGATCGAGTGCGAAGGTAGACGAGGGCTGGCCTGCCGCAAGAGAGCCGAGAAGTGCATTTATGAAGTGCACATAGAAGTTCTGATTGTGTGGTAGGGCCTCCCTCCATCATAGCGTGTTCTAGTCAACTAAACCAAGTGGCATATTTCATAACGCCTCTGTGATAAGGCTATTGTATATATGGATTATTTCGGAATCATTACCAACGCACTTTTTCAGCTGCGAATAACACTGGCGCTTGCATCACATACGATACTTTTAATGATACCTTATCTTACAAATAGGTCAGTCGGTCGCAGTCGGTTATAATGAGGATATAATGAGCAGCGTAAAATCTGGAAACTGAAACGTTCGAATGGAACGTGGTGGACTTTTTATTTTTCATATTCCGACGATCTTCTTTGTCATTTGCTGTGCGGCAGGCCGCGCTAGCTCACCTATATAGGCAGGTCGGAATTAGCAGTCTCTGCAACAAATTGCGAACTGGCTTCGTGCAAAATGTTGGAGATGTGCAAGATAGTTAGAATTGTTGCAGCATTGACAAATTGCTGAATTGCTGGTGATCAGTATCGTGGTCAGATGGTGGTCATGGGGTCAATAAACCACATCCGCTTAGGAGTGAAAATGCACTTTTCCTATGCTCGTATATTTGTCTTCCTATTGAAACGTGGTCAACCAGTGAGATTTAAAAAATAACATGCGTCCTTCACCACGTAATGATAACAAAATGACTTGGCCAGGAGCCCCTTTAGGCTGGCCGAGAATCAATCATCATCAATCGAAGGCAAATTGCTGAGGACAACCCAGCCAAATGGCATTGATGCCGTGCAGAAAGATCAGCAGTGTAACTGTGTCACCCGCTGCGTCACTGTTACTGTTACGGCGACCGCACCTGGCCCATTGTCCCACCACACCATTCATGCATCATGACATAAAGAGAAAAATGTGGCATACATATAGTAGTAAGTGATGCCGTGCACTGCAATTTGTCCCGTAGTTGTTTGTTACGTGGTATTTGTCACGCATTTATAGATATATCGTTATGCGCCGAGCGCGGACATTAACCTGGTCCACGACATCGGACGAAGCGTTGAGATGCTAACATGCTAACATACATGCATTTTGAAAATATAAAACGACTACACAATTCAAGGCGTTGCTATAAAACCGTGTAGCAGAAAAGTAGTGCATACCACTGCCCTTTACTTCGGGTATGCTTCACCCTCATTCACTCGATTTGTGGACAGTCATTTTGCTGCTCAAGATGAACACCGTCATTCCATGTTCCAGCGGTGAATATCTGACTAGGTTTCTTGCATTTCGTTGCCCTGTTAAAAAGCATAGCTTTGGGTGAAAATGCAGTTAATTACCTGTCAACTAATGTACATTTCACCATTCTGCCCAAAGTTGCTGCGCCGCCGAGGATGGCGACAGCCATTCTCCAAAATTCGGCCGGGAACATTTAACGAGATTTCTTCCGCTGCATTGTCTTGCTAGAAAAGAAAAATATCGCGTTGGTCGATAGTGCAGTGAATTATCCGTCGATTTACGTAAACCTAACATCCTGCCTCAAATTATCAACTTATTAAATTTATAAACCTTCTTTTCAGCCCAATGTCCGTTGTTATATTGTGCTTGAAGCGTAACGTACATGCATACATGCACACACATGCCACACACACACAGACACACACACACACACACACACACATGTATATATATATATATATATATATATATATATATATATATATATATATATGTATGAGAACACAGAGCAATGGGAGCATAATTTTATAGAGCGTTGTTATCAGAGGGTTGTTATCTGGCAGATTCATGGCAATTGTTGTGAAGATTTGATGTAGTAATTGTCACGCGCAGAAAATGTGCATAAATTGTTTGCTGACATCAAGTTAGATCAGCTTGGCCTTTCGATATATTCGTTAAGATGGGTAGATAGGCGAATTATGGTTAGAAAATACTCGAAGAGGTGTCCCAGTAACTCAATACTCTAATCCTATCGCTATGTTCGCTGACATATCCTTTGTTGTTGGTGTTCGCCGGTCTTTAGGATTCAACTACACCGACCAATATAGCTAGCTTATCGCGAACACCTTCATATCGGCATCCACTTCACCGAGTCTCGAAACTCCATACTCGAAGCCATTCGTCACCATATAGTCTGACCATATAGTATAGTCTCTTTTTCGTCGCGGCCACAACATGTATTACTCTACCACACATTTAGGCATGCCCATGACTATATCACAGTCGCCCCTCCCCCACCCCACTCCTCTAATGCTTTTCACGTGTTGCGTGCATGAGAACAGAGCGTTACGGAGCCATCGTCGAAAAGCCTTCTCGACAATGAAGTGTCTCTAAGGCTCCGCAATATACGAGCAGAATCACACCTGCACATTTCCAGCCGGCTACTACCTTTGAGTAGGCGCTGTCAACGGATTTCATGTTAGCAATCAGTTATTCGACTGTAGTACTGCGTAATCGATTGAAACCTATCCCTCCCATCCCTCCCAATTATTATTTCTGTTGCCATGTGATAACAGTGGACGCTTGCGTCAGACTGCCCCTTTCCTTCATCAATCAAACGTGGCTTATCAATTCGCTATTTATGGCAGATTATTAACGTATTGAGCGGAGGCCACTTGCTCCATGTGACCTACTTCACTTACCATCGAATACAAATTGAATAAAGCCTCGCCTCTGCACCAAGCCATCCATCCGAAAATAGCACCGTCTTAAACCAGATTGCCGCATACAGATTACCCTCGAGCCATTTGGGGCGAGCTCCGGGCTCGATGACGCACCAAAACCCCATTGTGACGTCATGACGGCTTCAATAATTCATGCGGTCGGAATTATTTCCAAAGGTGGGCGAAGCTCCACAACACCGGCTACTAATTTCCACTCTGAATTCGCCCAGGGAAGCTAACGTTACTTGCCGAAGTGCTTCGCGATTCCTGTGTCTGAGACACCATCTGTCAAACAAAGCTACTGGATTAGATGTTAAATGTCTCCTAAACACTACTTTGTTGAAGATTAGCTATGCTTGAAGGCATCTAAGCCGTATCTATGCCGACTTAGCTGCGGCGTGAGTGTGTGATATGACTCAACGCTGTATGCATTGCAGATTGGTGGAACAACTTGGGGAGCACTTCTTGGCGGATTGGAAGTGCATTCTCAAAGCGCTGCCGTTCTCACGACGGGTGGCTGTTCCTCCCAACAACTTGGACAACTTCCAAGACTAGGCCCGTGATGCTGCGCGCGTCTTCATCTAAAAATGTTCAGAACTCCCCTACACGAAGCTCGGTGGTACGTCTAGAAGATAGCGTTTTTGTTACATCGTTTCTGCTTAACGATGGACATACTTACCATACGCCTTGCTCTGGAGCCGTAGTAGGTGCGTGTGAAAAGGATTCCCGCTTTTCAGCGATCCATTCAGCTTTGCTTGCAGGGTGGTGTGCGAACCTGCTTCCGAAGAAGTAGTGTGTGTGGTCGAGTGGTCAAATGACCTGACCCGCCCCGGGGCACAAGCGATGTCGAGGTATCCAGTTCGGATCCACGCAGCGCCGAGACCACCCTGGCCAAGGACACACCACCAGCAGAACTTCCCCAAGCATTGATTTGATGGTAAAACGCCTGGCAGGCAATCTTCCTGATCTTCCGTCTGGGTGAAGCGCTAAATTATTACTTCAACATAACAATGCCACTTGAGTCCGAGTGCAAATACAAGGCGCTGGGTCCCCGGTGAACGCCGCTACCCTGGTCACGCAATGTACATACCAGCGGTTGACAGCTGTTTTCACATCAATTAATTTGCCTACGTGTGTAGCATGAACACAAAGTGGGCGGACAACCCTGCCACGCCCTCAGGCATTCGCTGGTGGTGTCGTCCCTGTACTTCCTCGTTGCTGAGTGCATCTTGTATTGGTGGGGCTGAGAGACGTTGAGACGTCAGACGTTCAGAAGCTTGAAATAGCATGACATTAATTAGCAGAGAACACCACCAGAATATCACGGAGCTCACCGACACAGGACGCAGGATGCATGAGAAAAAAACACATCTGCATCTTGCTGATATCTGAAGCTTTGATGTTGTATCTCATTGCCATGGTCCGACGTCTCCCTGACATCTTCACAGTGCCCACTCCCCTAAATCCAGAAATGTAGCATCAGCCCCCTGACGCTGACTGGAAAGAATCGACACCAAAACTGCCCGGTTCCCCCTTGCCATCTATGCTTCTGCGTGCTGATTTTTTTATCAGCAAGGTTCACACACTGGCTGATGCAATCCAGTCGCTGGATCCATTCCTCGGTCAATCCAATGCCCAGCTTGGCGCTTTTCCTGGCACGTCCTCGCCCGCTATAACCCAGTTTGCTGTGTCGAATTCCCCGCCCCATTAGCAGCCACCAGGTTGCCGGCTTGCTCCTCATGCCGAGTACAATGCCGCTGCGTGCTGTCCAAGTGGCCACCGTGTATCAGGGCTGGAGACTTCTATGCTTTTGGTGGGGCATTGGCGTACCACTTTGTCTTAGTCCATCACCGTCTTGCTCTCTTAGCATGGGACCCTCTAGGATGGGTCCCACCAATAAACCTGGCAGTGTTAATTGTCTGCATGAAGTGGACCTCACCAATAATGTTCCACCTTGTCCACCCATGCCGTCTGTCATGCTGCTCCACCCATGCCGCAGCGGACGAGAGTCCACCCCCGGCGCCGGCGTCCGGAGAAAAGATGAGAGGAGACGGGTCGGGTTTGGATGTGGACTGACTCGTCTTGCGACAGGAGCGCTCGGTTCAGCTTAGCTGCCCGATCAGATGTTTGCTCGAAAGCTCTGTCGGCGAACACGGCGCGTCAGCCCTTTGCTATTGTCGGCGTTTGACGGTGCTCTGAGTTCTGTCATCATTTTGTCGATATATTTTCACAACTGGTAGCTTTTCAGCTGTAAATTGTAAGCACATTACACGTAACTTTTGGCTTCTGCTCGTTGCCATTGATTTTCAAATTATGCAAATATACATCTCGGAAGGACGTCTTGAGATGAAATTCTGCGCATAGCACGACGGACTTGCGCCACTTTCGCTGTCATTTGCCAGTCTCGTCCAAACTCATCTGCAAATCCAAGTTCCAGCCCGGATGAGATTCGTTGACGTTTGGCCAGAGCTCGGAAGAGATTGGATGAGGTTTGTCGGAACTCATTTGTTCGCGGGAAGGAGCGGATGAGTTTGGATGAGTTTGGATAAAGTTGGATGAGCGACGGGAACATACCAAGACACATGTGGACGGATAGACGTGACGTCACAGAACAGAAAACACGTCTCAGCACCCGACGAAAACGCAGCCTCCTCCCGCCTGACGGCACCCGCAAAGATGCACAAAGCTGTCTACTTGCCTGGAAGGCAAGCGACAAAAGTAGGTCTCCCATGCGACTGACTTCATTCGTTCGAGGGTTTACAAATGCAAAGAAGCTCTGCAAGCACCAATGAGTACATGTTACAACATTCGCAATATGTTTCTCAAATGCACTCAGTTATCGTACACTCCAGATACATACATCATTCTCAGAACCCGCGCAGATCCCAGAACCCAGAGTCTCAGAGCCCGCGCAGCACCATCTGGTCCTCGACTGCCGGCACGGCTGTCTCGCGAGACTGCCACATTGGATCTCCCCTGTTTTACGAGACAGGCCCGTAGGCAGGGTGCAGTCAGTGAAACGACGCACCATGTTTGTCGTGTAAATTACCGGCGGAGGAAAGATGCTGCAACTGAGACAGTTTGAACGCCTTTCACAATTTGAGCACCTCCGGGCACCCACGCGAAGAAGCGTAGCGCCGCGCGTAGCTCTTCCCTCTCGGCGGCCGGCCGGCTGCTGCGCGAGGGCTGCTCCGCTCGCCAGAACACCTGGGCGGCGTGGGAGCACGGATCCCGAACGTCGGCCGGCCAGCTCCAGACAGAGTGGCCACAGACCGACACCCGCCGGCCGACTCCTGCCACCGACACCCACCGACCGACTCCTGCCACCGACACCCACCGGCCGACTCCCGCCATCGACACCCACCGGCCGACTCCCGCCACCGACACCCACCGGCCGACTCCCGCCATCGACACCCACCGGCCGACTCCCGCCACCGACACCCACCGGCCGACTCCCGCCACCGACACCCACCGGCCGACTCCTGCCATCGACACCCACCGGCCGACTCCTGCCACCGACACCCACCGGCCGACTCCTGCCACCGACACCCACCGGCTAACTCCCGCCACCGACACCCACCGACCGACTCCCGCCACCGACACCCACCGGCCGACTCCTGCCACCGACACCCACCGGCTAACTCCCGCCACCGACACCCACCGGCTAACTCCCGCCACCGACACCCACCGGCCGACTCCCGCCATCGACACCCACCGGCCGACTCCCGCCACCGACACCCACCGGCCGACTCCCGCCACCGACACCCACCGGCCGACTCCTGCCACCGACACCCACCGGCTAACTCCCGCCATCGACACCCACCGGCCGACTCCTGCCATCGACACCCACCGACCGACTCCCGCCATCGACACCCACCGGCTAACTCCCGCCACCGACACCCGCCGACCGACTCCTGCCGCGGTGGCTGCCACCAGGCCGGCAGACCGGCACGGCTATTCTGAGCGCTTTCCCATGGGTGCGGCAGCCGCTGGCCGGGGTCGGCCGGACGCCTGGTGAGGTCGCGTCGGTTGCCGCACGTCCAGGCACATCATCTTGTATGCCTTCAGGTACGGCCGGCGACCTGTGCGACCTCGTGACCTTGAGCGGGCTCGGCCAAGAGAGCGCCGCCGCCGTCCGTCCACGGGGCTTCTGATTTCTACAAGCACACATCAATCCGCGGGATGCAGAAGTGTGTCGCCATGTGCGTTCCCCGCAGTTTGGGATATAAAATGGCATGCGTCCACCTCGTCTGCGTGCTCTTTGTGTGATTGGCGAAGCAGTATAACCTCGCATAGGACACGTCGGGTTTATTTTGAGACGTTCAGATGCTGCACAAGCCTCTGACACGGGAATCGAATCATGTATGGTTGATTTAATCCATCACTACCTCCGGGGATTTTCTAGGAAACCTTGTGAAATATGCATTATTTCGATTAAAGTATGCTTGGGTAGTTGACCGTTCAAATTATTCGGTGCGACCCATAGAATAATCGACCTGCGGACCTATGGACCTATGGACCAATAGGTCTATGGACCTATGGACCAATGGGAGTGTGAACATATGGGCATATGCGGCACTGACACGCAATGAAAGTAGAACGTTATAACAAAGCACGCACAGGCAGACACAAACATTTTAATCGGAAACAATATCCCTTCGGCTTTGGTCCGATAACGTTGCTACTCCGGTCCCCTTCGCTCGCTCGTATTGGCTGCGGAGTACTTGCATCACATTGTGCGTCGCGTGCTACTGATGGTGGTGTGTCGCACCGCTTCCGATCACGGCTGTGGCAAACGCGACCGGTTCCGAAGTTGATCGGACAATCATCGTCTAACCTAACCAAACCCAATGCCGCCTGGCCATGACTCTTTGTAGCCGTTGTGCATAGACTTGTCAGAAGCCAAATTGCTCTCCACTGCAATATGGGCCGACTAGCGGGTGGACCGTTCGGCGGGCGGTACGTCGCACGCCACAGGCACGCTATTGTCCAGGCTGTGGTCACCGTGGCGTGCGCGAAACAACACGATGAGCACTGGTCGGGGCGAGGCCCGACTGGGTCCAACGGCGACTCTACGCGAGGGAAAGGTCGATGTGAATGTCCCGACCCGATCCAAGCTACCCGACCCGTCGCCGCCGAGCTAGCCCCCGACCGTCTCGAGCTTGGAACCTTAATCATTTTGTGTTTAGTCGAATCGTTTCACAT
>JAOTOM010004717.1:70000-355000 GCA_034440615.1 Ashinkailepas kermadecensis
TTCTGAGCTCAGCAGCAGAGGCTTGTCTGAGACCAACTGTAGAGGATTGCCTAAGCCCATCTCAGGCTTCTCTGCTTGGATTCCTAAAGTGACTGCCAAACGCTCTTGCCACACGCCGGTCGATCCGATGTCCCGTTTCGCCAGAGCGAGCGGGCGGTTGGTGGTTGCTGGTGGAGGAAGGTGGACGGTTCGTGGTGGTGGAAGGTGGACGGTTCGTGGTTGCTGGTGGCGGACGGTTGGACGGTTGGTGGTCTCGCTGCAGTTGCATCTCTGGACGCTCGCCCCGCCACGGACCCACTTCGTGCAATATTCGTGCCCAACAGGCTTCTCAGCCACGATTTGTCTCGACGAAGGCTCGTCCTAAGTTTATCTTAAAGATAAACTTATGAAAGACTCATTCGCCAAGGGTCTTCGTGGAAGGCTGCTTCGCCAAGAGTTCATCTCCTTCAGGTTTGCAACAGACCGGGACCGCCTCACCTCATGCTCGGTGAGTGAAGGCTCTTCTCACCGGTGGGTGGTCACGCTGGAGGCTCTTACACCGTCTGTTCGTCTGAACGTGAGTATGTGTCAAGTGTTGACCCACGTTGCAACGAGTTTCGCCCCACTCCCTGCCAAGTTTTGTTCCACGCTACGTCGAGTTTCGACCCAATGTGTGTCTCGTTTCGGCCACATCATGCCCAGTTTCGGCCCACACTGCTCCGAGCTTTGGCTCGCGTTGTGCCGAGCTTCACCGCATTGCTCCAGGTCTCTGCCCACGTGGCGGCGGGTTTTAGGTTGCACCGTACCGAGTCCTGCCTCACGCCGCCTGCCGCCTGCAGCCGCCGCTGCTCGACGGTGCGCTCAGTCGTCGCCTGTCGAGACGGCCGTGCCGGCCCTGGCAATGGACCAGTGTCGCTCTGTCAGCATAGCCCTCCCAACAGCCAGCCGCCTCGACCACCACCTGTCAGCGGCGGTGTCCCACTGCAACAGCCAGCCGCCCCGACCACCACCACCACCTGTCAGCGGCGATGTCCCACTGCCACAGCTAGCCGCCCCGACCACCACCACCACCACCTGTCAGCGGCGGTGTCCCACTGCAACAGCCAGCCGCCCCGACCACCACCTGTCAGCGGTGGTGTCCCACTGCAACAGCCAGCCGCCCCGACCAACACCTGTCAGCGGTGGTGTCCCACTGCAACAGCCAGCCGCCCCGACCAACACCTGTCAGCGGTGGTGTCCCACTGCAACAGCCAGCCGCCCCGACCACCACCACCACCTGTCAGCGGCGGTGTCCCACTGCAACAGCCAGCCGCCCCGACCACCACCTGTCAGCGGGTCGGTGGTGTCCCACTGCAACAGCCAGCCGCCCCGACCAACACCTGTCAGCGGTGGTGTCCCACTGCAACAGCCAGCCGCCCCGACCAACACCTGTCAGCGGTGGTGTCCCACTGCAACAGCCAGCCGCCCCGACCAACACCTGTCAGCGGTGGTGTCCCACTGCAACAGCCAGCCGCCCCGACCAACACCTGTCAGCGGTGGTGTCCCACTGCAACAGCCAGCCGCCCCGACCAACACCTGTCAGCGGTGGTGCCCCATTGTCACAGCCGGCCGCCCCGACCACCACCTGTCAGCGGCGGTGTCCCACTGCCACAGCTAGCCGCCCCGACCACCACCACCACCTGTTAGCGGCGGTGTCCCACTGCAACAGCCAGCCGCCCCGACCACCACCTGTCAGCGGTGGTGTCCCACTGCAACAGCCATCCGCCCCGACCAACACCTGTCAGCGGTGGTGCCCCATTGTCACAGCCGGCCGCCCCGACCACCACCTGTCAGCGGCGGTGTCCCACTGCCACAGCTAGCCGCCCCGACCACCACCACCACCTGTCAGCGGCGGTGTCCCACTGCCAGAGCCGGCGCCGGCTTCTGCTGCCTGTCGGTTCCAGGTCGCCTCCGCCTGTCGGTCCAAAGACACCGCTGCCTGTCGGTCTCAAGTCACTGCTGCCTGTCGGTTCCAGGTCGCCTCCGCCTGTCGGTCCAAAAACACCGCTGCCTGTCGGTCCAAAGTCACTGCTGCCTGTCCGTCCCAGGTCACTGCTGCCTGTCGGTCCCAGGTCACTGCTGCCTGTCGGTCTCAAGTCACTGCTGCCTGTCGGTCCCAGGTCACCGCTGCCTGTCTGTCCCAGGTCGCCGCCGCTCTTGTCGGCCGCCACGCGCCGCCGACATACAGGACATCGTGTTTGTCCTCTCATTGGGTTCTCATCTGATATTTCCTTCCGCTCTGTCACGTCGGTTCCTCCGCCCCCTCTCTCTCTCGCTCTCTCTCTCTCTCTCTCTCTCTCTCTCTCTCTCTCTCTCTCTCTCTCTCTCTCTCTCTCTCTCTCTCTCTCTCTCTCTCTCTCTCTCTCTCTCTCTCTCTCTCTCTCTCTCTCTCTCTCTCTCTCTCTCTCTCGTTCTTGGCACGTATTGACGCTATTTTGACGCGTATTGGCGCGACTGTGGTGCGTATTGGCACGCATTGGCACTATTGGCGCGCATTGGCAGGTATTGGTGCGACTGTTGTGCGCATTGGCGCGACTATGACGCGTATTGGCGCGACTTTGGCGCGCATTGACACGTATTTGCACGTATTGGCACGTATTTGCACGTATCGGCACGTATTTGCACGTATTGACACGTATTTGCACGTATCGGCACGTATTGGCACGTATTGGCATGTATTGGCGCGCATTGGCGCGACGGTGGCGCGCATCTGTCCCGGACAGCGGCCGTCAACATGCTGCCAGCTCGTGTCGAGCCGTCCCGTTTCAGCCGAACCGACCGATTTCGTTGTCCTTTGCCGAAGCCCGGCTGCACCGGCTGACCGGGTCATCACAGGCTGCTCTCCAGCGCGCGAGTCCAGCCGACGGGTGAGGCGCCCCTCTCCCCGCAGCAGCACGCCATTGCACTGTGACGTCACACGCCGGCGACCTGCGCTGCTGCGACCCTGAAGAGCATCCCGCCCCGCTGGCGGCATATCGGGTTCAGTCGAGAATCAGCTGTGGTTCAGCTGTGGTTCAGATATGGTTCAGCTGTGGTTCAGCTGTGGTTCAGATATGGTTCAGCTGTGGTTCAGCTGTGGCTCAGCTGGATTCGTCATCGCTGATAGTGCCGGATCACGTCCGCCTGGCCAAGCACAATTCCCCTGTGTTCTCCTCCGTCAATTCCGTCCTCTATTGCGAGATCCTTTGTGAACCATTGTTGTGCTGTGCTGGACCACGTGCTTCACTCTTCACATGTCATGGGCCGAACTATTAAGCCACCCATGACAGGCAGGCGGTTCCTATCTTCCGAAGAAACTTCTCGATCGTAAGCGAAGTTAGTCTTCTATCGACAGCAGATGGTCCGGTGACCTTTGGACGCAACTTGTTGAACCTTAAGGTCGTGGCAAGGATGATCAAACAAGTTGATGAGATGCTTTGGCAATGCAACAACACTTCTTTCAGACAGGAAAACGCCCATATAGATGGGCTTCGTGTCCTTTAATTCACGTCAGTTAGAGCTAGATGATCAAGGATCAGATTGAAATGCCAGATTGTATTGCATAGCATAGTCTTATTGCCCGGGGTGTCACAAGATTCCAGGATGTCCAGACAATTACAATTGCAGGCATGTCAGCTCGCCCGTCAAAGCACACGACAAGACTTTCAATTTCAGTGGTGAGACTTTACCATCAGTGAACATCATATCTACACCCCGATGAATACCGCCAGAAGTGACAACCCGAACCGGTTGGCGGCACTGCGGCTGGGAATCCGCCATCAACGACCGGATTGCGGATGAGCTCCACTTCTCGTATCCAGGAACATCTCCGCGTTTGTGAGCGCTTCCACCGATGTGGGGAAGTGAGGCGAAGGGAAGTATTGACGACATGGAACTATTTCAGGCAGCTCGGCCACTGGAAAAATTAGTGTTGCAAAACGTCCAAACATATCTGAATGCATAAGCAATGGCTTCCCTATATGTTGGTTCATGTGTGCTATCAGTGTAGGCTGAATCAATCAGAAAAAACACTATGTCGGCATGCAGCGCTCCTTACAGGTACGTACCTTACAGAACTTAAAATATGACGGTACAGCAGACCAGTAAAAGTGACACTTTGTTCAATACAGGTGAAACGAAAATAGGCATATTGTCATCCACAGGACGCTTAAACTAGTACGCAGTTCGGTGTCAGCTGACTGCTCTCTTGGTTTGTCACCAGTAAAGAGAGAAGAAGGGCGCCGCTGAAACATGACAGTGCGCAGAGCGAACCGTATACTGTAAACAACCTTAGACCCCAGGATTGCTAAATGCATGCTAATCAGTTGCTTACTGGCATTTTTAGCACAGATTATAAATCATCATCATTAGCGGAAGAGCTTTGCTGGCTCAGGGTTGCGAAAACTCAGCACCACACCACCGATTGCGAAACGTTCACTACCGGTGTGATAATGAAGTGCTCATTGCCGAATTTTTAAACAACAAATTATAAGAGCCATGCTTGTTCCAAGCACGACAGTATTAAGAATGTTACAAAATAGCATGCAGTAATATAACCAGGGGCGTCGATTTGTATCCTTTTGCGGGGGCCATGCCCCCCCCAATGCTGATCTTGGCCCCCCCAATGTTGATTTGGGCCCCCCAATAACCCATGCTATTTTTATGCTGATAAAAAGCTAAAGGAAATAAAAGAAGAAAAACACTGTGTTAGGTACATAGAAAACTGAGTTAATGTTAACCAGCATATTTTGTACTGAAAAAGAACAGATTTGGAATAGATAGTGGAGTGAGCAGGGGCGTCGATTTGTATCCTTTTGTGGGGGCCGTGGCCCCACCAATGTTGATCTTGGCCCCCCAATGTTGAATTGGCACCCCTCCCCCAATAACCTATGCTATTTTAGAAAAAATGAAAAACACCATGCTAGGTAAGTAGAAACATTGATGTTAACCAGCACATTTTGTACTGAAAAGAAACAGATTTGGATTAGATAGTGGACTGACCCTCCACCTTTTGCTGAAAAATGTAAAATTGTGTGCAAAAACAAACCAAATAGCTGAAATTCCCTCCACTGTGGAAGTACAGCTTACATCATAAAATGTCGAGATTAGCGATGCTGATGCATTTTAAACCAGATTTTCTGAAAGAAAATTTGCTAAGCAACTAAACACCAATTGCATGGTCATACTGATGTTTGTACACACCAGCAGGGGTGTCGATTTGTATCCTTTTGTGGGGGCCATGGCCCCACCAATGTTGATCTTGGCCCCCGCAATGTTGATTTGCCCCCCCCAATAACCTATGCTATTTTATGCTGATAAGAAAGCTAAAGGGAAAAAATGAAAAAATATCATGCTAACTAGAAAGGTTGATGTTAACCAGCACATTTTGTACTGAATAGAAACAGATTTGGATTAGATAGTGGACTGACTCTCCACCTTTTGCTGAAAAATGTAAAATTTTGTGTAAAAAACAAACAAAATAGCAGTATTTCCCTCCACTGTGGAAGTACAGCTTGCATCATAAAATGTTGAAATAAGCAATGCTGATGCATTTTAAACCAGATTGTCTGAAGAAAAAATCCGCTAAGCAACTAAACAACAATTGCATGGTCATACTGAAGTTGTTACACACCACCAATGGCAAAACCACATGCATATGGAGCTTGAACATTATTAATTCCATTCACAATTTCCAGTCATTGTCAAACTTGCATGCAAATCATGGTTATCATTGATATTGTGGATATACAGACTATGATTATATTCAGCAACCTACCCATCACACCATCAGCTTGATATTTACCAAGGTACCTACCTACCTACATACCCAATGACAATGTGCATTGATATTGATATGGGGCTACCCAATCTCAAACTAAACCAACAAAAGCCACGTTTGAGCAAATCTGCCAGCCTATGAAAACACGAGAGCAAAGTCAGCAAGAAGCCGTATAGACACCTCATTATAATTGATATTCCTGAAGAAAACAATGGTTAGTAAGCTATTGCCACACATGACTTCCTAAACAAACCCTAAAGAGTCATACAAGACCAGTGTCTGGTAGCGGCCAAGGCCTGTAGCGGCATTAAATGCCCCCCCCCCCACACGATACTATTACCTTAGAAGGTACACCAAAATTCGCCTTCAAGATTTGGTGACGTCATAGCTTTTTTCTCTTATATTGCAGATATTGGTAGCATCAGGCGTGTTTCAATTTCACTGCGCATGAGAGAGTTAGAGCATTTTTCAATTTTCAATTTTCAAAGTTTAAAGAACTTAACCAAGCCGAACCTAACCTATTTTAAGTTGCTGTTGAATACAAAATGATTGGTAAACTTGCAGTTTAAGGTGATTTTTGTTTGTTCTAATTTTTCTTCAGAATACCATGTTCATAACGGTGACTAAGACGATGGGACCACTTATTTTCGGTGCAAATATATTTAATTTTAATTTGAAAAAATGACAAATTGTCCAACTGAAAAACTTAAACCAACCTACCCTAACCAATCCTAACCAATTTGTTTGCTTTATGGTGACAAATGTGTGTAAACACTTTTCTTGGTTGGTTGGTTAGTTATTTGGGCTTACGGCCGCATTGACTGCGTTGGTCATACAGCGCCCACAACACTTTCCTTGTTCCTTAAAGCACAATAATACCAAAAAGTTTTTTAAAAAACAAAAAACAAATATGTTCAGACTTTTGTTTTCTTCAAAAGCAGCTTAGGTTAGGTTAGGTTGGGTTAGGTTTCTGTTTTAAGGTTGAGAATTTTCAGAAAATAAATTAATTGACATTTTTATTTTGTTTATTTTTTTTGTTCCCAAACGATAGGTTAGGCTAGGTTAGGTTAGGTTTTGTTGCATTAAAGAAAAAAACATTCATGTTTATGTTATGTTACCGAACTCAAAGCCCTTTTCGGTAATATTTTGCTCACAACCTGAAAAGTAAGCATTCACAAAGAAGATAAGTGGATCCAATCATCTTAGTCACCTTCATAAACATGGTATTCTGCAGAAAAAAAAAAATTTAAGGGAAAAAAAGAACACCTTAAACTGCAAGGTTACCGATTAATTCGAAATTTTGGGGGAAAACTTTTTTGGAAATTTTTGAAAAGTTTTCCCACTTGGAATGCCTAAACTAACCCAACTTAGCCAAATCTAACCCATTTGTTTGCTATATGGAATTAAATGTGTGTAAAAACTTGTCTTGTTACCACCTTAAAGCACAATAATACCGGTTTAGCTAGGTTAGGCTAGTTTAGATGCTAGTTTAGAACATAAAATAAAATCGGAAATTTTCCTTCAAAAGGAGCTGACGTTAGGTTCGGTTAGGTTGGGTTCGGTTGTTCAATTTATACAATTTTCGAAATGTACCTCGCTTCATTTTGGTTTCTATTTTTTTCTCCAAAGCAAGGGCGTCGATTTGTATCCTTTTGTGGGGGCCATTGCTCCACCAATTTTGATCTTGGCCCCCTCAATGTTGATTTGCCCCCCCCATAACATATGCTATTTTTATGCTGAGAAGAAAGTTAAAGAAAAAAAAGAGAAAAAAACACCATGCGACTTACGTAGCTTAGTTCATGCCAACCAGCACATTTTGTACTGAAATGAAACAGATTTGAATTGGATAGTGGATTGACTCTCCACCCTTTGCTGTAAAATTGACAACTTTGTGGAAAACAAACAAAGGAGTTGGATTTCCTTTCAATTTGCAAGCACGACTTACTTCATAAAAGCAACCTTAATCCTTGGCAACGCGGTACATAGTTTATCGTCGCTTTACCGAGGCTTATTTACTGACGCACCCGAGCAGAAATCGGGCATATTCCAAATTCGGTGGAGAAATTCGGCGCAGCCTGGCAATCGCACTCGTGACGTCACGGCTCAGAACTATGGGCCTGTGGCGGCTGCAGAAGTGACAAACACCTGCTTGTAAGTTATATAAGTTCAAAGCCCATCACCAAACGTGTCTGGAGAGACTTGATAGACACTTGCGCGCAATAAATGCCACAAATCGTGGTGGGCGTTTCTCAGAACATCCAAATAAAAAATTCCAGTTACAAAAATTCCAGCGCCTAAAGTCTAAATTTGAGGTTGCAGTCGACAAATGTGACGGAGGTGAGACATTCTTGATGCAATTGCGCGCAGTGTTTAATCCGTAGCCCAATCTCATGTGACGTACTGATTCGTTTTTTGTACTTCGCACTTTCTGATGTATCTGCATATTGGTGTGATTTTAAATAGTGAATAAATAGCCTGCTGCTATTTAATTCCCAAAGGAACAGTAGTTGAAGAAGTAGGCAGGTAAGCTTGAACAAGAACATCCAAATAACAAATTCCAGTTACAAAAATTCCAGCGCCTAAAGTCCAGTCCATGCCTTTTTCTGATTTGTGCTCAGGGTTTCCGTTTTAATATCACATAACTATCACGTATGTCTTCAAGAAGGTCTGTTTTTAGTTTACTTTTATTAATATTTTCACTCCACTGCACCTGGTGCTTTTTCTGTCCTGGATTGGGGCACCTAGTGTTGCATTTCCGTCCAGGGGTTGGCATACCTTTTGGTAAATTTACAGCTTAAGGCAATTTCTGATTTCTTGATTTGTTTAATGCAATGTTTAAGAATGTGATGAACATGATGTTACTGCTCATTTTGGTAAAGTTGTGTTTTAAGGTGCTTTATGAATTCGTGGAATGTATCATTTCAATGCAATGTTTATGAATGTGACCCAAATTATGGGACCACTCATTTTCTATACAAATGCCTACATTTCAGGTTGTGAGCAAAATAACACCAAAAAAGGCTTTGAATTAGGTGTCATAGGATAAGCTATTCTTTTTAAATCAAAAGAAATGCAACATAACCTAACCTAACCTAGCCTACCCTCTCTTTGGAGAAAAACAAAACCAAAACATCAAGTTGTAAAAATTTCAAGCAATGCATTTTTTTACAATAAAAAATGTAACCCAACTTAACATGTTGAAATGTAAAAGAAAATAATATGTTGAAAGTACTATATTTTCAGGAATGGAATCCTGTGCTGATGATATTTTATGTAATAAATTTGCAAATCAGATCTATATCATTAGTGTTAATAAATATGAAAAATTCATAGAAATGCATACACCGGTTTGTGGACAAGAAGTTATTCTGATGATTTCTGATGTATTGGAACATGACAAATGTTTCATGATAGAAGCAGACAAAGTTAAAGTACTTATATCTCAATAAATGGTCAGTTCACTAACAAGACAGCAAATTCACTCAAATAGCACCCAAAACACCAAGGGCCCACTCTTTTTGCAAGTTTAAAATCGATGACAGTGCTTTCTTGAATCATGTTTAAAGCACATGAAGGAAATGTATTGCTGACACTTGTAAGGAACTGATGTGCAATCTGCAATCTACTCTCTGATCGTGCAATCTGCGGAAAAAAACACGTTGAGCAGCCGCAGTGGCGTATTAAAGGCAAAAGTTCCCCTCCCTAATGTCAGGCACCAATGAAATACTTTCACCCACCGTCATTACTATTCAGGTCTGCTGTGCTCTGATGCTCCATCAATGCCGGTGTGTTTTAGCCTGCATCTGATCGCTGAAGTATTTTTATTCAAGCCGGTGTGTGTTTGTTGGTGTGTGGAGTGAGGAGGAGGGTAACGGTGACGGTGACGGTGACGATAGATCCGAGCCCACTATATGGCACGGCAGTCGCATGCTATTACTCAGAGTTGTTATGTTGACATGTACTGAGCACTGCTCTTTTAATTATTTGACTTCACCAGTTATTGGACGATTTTCCCCGTTGGTGAGGATGCTGAATAAACATAAACATACACATCGTCGAATACAAATCGGAATTTCTGAGATCCGAAAATATAGTGGGCTAAATCCGACGAGTTTTTTTTTTTTTTTGGGGGGAGTCTAGTGCGTTGGCACTTCGGCCCCCCCAATGTTTTTCAAAAATCGACACCCCTGAATATAACACATGCTGGCAATAAGCAGCATGAAGTTCATTATGCTAGAATCGAGTACCAGATGGCACAAAATGATGCTGAACGTTACCAGCACGGTACTAAAAGAGTGCGTTGCGAATAGTGAGTGCTCGAAAGAAGTAGCTAATTGTGTGACGTAAATTTGGCGGGAAGCTAACTGTAACTACATTGACACGCCAATGAGCAGCAAGCTCAAAACACGATTGATTGAACAGGTCCGCGCCAGGACGCCGTGTCCGCGTCAGTTCCCGCCATCGCGATGGCGGGAACTAACGCAGCGAACGCAACAATGCATCGTTGCGTTCGCGTGCTGCGTGGGGTGCGGCGTGGTGTCGTGCGCAGCATTGGGCACCAGACACCGGCAGAGCTGTGACAATCGAGGTGCGACTTTTGACTTCTGACTTCCGTATTGACTTGTGATGTCATGATATTACGAACGAGGCCGTATGTGCTGACTGAGTTTGAATTTGACCAGAAACACTTCACATTGCTGCTGATGTGCCGCTCGACATCCGTCAACTGTGCGAAGACAGAGGGATGAGTCACTTTACTTGCCCGCCTTGCTGCGTGATGCTCGAGTACGCTTACTGGCTGCTGCTCCTATGACTACTTCTGTACTGCAGCATGATAAGCTAAGTTTCTGTACATGGAGCGTTTTTTGAGCAAAATACGGGCAATGGAGGGGTGGATGTACTACTCTATCGTGTCATGCCTGGGAGAAAGCATCACGAAACTGGGTTCCTTTTCTGGAAATCCGTCTCTCTCCACTCCACGTGACAGCACTGGCCGCTTTTTTATCCCATGGGATATTTTTAGTTCCGTGAGGAGGTGGACGGACTGGCGAGCATCAGTTACTCAATCATGCCGAAGGGGGAAATATCACATGGGCCGTGTACTCCGAGGTTCGAACAACGGTGTGTAGCCATGATTGCAGATTTGTATCATCAAGGCACAAACGTGCAAACATGTGTCCGCAGTTAAGTCTTAGTCGTCACACAACGACGTTGTATAATTTTACGGACGCTGGATTTGGTTCAGCACGTGAAATTGCCTCCAGTCAACATTAACTAGCAAAACAATCATAGGTCAAATGAGGTCAATGACCTCAGTTAACCATTAGGCCAAATATTTACTCAGACAGAGCAATCCATAGGAGGCCAAGTTAACTTAGTCGTAGGGCGTTGGATTCGTGATCCCAGGATCGTGAGTTTGAATCTCACAACCGGCGGAATTACCGAGTTCGTCCGCGACCAAGTTGGCGACGCCTTGTGGCCTAGCATTTGAACGTAAAAGAACCCGATGTTCGATCGATCGGTCAGTCTGAGAGAGTCATTATGGTTCCTGGCTATGAGCCTCCATGCAAGGTTGCATGTTACAGTTTTGTGTAGTTATCGTTTATTTGTTTATTGGGTGGTTCGCGACGCACTTTATGCACGAGTTTTGTGTAGTTAGATATAGCACTTCCCAGCTATGTCTTGTGTGGTGTGAAGGGTGTTAATCAGTTCTTTGAAGGTATTGTTTTACGTTGTTAGTCATCACACTGCCCGGTTTTGTCCGGTACGGTACGTAAGAGTGCTGATGTATGTTTGCACTTCACGGCTACGTCCGGCACGGTGTGAAAGAGCGCCTAGGCATAGCACGTCTCGGCTGTATTCGACGTGGTATGAAAGTGTCCGTAAAGAGTATCCAGCCCCCGGAGTCCGCCAAGAAATACGACAAGATTTTGGTGTACATTTATAGGTCAAACGATGTGTGCAATATTTAAGCGCATGGTGGCCAGTGGAAACGCGAGTTGAAAGCGGTATTAAAGGGGGAAGTAAAGTTCCATTAGTATAGTTTTGCGTGTTTCTTTCGACTTCGCCACTATTTAATGTTTTATTTTATGTTACGACTAGCCAGCCAGGCTGGCTAATCGGGGAAGTGCATTGGAAGTACACCAGGGGAACCTTACATTAGAGGAAGTACACCGAAAGTACACCAGGGGAACCTTACATTAGAGGAAGTACACCGAAAGTACACCAGGGGAACCTTACATTAGAGGAAGTACACCCAAAGTACACCAGGGGAACCTTACATTAGAGGAAGTACACCGAAAGTACACCAGGGGAACCTTACATTAGGGGAAGCACACCGAAAGTACACCAGGGGAACCTTACATAAGGGGAAGTACACCGAAAGTACACCAGGGGAACATTACATTAGAGGAATTGCACCGGAAGTACACCAGGGGAAACTTACATGAGGGAAAGTACACCGGAAGTAGACCAGGGGAACTTTACATCAGGGGTATTTCATGAGGGGATACTTCCGAGCCGTCGCGAGACCAATCACTGTTACAAGGTGGCGTTAACCCCACCCCTCCCCAATTTACCCCGGAAGTGGTGCTAATTTTCGCAATGGCACCCTCAAAAAGAGTGCGGTATAGCAGCATATAAGCATTTGGTGCTATTTCTAATCTCAATGTTAGCAGTGAGCTGCTTGTATAGGGCAGTGAAGGGTGCTTACATTGGGCACTTAATGGATAGCACTAATATATTAGCATCTTAAAGATACCCATTTTTATCGAGCACACCTATTATGGCAAAAGAAACAACAGAAAGGGTGCTAATTGTTAAGCACGTTCTGGCACTGGTGTTCCATAGCCCATGATTCCTATCACCACATGCACTCTTAACTTGAGCATGGTGCTAAAATATCAGGGATGCGAAGTGCAGGATTCGGGATAGCACCCAAAAGCCTGCTTAAGCCAAGCTGGAGTAGGGAGCTTGTTACCGTCTGGATTAGCACCCCGCCGAGGCTAAGTCTTTTCTTGCAGTGTGTCAGTGAATCCGCCATAATTGGCTTTCCCTCGGCGGACTAGGCTCGTGACGTCACTGGATGACGTGCCACGCTCGTAGCGAGACTCGTGGTCAACAGCGAGGAGCCGTGGTGAAGAAGAATTTGTCACCAGCGTGCAGTGGATACCAAAACATGTCATCAACACGCTGGTTAAACAGCCAATCTATCGGTATCTGCTACTGAAGGTGCCCACGTGCACTCCTCCTCCCCCCTCCTGCCTCCTATCGCCTTCAGACAACGCCCAGTCCCTGCATTCGTTCTGGCGTTTGACTACCCCCCTCTGGGAATTTAAATTCCATATCGATCGCCCGCTCGTCCTGCTCGCTTCTGTCCTCCTTCCCTTCCTCCTCCATACATCCTCCTTTCATCAATATGTCTGGATAAAATGACAAGTCGATGTGTTGAACACAGATTATTAATTTCTCCACTGCCCAGCTCTTTTCGCTTCCTGTGTTATATTGTGTGGAGCTTCATCGTCCGTGCATCATATGCCCTGCCAGCATCCTTGAGCTGTCACTCTGTGCGGAAGCGACGCTTCCTTCTACCACCAAGCATGCAATTGTCTGCCACATTGAGAACTGAACCAGATAATTGGCGCACGCACATTTCTACCGTACGGTTGCGTTGTCACGCAGTGGGCCGCCGGCACGGTCTGTGTTTCTTGCAACCGTCACCGTTCCCCTGCGTATATCGATGTAACATCTGGTCTACACAACACCGCCGCTGCCACCTCCCCGTGCAACGTCGCCTCGTCCCACTCCTGTCTGGCGCCCGCACCCCCTGATAGGGCGCCTGACGCCGCCCGTGGCCGCCAGAGCGGCCGGGAGCAGTCACGTGACAGGCGCGCAGAGAGCGGGCGCGAGGGGGAGAGGAAGAGAGAGTGCGCGCGAGAGAGGGCGGCAATGCCGACCGGGCGAGGACGAGACGCGTCGCCGAGCCGAGAGCCGACTCGGGTCGATACGTGGCCACGAGACTCGCCGCCCCGAATCGCCTCGCCTCGCCTCGCCTCGCCGGCCGGCGAGCCGGTGTCGCGGGCGGGCGGGAGGGCACGCGGGCGTGGCGGACCCAGCGCGCGACTCACCCGGTGCCGACTGAAGACGGCCGCCCGAGACTGCCGCGTCGTCGCCGCCAGCGCCCAGCCGCCGCCGCCGCACACCCACCGTCACTGCATCGCGGCACGCCACTGGCCGGCCGGCCGGCCGGCGACGCCGCGCGCCCGCCCCGCCGTCGGCCGGCGCGCCGCCGCCGTCGCTCGTCGGCGTCGGCGTCGGCGTCGACGAGCGGCGACGGCGCGAGACCACCGGGCGGGCCGCGTCGGCGTGTCGGTACGGCGGCGGGGTGTGAGCGTGCCGCGCCGCGCAAACCGGCGCCCGCCTACCACCACGTGTGTGACGGCCAGACCCGGTGTGGCGGTGTGGACGGTGTGGCCGGTGTGCTCCGTTGCCACGTCATCATCAGCCGACTGCACGTTTGGTCGAGCGGGAAGTGCTGCCGCACGCAGGCCGAAGCGTCACGTGAAGCGCGGAAGGATTGGACGTAAAAACGGTCCCAGCGATAACGGGAGGGATAAGTGGAGTCTATATTGAGGCCCGTTCTCTACACGCAACATCAGAGGGATAATTTTACTATTCGCCTTCGTCCGGGAGAAGGCGCTGTTCCTCACCTTAACCCAGCCCAATTCCCTCGTCAGTGAGTAGAGAGCATTCCAAACGATATTTATCAAATGTGTGCTCATGTTATTGAACATGTCGCTGTGACAATGTTTGCGGGTACATCAGGCACCGTTGTATACCATACTTCCATTCATCCATAATCTATCCATCCGTCCATAATTTAACGCATCTTAGATGTGCTCCCGGATGACACACTTGATGACTGAATTACTTGTTTTGATCTCATTTTCCGTCATTCTTTTTAATCGGATCAAATATGCGCTTTGCAAATTGAATGAATTTGAATTTGAATCCATCACTTATTTGCCAAGGCTATTCCATGCTTCATTTTATGCATACTAATGACGAGATGCACTAATGAGATGATGAAATGTAGAAAAATGACGCACAGGTTCATACAACAACGTATCACAACTGGCGGGTTCAGCCAGCTGCTTCGCCAACGCCGGCTTAATCAAACGTGCAAACATCGCGCATCACAGGGCTGGGCCACGGGGGTGGGGGCCTCTCTTGGACACACGTCCCGGGATGATGCCGCTTCCGCAGACAACATTGAAGCAGGACGTGACAGAAGGACACACGACAATGTTGCACCCATAATGTTGACATAATGTTGACAATGTTGACAATGTTGCCGAAATGTCAAGTGTGCTCCCAGGTCGACTTATCCCGTTCCTACGCATAAGTATGGAGATGGAGCTGTCGCTGGCACTGTTGGGTCGCGAAACCTCGAATTCCGACGAACTGGCCGGTGTCTCCTGATGCTTGCACTTAGCGCGTGCGTTGTAGTCGGCGGCAGTGAATTCCCGCTCTGCTAGCAGCGTTTCAGGAGGTGCCTTGGGCTGTTCTCGTCAGTCAGCCATGCACCTGGCTGCGTGGCCAACTTCTCTGCCACTGATCGAATTATTCCCAGGTTGTTTATATCCTGGTGAACACTGGATCTCCTGTTCTGGCGGACAACGTTCCAGTCACTTCACGAGCCATATCTAGCCGCCAGCTAGGACGGGCAGCTGGCGTCAGCTGGGATTGGCAGCTGGGACGGGCAGCTGGCGTCAGCTGGCGTCCGGCCCGATAATGCCAGAGTCACGGCACCCGGGCGGGGGGGGGACGGGGGAATAATTGACGGCGCGTTAAGCTCACAGTAAATATGCTTCCGTTGGATTATAATTTGTCGATCGGCTGGTGAATCCAGGACTTGCACAACAACCTACGTTAGCATAATCCGTAAGACCTAACAGCCCAGAAGACACACACCAACATACTATCGGATTAAATGTAGGTATGCCCAATGCTGTGCACCCTTCCAAAGCGCCAGCAGTCAATGGGGCAAGCCTGGGCGCCAGCTTGGCACAAGCCGATGTCAGGCCTATCATTTATATATTCGATATATGATATACATTATATATTACATATATTATATATTACATATATTATATATTACATATATTATATATTACATATATTATATATTACATATATATATATATATATATATATATATATATATATATATATATATATATATATATATATATATATATATGTGTGTGTGTGTGTGTGTGTGTGTGTGTGTGTGTGTGTGTGTGTGTGTTGGCATTCTTGGTTATGGCAAATGCCCTCGGAAGTCTACGTCCCGGCTATTTATTGTATTTTGAACTATGTATCATCCAACTTTACATTCCCATCAAAAGCGTGTCTTTAGAAAATAGGATGGTTGCATTCTAGTGGGCACTCGCCGTTGGCAGTTATTTTTGGTGGTTTTAGTTATGTATGCTTGAGCTCCTGATCCCAACTGCAATGTCCGTTTCATCTGTCGTATATTCAAATTAGATGCATTTTGCACACAGGTGTGATAACTTTTCAGGTGTCTCAGTATACAAGGATCTGGGCAAATGTAAGCATTAATCCCCTTCCTTTTCAACTCCAGAAGGCGTTATTTATTACTGAAACCAAGTATTATGTCCTGTTGTAATCATTTAGAACTAGATGGTAACGCGTCAATATCTTGTGAGCCTTTAGGATGACAAGCAACTCAACTATAATGAATCGATCCCACAGTTACGCAACGCATTAGTATGTAATCATCGAGTTTTGTCTAAATGATTAAAAGAATGTCGATGCCAGCGATTTTCCAATTCATACAACTGTTGCTACTCTACAACTCCACAACTCTGTCAACTCTACAACTGTGGACAGGGTGATACACTGACACTGAGATACACTGGTGATGCACTGATATGACACGACTTGCTTGTTTGTTCCAACTTGGTCTGTCTTGTTAGAAACCGACCAGCTTCACGACGGCTTAATAAACCGTGCCTGAAGATCAAACATGGACATTGAAGTATTAACGACGTTTATTTTCCCATAATGATCCGTTTTACGATGGCAGCGTGTGCTCTTCAGACCGAAATACATTCGTTTGAGCTTTCACGTCACCAGTTAGCTTTCACGTCACCAGTTAGCTTTCACGTCACCAGTTAGCTTTCACGTCACCAGTTAGCTTTCACGTCACCAGTTAGCTTTCACGTCACCAGTTAGCTTTCACGTCACCAGTTAGCTTTCACGTCACCAGTTAGCTTTCACGTCACCAGTTAGCTTTCACGACACCAGTTAGCTTTCAATCAACACAATTTTTATCCCTTGATGAATTCTCCCAGAGCTCTTGATTGCCGTTCGAATGAACAGAATCGTTCGATTGGCTGCAAACATACGAGGGGTGCAAAATGCTCTCCTCCCACTCCATTGGCATGTTATGCAAATTATGTATTACGCATTAGTTTATTACGGTAACAAGATTACCCCTTCTGCAGCGGATTAGGTTGATCCCAAAAGGTGCGCTGCAAGTGGTTTCGACACCACACAATAAACGAAGACGACGACCAGCTATTGTACGATGTTAGTTATGCAGACGACAAATACTCTCAGAGCCACCCCGTCCCCCTTCCACCACAAGGAAATATTCAGCAATGTTGAACCAACTTTAATTAGCTTGCTACACCCATGGTCCGAGGGTTGATGGTATAATAAGCATGCCGAGTATAACATGGACTACATGCTGGACGAATAATAGTAAAAATAATTAGGTGCCTCTTGAAACACTTCAAATATGTATTGAAGATACATAGTGATCATTTGGAGGGGAAAAAAAGTATCGATATTAAATAAGCATTAAGAATACAATAGTCAAACATTTTCGTGCTGTGTTGTACCGAAAACATAGGAACATATGGTTTTTACCCCAATTTGATTGGCATCTTCTGGTTTTTCAGGTCCCATGTTACCCTTGTCCTCAAGCCTGTATCGGCATTTGAAGCGCGACTGGCCGTTCACCGAGGAGCAATCCAGTTGAATTGCCTTGAAGTAAATATAGCTGAAAAGCTTGAGCCTCGTGAGGAGAGTCTTCCGTCTTCACTTCTTCCCCAACAATCCCAGAAATGTGCTGAAGGCATTCCACAGGCTGGTCCAAGAAACCCACAGGAAGTGCAATAAATACACGGGAAGAAGGTGATTTTCTGGTTTGCCAGCGTGGATGTGAAGTGTCTCCCAGTGCACTGGCTTGAAGGGTTCGCAGACGGTGCAGCCTACTTGGAGATGCCGAAGATCGTGGTGTGGTCAACTGCACAGTATCGATCAGCTTGTCGCCTGTACTGGTCCGTACAAGTCGGCGCAACACCTCATGTGACTGCACCAGTCACAGAGTTCCTCAGCTTCAAGTTTGGTAAGCCTGTACTAGTCCTGTACCTCTTACCAAACTTGAAGCTCAGGAACTCTGTGACTGGTGCAGTCACATGAGGTGTTGCGCCGACTTGTGTGAACTAGTACAGGCGACAAGTTAAGAGTACAAGTTAAGGTAAGAGGATCATCTTCCTCAACAGCAAGCACCACTGACCTCCTAGCAACTCAGAAAAATTCGGTGTCTTTTGAAACACTATCATACATTTCTGGAATATACTGGAACTTATCCTGCCTCGACTTCACCTTTTGAATCCAGGTCACTGTGCACGTGATGAGATACGAGCCTCAGATAATCGTCCAGGTGAAGATGATAGTGATAAAGTCATAAAGTCATAAAGTGCTAAGGCTTAATAAGAGCCACAGGGGCCCATCTGGGTTAAGCCTATCTAGAAAAGGTACTAGAAATGCACATACTCTCACCCCAATCAATCCCTTATCCCAAGTTCCTAGGAAGCTATATATCCCAGCCTATCTAGCACCATTCACTTGCTATTGCATAAAACCCTCAACAATTACAATAGTGGAGGACTTCGTTCGGAACACGGACGAAAAAAATGCAGAAAGATGGCCAGACATACCTAGCGAAAAGCGGAATTGGACACCTCTGTGAAGGGTGGCCACTTCGAGCACCTCCTCTGGAAAATCGACGGAGAAGAACAACATCAAGTGTGCCTAACGTAAAATGTCCAACAGAACGTGTTTGAGATATGTCTTTCAATTCATAATGTTATGTAAAATAAATCTGCACTACCCGTTTCTGTTTTTGACGGGGGAGGGGGAGAGGGGTGAGGGATGAAACCCGGCAACGATTCTAAGCAATACATGTTCATATTTTATTATTGCTGCATGACATATTTTGATATTGAGTGTGCTGGTGCATTAGATGGTACGATGCGAAGCCGTTGTCTTTCGTCGACGGGAAAACGTCGTCTGAGCTTCGAACATTTGCACGAGAAATTAAGTTGTTCGATGCTTTGTTCCACTATTGTAATGCCTACCGCAGTCCTTCAAAGGAGACCTAAAATGACTATTTTACACCGTGCCATCACATCACAGCATAACATTGAAGTCTGTATCGCATCATATCAACACAAATGTCGCAAATTGCCAACTTATTCCTGGGATTTCCTGGGATTTCCTGGGATTCCTGGGATTTCCTCAACTTATTCCTGGGATTCGGTGCCGTAACCTGATGACCTCCGGTGACTGTATGATATGACGTCACCTGGTTGCACATTTTATGTGAACTGGTAGCCTTTCATGCTACATGTATCATGGTCAACCACATAATAACCTAAATGTGGTGGAAATTGATCACTTCATTGCACTGCCGTTCCCAGGTCTGAAATAGTTTCACCTGGAAGGACCCAGCCAATAGACCATCTTTGTAAGTTTCATAAGTTCTGAACAATGCGTGAGAAAAATTATTTCGCGCGAAAATTTAACACATATTTTGCCATGATATGACCAGGAAGAGATATTGGTCTAGGTCTAGGATAAGTCACCATGGTGGCAAGATACAGTTGTCATGATATATTTAGTGTCGAATAGCTTTTATTTACTGAAAACTTCAGCACGATAAGCCAAAAATTAAGTCAGACAGTTCGCACGGGGAATCAGATCCTACACATTCCTGGCGTAGAGTGAGGGCTCATAGTTTGGTCTCCAGCTCTCCATAAGATATTTCAATATGGCTCCAGTCGAAAGAAAATAACTTCATCGGACATGTGAGTGCCCCCGGTGATTCAATACGGTCTTCGAACTGCATTGTGGAAAGAATGCCAAGAGACGCATGCATTCAAAGAAGTAGTCAAAGGTGCGGCAAGATCTCAAGTTCGTGTGAACGATTTGACGCAGTTGATATCGACATTACACAATTCAGTTTCCCGTGTACAAGGCCACATTTCTTGGCGAATTCATCCGTCTGACATGACAAATTCAGATAGCAAAACCCATTGCAATTCACGACTGTCCCCATATGTCCTCACTTTGACCGCGTTGCCAATGACGGTAGGGAACGGATTCGGTGTTGCGTTTGAAAATAGGATTCCTGGCACATAATTATGATGGAACGGTACTTATGCTACAACATGGATGTGTGCAACATGGGTCATTTGTTTCATATGATGCGATATAAATGACGCTGTGCGGCACCAGTCTGTCGTCATGGCGTTCACTGCGGTTCCCGATCGATCAAGCTTCCAATGAGGCAATGCATCACCACGAACACAAGAAACAGAGAAATAAGTGGTCTTAGGAACTCGTTGCTCCTGATTAGAGGCCCAGCAAAGCCGCACAAAGCCGCACTTAAAAAACGCACAAGATCAAAGAAGAAACTTTGGAATTTGCACCACGCCAAACGACGAATTTTTGACGTGCTTCGCGCACCGAAAGCGGTCTTGGTAAGATATGATTTCGGGGGACTAGGCCTCCCCTTGACAAAACATCCTGGCTGCGCCCCTGCTCCAAACCGGTGATCCCGGTTTTGTGATGCCACCCGGGTGGTTCCGCTAGGCCTTCAAAATCGTATCCAGCCATACACTCCACATTTATCGCTTTAATTAAGCGACACCGTTTAATGAGACGGCAACAGCCGGCTAGACTAATGTATGCCGATGATTTTATCCGGCTTCGCACAACTAGCAGAACATGGAAGTGCCAAACGAAGGTACACAGTGACCGATGTATAAATGAACGCATTCTATCCTATGCATTTGCAACCTTTTCAAGATAAGTTTGCATCGTCTTCGTGCGATATAATTAGTGGCCCGCAGCATTGGTCCTAGTACTTTAATTATGCAGGCAGCATGAGTCATGGCCGAGCGTTATTACTGCCACTCACTTGTTGCGACTTTACCACTTCACGTATCAGTAGGCGCATCGCATGACCATTACAGTTCCAAGTCCACTGTTGGCACGCAATCAGTCGGAGAAAAACTGTCCTTGCGTTGATTTTTGGTGAACTAGTGCTTATCCTTGCTCCTTTTCTTCGCCTACATTAAATCATTTAATATCGAAATAGTTTCCATTGCTACGTGAATCTCTACACCAAATGTATGCTTGTGGGAAAAACTAGACACTTCCATCACAAGCAATCCATTCTGATGTTTGTGGTTATCGTTCAACTTTGCGATTTATCATATTGCGTTTTTGTTATAAATATGGACTGCTTGCCAAAGCACCCTTATATTGGAGTCTTGGCAGGTATCTTTGTGAGATTCGTATGCCGTCTAAAGCGCAACACTAATATGGACAACACAGCAAATGGAGCTGATGTTAATGTGATACTGAAATGGTCACATTGATACAGCATTCAAGTTCATCTATATTTGCTGCACTGAAGTCACGGTCATGTGCCATCCATTCATTGATGTCCGGATGCTCTCGATTGCATCGGCTTTAATTGAACAAAGACCACAAGTGACAGCTGAAGTAGATTCAGCCGACTGCAATGCGTGTCTTGCACCAGCTTTATGCACAGGAATGACGCAGTAGAATCCATGTCAGGCGAAAGTATTCCTAATGAATGCGACATTTTTGGCACCAGAGTCGCACCTGTCAGTCAATAAATCCAGTGGATCGTCTAATAACTAGTCTCACAAATTAAGTGCGTGTGCCAAAAATGCGCACCTATAAAAAAACGGAACACAATTGAGCGCAATGTCTCCAGAAGCTAGCAGCGACATGGTTGACTGGTCGTGCCAAGTCATGGTAGTGTCAGGCGCCTAGTGGTCTTCAATTGATAAGAGGACATGGAATGCCTGCTTGACGCCGCTTCATATAGTGCAGATCGGCATAGGATGCTGATGAGACTGGTCATGGGAATACACAGAGGTGACAAAAGTGGCCAGCCTGTCACCTACAAAATATCAGACACCGCCAGGCTGTCACATGTTGAAACAGATGCTGTCACAGGAATAACGTATAATATGAAATAACGTTTTATTTTGTCTTGATGCAGTGTCAAACACACTACTCTTTTCTGTTCTGATGGGTAGATATCATGCAGACAAGTAGTTTACACGATATTGCAATGCATTATTAAGATAGTTGGTTGGTTATTGGTTTTACGACACGTCGACCGTTGAGTCATGTAGCGTCGCCAATCTCTCACGCCGATTGGTCGCGGGCGAAGAGTAGCGACAGGTGAGACTCGAACCCACAACCTTTCGATTGTGAGACGAGCGCATTATTAAGATAGCTACTGGAGCGCGGACACAGCATCATGGTACAGCCTTTCAGCTAAGCATGGCGTCAGCTTCGATAAACCACCTACATAACCTTCGCTTACCTCATGTCTGACAAACTGAGATTACTGTTAGCAAATTATTCCATTTCCCAACGGTATGTCACGACAAGAAATGAGAGCCTTCAACACAGTCGACAGTATTGATAAACCATGATTGCACCAAACATGTCTGGTGCATGGAACCATCAAACCATTGCTTGGGGCAATACAAAAACTGATCAGCATGTCCAAAAATTGTACTCCGAATACAATGGGTAGATAGGCCTTTGAACTCAGGATATAGCATCGATTAGGTCGTTTCTGTACATATTTGATCGCCTTATAGTATCCTCACTTGATAGGCTTAACCGAGCTGACTCTTGCCCCGTGACTCTTATTAATGGTTCATATGGCTCTTATTAAGCCGTATCACTTGATGGCTTTATGACTGTATGACTTTATCGGGAGATGCAGTTGCGTGCCAGAACCTGCCGACGAAGTAGGTTATAAATATGAACGCCCACAAGCCGGCTTAGTGGCTATCAGAGGCGCAGTCAAGGGGAGGCGGTGCCCCCACCGCGTCCTCAAGCACCAATAATACACCGGATGAAACGAGGAATTTTGAGCTTACCACGACACAAAAACTTAAATTTTCGGCGGGCATCGAGCGCCGGAGGCTTTTCTTTTTCATCACATTGTGTTTTTGGTCAGGACTCTCCTTAGGAAAATCCTGGCTACGCCACTGGTGGCTATCGACGCACTGAAACAGATCCGAGGCATCAGGCGCGGCGCTGTAACGGCGCTGTATTTGGCACGGCAATATCCTACTGGACTTGCGCACTGCACAGCAACGTGCACACCGGAGATGGTATATTGGCGGCCATATAACAACCTCCGATGCCCGGGCGTTCAGCGGGTCGCAGCAGGTGCATACACACATGCAGAGGCGCAGCCAAGGTTCCACCAAGCGCACACTTGGCAACCAAAAATACTCTCCATGAAACAAGGAATTTGGGGAATTTTACCACCCAGTCCTCAATTTTACCACCCAGTCCTCAATTTTACCACCCAGTCCTCAATTTTCGGCGCGCGAAGCCTTCCTAATACCTGTGCGTATTTAAACGCGGAAACCTGTGCGTGTTTCATTACACTTTCTTTTGGTCCGCCCTCCCCTCCCCCCCCCATAGGAAAATCCTGGTCGCGCCACTGCGTACATGTACGGCTTCAGAAGTGTGCTAGTAGCAGGCAGCAGGTACATACGGACATGCATGGCCTTAGTAGCGTGCGCGTAGCAGGTAGCAGATAGCAGGTACATGCACGGCCTCATAAGCGTGCCAGTAGCAGGCAGCAGGTACACGTGCTGTACGGCCTCATAAGCGCGCTCGTCGCGCAGACTGGCGCTTCCTCGGCAGCGTGCGCCGAGAAGCGCCAGTGATATGGCAGAGTTGCTGCACCAAGTCCAAGCCTTCATGGCAGGCGGTCTGCCTGACGGAAAGCTGCTCCTGGCGAGCTGCTTCGGCGCCTGATGTTCAAATGTACACGTGCCAATATTGGCGGTGCCGATCATACGCAGCTGAAACCCCAGGCGTCGTGCCCAGGGTGGCTGCCCTCAGACATGCAATCCAGGTGAGTTTCGCGTGTGTATGACTGTTACGTACCTGATGGTGACAACCTGCCGTATCGGTGAACAAACCAAAGCATTGCTAAAACACTTTCCCACTGGAATGATGATACGCATCCACCTACCCTGCCACCCCTCCTCCCCCTCTCCGACCTCTTCCAACACTGTGGCACCAGGACGGAACCCGGGAGCGACTAGTCAATATTCGGGTGCATATTATGCTCCACACTCGGTTGGCACATCGAATTATGCCATACGGTAACACACTGGAGCCAGCTCGCATTTCCAATTTGTCCAATTAGTGCGGCCGGGATTTGCTGGTTGGACGATTCTGTATCGTATTTGGGTTTCGTCCCGGGCTGCAAAGCTGGCGAGATGGGGAAGAGGCGAAGGCGGAGGCGGAGGCGGAGACGAGAGAGGAAAAGAGGGAAAGAGGGAGATGGCGACAGAGAGAAGGAGAGAGAGAGAGAGAGAGAGAGAGAGAGAGAGAGAGAGAGAGAGAGAGAGAGAGAGAGAGAGAGAGAGAGAGAGAGAGAGAGAGAGAGGGCAAGAGAGAGGGCAAGATAGAGAGCATGAGAGAGAGAGAGAGAGAGCAGCGGGTTCTGTCAGGTATCTCCAATCGCACGCTACGTGTTCGAGGTCAAGCCAGGCGGTCGACTTCCAGAACACTTCCGTGCTGGCGGCATTGGATGGAAATTGTGTTTGATACACGCTGGTGTTCGCTGTACCTGTATTACGGTAGCGTCCTCCGATGGCATTATCATTTATACAGTAAGCAATGCACACGCAAACAAGCCCAACAGTACATACACAAGGAGACAGAGACTCGAATAACATGGTAATCGGACGGGAAATTTCCCCTCCAGTGATCGAAGTTTTGTTTAGTCTTCAGACGCAATATCAGTGAAAACAACAACATACATAATTTTCACGCACACGTCCCCAACACTTGCCCATACAACGAAAACGACATCTTAAAATGGTTTCTGCCAAACGTTGTGGCATGGGTGACTTTTCATTGCACGGATGGGAATGCACACGCACACGCGTGTGCATTCCCACACACGTGTGTGTGGGGAGCCACGCACAATTGCGCACACGCGTCGCATGTGCGAGCCACCATACTCCCCATGTATCAGACATACTCCCCATGTATCAGACATACTCCCCATGTATCAGACATACTCCCCATGTATCAGACAAACTCCCCATGTATCAGCAGCATACTCCCAATATATCAGCAGCATACTCCCCATGTATCAGACATACTCCCCATGTATCAGCCACCATACTCCCCATGTATCAGACATACTCCCCATGTATCAGCCACCATACTCCCCATGTATCAGACATACTCCCCATGTATCAGACATACTCCCCATGTATCAGACATACTCCCCATGTATCAGCCACCATACTCCCCATGTATCAGCAGCATACTCCCAATATATCAGCAGCATACTCCCCATGTATCAGACATACTCCTCATGTATCAGCCACCATACTCCCCATGTATCAGACATACTCCCCATGTATCAGCCACCATACTCCCCATGTATCAGACATACTCCCCATGTATCAGACATACTCCCCATGTATCAGCTACCATACTCCCCATGTATCAGCAGCATACTCCCAATATATCAGCAGCATACTCCCCATGTATCAGACATACTCCTCATGTATCAGCCACCATACTCCCCATGTATCAGACATACTCCCCATGTATCAGCCACCATACTCCCCATGTATCAGACATACTCCCCATGTATCAGACATACTCACCATGTATCAGACATACTCCCCATGTATCAGCCACCATACTCCCCATGCATCAGCAGCATACCCCCAATATATCAGCAGCATACTCCCCATGTATCAGACATACTCCTCATGTATCAGCCACCATACTCCCCATGTATCAGACATACTCCCCATGTATCAGACATACTCCCCATGTATCAGCCACCATACTCCCCATGTATCAGACATACTCCCCATGTATCAGACATACTCCCCATGTATCAGACATACTCCCCATGTATCAGACATACTCGCCATGTATCAGACATACTCCCCATGTATCAGCCATACTCCCCATGTATCAGCCACCATACTCCCCATGTATCAGCAGCATACTCCCAATATATCAGCAGCATACTCCCCATGTATCAGACATACTCCTCATGTATCAGCCACCATACTCCCCATGTATCAGACATACTCCCCATGTATCAGACATACTCCCCATGTATCAGACATACTCCCCATGTATCAGACATACTCCCCATGTATCAGCCACCATACTCCCCATGTATCAGCAGCATACTCCCAATATATCAGCAGCATACTCCCCATGTATCAGACATACTCCTCATGTATCAGCCACCATACTCCCCATGTATCATCAGCATACTCCCAATACATCAGCAGCATACTCCCCATGTATCAGACATACTCCCCATGTATTAGCCACCATACTCCCCATGTATCAGCCATCATACTCTCCATGTATCAGCCACCATACTCCCTATGTATCAGCCATCATACTCCCTATGTATCAGCCATCATACTCCCCATGTATCAGCAGCATACTCCCCATGTATCAACCATCATACTCCCCATGTATCAACCACCATACTCCCCATGTATCAGCCACCATACTCCCTATGTATCAGCAGCATACTCCCTATGCATCAGCCATCATACTCCCTATGTATCAACTATCATACTCCCTATGTATCAGCCATCACACTTCCCATGTATCAACCATCATACTCCCTATGTATCAGCAGCATACTCCCTATGTAACAGCCACCATGCTCCCTATGTATCAGCCATCATACTCCCTATGTATCAGCTATCATACTCCCTATGCATCAGCCATCACACTTCCCATGTATCAACCATCATACTCCCTATGTATCAGCCACCATGCTCCCTATGTATCAGCCATAATACTCCCTATGTATCAGCCATCACGCCTCCCATGTATCAGCAGCATACTCCCCATGTAACAGACATCATGCTCCCTATGAATCAGCCATCATACTCCCTATGTATCAGACATGATACTCCCTATGTATCAGCCATCATACTCCCTATGTATCAGCCATAATACTCCCTATGCATCAGCCATCATAATCCCCATGTTTCAAACATCATACTTCCCATGTATCAGCCATCATACTCCATATGTATCAGACATTATACTCCCTATGCATCAGCCATCATAATCCCCATGTTTCAGACATCATACTCCCCATGTAGCAGCCATCATACCCCCCCTATTAAACCCCCCACTCCCCCTTTTTTAACTATTCTACTCCCCCCCTTTTTTCAAAAATTCTTCCCCCCATATAAAACACACCAAACCCTTAAAAAAAAAAAAAAAAAAAACCAAAAAATATGAGGGGGGGGGGGGGGGCCATTTGACACCAAAAATTATATACATATATATATATATATATATATATATATATATATATATATATATATATATATATATATGTAATAATTATATATATATATATATATATATATAATTATTTATATATTTTTATATTCCAACATTTCGGAAGCAGGTTTTGATGCATGAAAACATCTTTGAAAAAAACTTCAGCGCTATCTGCGGTTATCTTCTTTTATGCACATTTTTTCTAGTTTTTCATGGCTTTTCGTTGTTCGTTGGATATTTTATGCAAAAGATTACCGAAGGAAGCAATATAAAATGGCAGTTGATCCCTAGGTCCAAAAAACACTTGCCGGTCAGATGTTAACTGGATCGACCAGAGGTTCATGTATCATGCTGTATTCTCAGGAACGCAGAGTTGTCCCTTGTTCAGGTGGGACAGCTTCTGCACAAGCACCCGTGCCCTAGAGACTGTTTCATGTTCATCGAAAAGACTCGTAAACATAGGCGTAGGAACGTCTCAAAAGGTGGGTGGGCCAAAGTCAACAGCAGGGGCGCACCCAGGAATTTCGCAAAGTATCATGGTTGAGCACTTTTGGATAGAAAACCCGATAATTTTAATGGTGAACACACAACTTTCACCGCTAAGTGGGAGGGGGCAGGCCCCCTGGGTGCGCATATGGGTTACAGCAACATGTGGTACTGAACAAGAACTATCAATGCAGCAGAAGTACTTTCAAATTCACACTTCTCGCTGAACCTGGAACTCTTTTCACGACTAATAAATTATTTTGTAATAATAGGTTTATCTTCCTGGTGCAAGTGAAACCATTAGTACCTATTACTGTTCAAACAAAATTTCCTCAACTTCCGCTATGTGCGTGTGTGTGTGGGGGTGCAAGCTCATTACAGCCTCACTAATGGGTATGTGATGTGCCCTAGTTTCCATGATATAAGTACTATTTGCATGCAACGGCCAAATGATTAATGGTTAAGGTACCCGAGAAGTAAAAGGATTGCACGACCCTCGGATCCTTGCCTCTCCACCAGTTCACGCTTTTTGGTGTAAGTGTCCTCTATGCCGTTCAACCCGTTGTAAATGTTCACCGATGTTGGTAAGGAGAAAAACAATAAGCAAGAACGTGGCTTACTTGCTGGCCAATGGCAAAAGAAGTCTCATGATTGATGCTGGAAGGGATGAGAAACAGGAAAGACGGGTGATCACTGGTTGAAAATTATTTGATCCGGTGTGTGGCAGACCAAGATTGGCAGGCTAACAGACTGGGGCAAAGAAAAACGCAATTAATAAAAATACATTGTATGGTGTTCGTCCTCAGGGCCTAACTCCAACACATAGGTGATCAGTCACCTCAATCATCTCTGTAGTACATATCGTGCACCTTAGAATATCCGCCACTTGAAACGAAATGCTACAACTCCATCATGTGGCACCCGGCTGAAACGGAATGTAAGCGCTTATTTTGGGGACCAACAATTCAGTGCAAAATAGCTGACAGGTGACAACACACGACACCTCATAAAGTCATAACGTGTTCAGACTTAAGAGCCACAAAAGCTCATCCCGAATTCAATTCGATGATTCGTTCTCTTCTTCCCACGTTTTCTGGTGGCTAAGAAATCCGGATAACCTCTGAGCTTTGATGCACCTCATCTCTTTGGTTAAATACGCTCCCAGATTAGCTTCCGAACTGAGGCTCTAGTTAGGTGTTCTTTTTGGACTTTTCCGTTTTTCTTTGTCTACGGATGTGTTTTAGGGCTCCAGCCAATTTTTGTTAAGGGGTTCGGCACATTTTTGCGACCCCGGCTCTTTTTTTAGAGTTTTGCTGCGTTTTTTTTGTGCACCGACGGTATTTTTTTAGGCATCGCCGCGTTTTTGCAGATCCCGAAGTGTTTATTTAGTGCCCGGTCTTTTTGTTCCTTTTCTAGGACCATGTCGATTGTTGAGGGCCCCAGCCTGTTTTTGAGACCCCATGTGGTCTCAAGGCCCTGGTGTGCTTTGAGGGCCCCGTTGCGTTTTTTTTTTAGCTCCCGGTGTGTTTATTTAGAGCTGCAACGCATGTTTTAAGGCCCTGCCGCTTTTTGCCGGACTCGGTACGCTTTGGAGGGCTCGGTGCATTTTCGTCCTCCAGTTGTGCTCTTAGGGTCCCGTTGCGTTTATTTGGGGTTCCTCGCTCACATCTGTGGGACCTCAGCATGATATTGGGGGCTCCGGTATAATTTATCGGGGTCCTGTCGCGACTTTTCGAGCCCATGCGCGTGGTTCCGGGGGATCCAACGCCAGTTTTCTGGGCTCGACGCAATTTTTGGTGATTTCTTCTGAATCGTGCAAAGTCCGAGCCACGGCCTGATTTTTCGGGGCCCCGGCGACATCTTTCGATATGTTTTTCGGTGCCGTATGCGATTTGTTAAGGCATCTGATGGTATGTTTGGGCTAAGGAGCGATTTTCCTGGCTCGGACATTTATTTTTCTGAATCTCTCTTTATTTTGGAGGGCTCCGGCTTGATTCTTGTCGGGTTCCGATGCGATTATTGGGTCACGCTGTTTTTTTTTGGGGGGGGGGGGGCATCGACGCCAATTTTTGGGAGCCCCGAGTGGAATTTTTGATGCCCCGACCAGAATTTATGGGACTACCGACAGGGATTTTGGGTCCCAAGCGCGATATTTAGGGGACCTGGCGCTAGTTCGCGGGGTGTGTTGTATTATCTGGGCCCCAGCGCGATTTTGGCGTTCCCCGGCGCAATTTGTTGGGCCCGGCGCCAGTTTTTTTGGTGCCCGCTGCATTTATTTATAACCCTTGATTCTGGGGGCCCGACGCGAATTTATGGGGCCCCAGAACCATTTTGGGGTACCCCGGCTCGATTCTTGGGTTCTTGGGAGCCCACCTTCTTCAGGATGGAGGGAATGGGGGGACATTTGCCTCTTTGGTATGCCACTGCGGCTGCTCAACGAGTTTTTTTTCAGCCGATGGCACCCTTCAGAGTAGAAAAGCCCTCAAGATAACTTTCTTTCGGGACCTGTTCTGAATTTTCCGGTGCTCGGGTCGACTCGATGGAGACCCTTTGTAATTTTTGGGTCAACTTCTATTTTTTTAAGCCTCCTGCGCGATATTGTTGGGCCCCGGTACGATTCTTTAGGCTCCCGGTGCATTTTTTCGGTGCTCCAACGCGCTTCTTTTCCGGGGCCCGATGCGTTCTTTGGGTCTTTGACGCAATTTTGTGGCCGCAGAGTGACTTTCCGGGTAGGAATTTATTTTTGGTAAGCTAGCTCCGACTTGTGGGGCTCCGGCGCGACTTTTTTGGGCCCCTAGTGTGTGATTTCCAAGGGCAGCGGCGCGACGTTTTTGGTCTAAGTGCGATTTTTAGCCCTCGTCGTCATTCGTGGGGATGCCTATCGCGAGTTTTAGTGGCCTCGACACGTCTTTGGGGGCCCAACACGTTTTGGTTTCATTTGGAGCGATTGCTGGAACCCCGAAGTGATTTTCCATGTCCGGACTCGTTTTTTTTTCGTTGCCCCGGCTTCATTTATTGGGTTTTTCCGATGAGACTTTTAGGGCCCCGGTGCGACCTGCCGAGCCCCTAGAATATATAGAATATAATAGAGTCCTGCGCCCCGGCCCCTGAATGGGGCCGGGGCGCGACTTTTTGGTACTTTCAGTCTCAGAGTGATTTTCAGGGGCCCGGCCCAACCTTTTGGGATCCCCGTTGTGACTTTCAAGAACCCCGGCACGACTTTTTTTTCGGCCCCCAGCGTGATTTTCGGGGCCCAGACGCGAACTTTTGAGGCCCCCAGCGTGATTTTCAGGGGTCCAGCCCGTCTTTTTGCGGCCCCCATTGTGATTTTCAAGGACCACAGACCGATTTTGTTGTGCTCCCAGCGTGATTGTCAGGGGCCCTGTTCAGACGTTTTGGGGGCCCCAGTGCGATTATCAGGGCCCCGGCCCAACGTTTTTGGTCCCAGCGTGATTTTGAGGGCCCGGCCAGTCTTTTTGGAGCCCAGCGTCATCTATCGGGGGCCCCGGAGATACTTTTTGGTACCCAGCGTGATTTCAAGAGGCCTGGCCCGACCTTTTAAAGCCTTAGCGTGATGTTCTGGGGCCCTGGCGCGACTTATCGGGGTCCCGGCGCGACGTTTTGGTGTCCCAGCGGTATTTTCAGGGGCCCGGTCCCACATTTTGGAGCCCTCAGCGTCATTTATAGGGTCCCAGAACGATTCTCGAGGGCCCCAATGTGATTTTCAAGGGCCTTGGTGGGATTTTGGGAGCCCCAACCTCATTTTCAGGGACCCCTACGCGACTTTTTTGGGGCCCCCAAACTTGTGATCTGTTATGGGCCCCGGTGCAATTGCTGGGGACACCAACAGGATTTTTAGGGAGCCTGACGCTATTTTTCCGAACCCCGGCGCGATTATTGGCGCCTATAACCTCTCATGGGGAGGGCGACTGCTACAATGCCCGCCCCCCCCTTCGGTACGTCACAGCGTATGCCCCAATGATTTTATAGCTTAACAATGACGTCTATGGAGTACATCGCACAAAATCAACTTTCCTATGCCCATTTAACTGCTTGCACCACAAGTAGTGTTCATATATATATATATATATATATATATATATATATATTTTTTTTTATATATACACCCTGCAATTGGCCTAAATTCATCCCATTATCTTCGGGGTTCTTAAATCTCAGCCTGTACGTACACATTACTGGACGATGAAAAGCCTTGCTGGTAGTCTCCGTTGTAATGCGGTGTTTTAGTACTCTTAATCCAAATGTCTTTATCGAATAGATTCTGGCATCAGAGTCTTTGCTAAGCAGAGATTGCTACATATACCATGAGCCCACTCTCTTACCGAACCATTTCTGTTGAACGACATAGTTTGAATTAAATGTTTAACGTGCTGGCAATGCCACTACGCAGATACCCAGTTGAATATCCACTCGAATCAGTTGCCATGCCCGTCATGTGCCTTATCAGGTCACATGACAAGCATCACTCGTTACTAGTCACATCATCACTCTTCATATCACTCCTCATGTGACCTTGTCAGGTCGCATCTCGAGCGCCTAATCCTCTCGGGTATTCTGAGATTCTGAGTGGCGTTCTCGCACTTGAAGTTGATATAATAGGGTGTGGACTTCATTATTGTATCTATGCTACCATAATAAATGATGGAAATCAGTATTTTGCTATGTTGGATGCCAGCACCGATAATACCCAGGCATCTCACTCAAAATATTGGATATCTGTGTGCTGTGCCAAACTGCGAAAATCCCTTGAAATATGGAAATTTTGAGAACAAAAACTAATTCTGACAGGATCCGGTTCGATGCTCGATCTAGTCAACATCTAACCAGCAAGTGTTTTTGAGCCTAGACATTAACTGCCATTGTATATTGCTTCCTTCGATAATCCTCTGCATAATATCTCCAACGAACAACGAAAAGTCATCAACAAACCTGAAAATGTGCATAAAAAGAAGACCAATCAGACAACGCTGTAGTCTTTAACGATATATATATATATATATATATATATATATATATATATATATATATATCCGTGGAAACATTGTGTGTAAATGCAACATACGCAAATATATTACGTGTGCGGCTCTTGAATACTTGTAAGGCGTAGAGCGAATGAAGACCGGTCGGAATGTACGTTGGAGATCATATGTGAAACTGTTGCTACTGCTACCGCTTGGAATATCCGAACTTGTAACGGGAGATGAGAGCCAGAGATATTGTATGAAGATGTGGGATGGCCGTGTGAATCGTATGTGGGAAGCAATTGCGCCTGTCTCTGTGAAAATGAAGCTATATTATTCATGCCTATATCACGATGCGCCATTAACGTCTCAAGCATCTTGGCCGCTGACTGTTCGACTAATAGCCCAATATAGAAGTGCTGGCTTTGGAGGTGCGTGTCAAGATGTGAGATCAGAGCTCTGAGATGGAAGCTTAGAGCTGTTGAATTTATACCCGGGGTATTAATATCGTCCAACGCTGAAGTCAAACCCTAGTACTATCAACGTGCCAGAAGAGTTTTGCCCCATCAGAGAGGGGGAGAAAAAGACTTCGTTACAGTGCATCATTTACGCAAAACGCAATAGCAATAATCACTTTTTCGCTGAGAACTGAGCCATGCCAGGGTATAAATAAGTAAATGTGGATAAATACCTAAGTGCAAAAACAAACCAATGTCTTAATGCTTTCTCGACCAGACGAATCTTCCCGCTGGCCTCAAGATTCCAGCGAGCTGGCGGGGCTGGTGCTGAACATATCTTAAAGATATCTCTCATTGATCAACCCACTTCTATGTCCACCAAGTCTAACTGAATATAGCTAGATTCATCACTACTGTTAGTCATTCCCACCAGCTTGATGTCATAAGTAAGCTTAAACGATCATTTCTAAGTCATAGGAGGACAATTTCGCGAAGGTGGCTACGAGAAGTGGCTTGCATTGGCTTTCTTATCGCCATCTTAGATATTTATTTATTTGTTATAACATTTGGTGCTGGCTGCAAGACACCTGGCACACAAGCTAAAATAAAAATCCTCAGCGAATAAATTCACGGCAAGAACAAGCATTGAACAACAGTGCATAAATGACAATGCAACAATGCAACAATGGCAATGCATAAATAATGCAAAACCTTCAAATGCCACGCCGCCACGCCTGTAAGAGAGTTAGTTTTTGAGCGTCTTGATCCCATATAATTCAGCAATACCCCTTCGTTCATGGCGCGACAAGTCCCCGGCTCCGAGGCTGGCGTCGGCCTGCCTGCTGCCTGCGTCAGCAGCCACCGCTCCAACGGAGCCGGTCAGTGGACATTGTACCTTCCCCTCCCCTCTCCGGCCGCCAGGCGCCAGAGACGTGACCCCAATACCGTGCAGACGATGGTTGTACCTTGACCGCCTCTATCCGACCGGCGCGTACAGTCGCCGTCGTTAATGCTAGATGTAACTGTGTTCACATAAAGTTATGTTTGGCTGTCCCGTCATCGTAATTGGTATAATCCCGTAAGCCTTGCGATTGTAAAAGTATACCGTAATTGTAACTGTAAAGAGTGTAAAGTAAACATCATATAGTACCCATCACTATATGGAAGTCAACTTCCGCGAGAAGCTTCTAGAAGGTGGATGTGACGTCAAGGGGTGGTTCTGCGCCCTCGACCAATCCGCGACCGGGGGTCTCCCGAAGTCACTAGCGGCCGTGCGGCCCCCAGACAGTCGGGCTTGAATACTCTGAGCGAGCGGATCGCTGCTACGCGTGCGCGCTTCCCAACTAAATTCGGCTTCTAAATTCATAGGAAAGGCAGTATCACGGCTTACCTTCAGAGGAGAACGTACTGTACGGTGGCTGTCGTTCTCGTGTGATCGTGGAGTGCTCCAGTGCAAATACAGGGCAGCAAAAGGTACTGGTGCTTTCGTGACCGAGTTTATCGCAAACGACGAGGTTGCTAGACTTTCGCGTGCCAATAAGGACTTTCCTACAAGTGGGCCGTGACCCGGATTTTTTTGCAAAACTTTTTCCGGAACTTTTTTTGCAAAACTTTTTGCAAAACTTTTGCGAAACTTTTTGTGAAACGTTTTTCTGCAAAACTTTTTGCGAAATTTTGTGCGAAATTGTGTGCGAAAATTGCTTCGACCTTCTGCAAGCCCAACTAGAACAACACCAAATGGACCTTCAATCACGCCGTTTCAGCACGGACGAGCAAGAGAACGTCTTCCGCTTCATTTACGTAAGTCCGAGCAAAATCCTTCCTTTTAAAAATACAATTTTTGGATTTTGACCACCTAAAACGGTTTTAAAAATTGCATAATTGTGCTGTACACCTACCGTGTTCTGAATACTGTGTGTGGGAACTACTGTGTGAACATCGAGCCGAATTTGAAACATAGAAATCTCCACAAAAGTGAGCGAATAATTTTGAAAAATATAGCGTAACTTAACGTAATTAATTATGACTGAGATTTCTACTGATAGATTGGCGGAGTGCTTCAATAAAATTCGCTTGGAGATGCGCGCACAAGGGATGACGCAGAATATAAGACCTTTTTCCGGAGAGGGTCACAACAAATTAATTGAATGAATAAAGCAACTTGAGCGAATTAATTTCAGCATGGATGACGAACAGATGCAGATCATTTGCATCAAAACGCTCACTGGACCTGCAGCCGAGTTCATGCAGCGCGTATTCACGGAACAACCACTTATGACGTGGACACAAATCAAGCACGTCATGCGGGAAAGATATTCGGACCTCTCGGATAACAAATGCGCTCAGGAGGGTCTACGAAACCTGCGCCAAAATCGAGATCTTGTTCAGAATTTCGGTGAGAAATTAATCGCACTGGCACGGGAAGCTTACCCAGATGTCGAAAATTCCACGGTTCAGGAAAATCTCATTGATATTTTTAACAAAGGTGTCCAAAGTAGCTCATTGGCAAACAAGCTGTACAGACAAAACTTCCGGACTCTGGAGGAAGCCATCCAGTTTGCAGTGAAGGAACAGAAGGTAGACAGAGTAATCGAGGTATGCAGAGGCGTGCAAAGGCAGGAGCCGATGGAAGTCGACTCAAATCAGCCAGACACAGGAGAGGACAAGGTGGAGAAATTGGAAAAACTTATTATGGCAATAGGCCAATCGGTGGAAAAATTAGCGGCAACCAAGCCAGAAACTCCGAAGCCACCCAGGGAGAACCAACCCCAGCCTGGACCACGGGTATTCCATTCCACCTACCCACGTTACCCACGTCCGCCACGAAACTACCCCTCAGGACCACGCTTTGGACCACCTCAGTCAGGACCCCACTATGGACCACAGCAGCCACGACCTCCTGTGGGCCCCAGAGTATGGAGAGCACCACCCAACACCGACCAGCACCCAGCTTACCGCTGGACTCCCGATGGTAGACCCATCTGTATCAGGTGTGCCAAAATTGGTCACATTGGAAGGCGATGCCGCTCTCAGCCAATTAGCCAGGCGGAAAACTAATGAGCTCTGTCGCGACTGACCACCGTGATGGAGCTGAGCAAATTCAGACAGAGGAAATACCGAGAAAAATGAGGAAGAATATCAGGAAAAAGCGCGACCCCGAAAAACGTAAGCAAAGGTTGGCACGCGTCCAACAAGTTCACATCAAGGCAAACACGCCCATGGCATGGCTTCACATCGGTACCCAGAGAGCCTATTCTCTCGTTGACACGGGAGCCGACATATCGTTGATTTCAAAAAAATTATTTGATAAAATCGCGGATAAAAAAATTATACATTTCTCACAGGACCGACGAGATTGCATACCACTGATATCCGCCAGTGGCCACCGCCTGAAAAAACATTTGAGTTGGAACCTTCATGGTGGAGATGAGCAAATTCCGAAAACAATTCGAATTTCAAATTGTGGAGAATCTAAAACAGGAGTGCATGTTGGGGAATGATTTTTTGACGAAGTTTGGAGCGAAGTTAGACTTTGAGAAGAAAGCCCTCTGCATCGAATGAAACATGATTCCTCTCAGACCACAAAAACAGAACAGTGAACCGACGAGCTCACTCGTGCGAGTCAAGGAAAGAGTTCACATTCCCGCCAACACTGTCGTGGAATGCCCAGCCTTCATTAACCGTGTTCAACTGGTAGATCAAAACTGTCATGTACACTCGCTGGATAACATGCCGCTGATCTCTGAGGAACCTGGCTTGTTCATAGCCGAAATAATAGCGAAGCCTGACCAACACAAACGCGTACCAGTGCGAATTGTCAACACTACAACTCGTGATTTCTCCTTGCACCCAGAGCAGGTGATTGCATTCGCTGAGACTATAGACGATTCTGACTTGGAAAACCTGATTGACATGACACAGGACATTGAACTGACACCGCCAACCGCTCCCTCTGACCCGCTTGATCAAGCCAAGCTGGCTCACCTGACTGGTACAGACAAAGACAGACTCGAACAACTGTTACGTGCTAACACTGACTTATTTGCCGAGACTGACGCAGATCTTGGAACGACTGATGTCATCAAAATGGATATTGACACTGGAGACAACCCGCCGATCCGACAAGCTCCTTACAAAACCCCATTCTCTCAGCGAAAATACTTAGAGGAACAAATTAAAGTGATGTTAGACGCTGGTATCATTGAGGTCCTTGGGTATCATTAAGGTCGCTGGTATCATTGAGGTCGCTGGTATCAGACAGTCCTTGGGCCGCCCCGATCGTAATCGTTCGAAAAAACAGATGGAGGTAACCGATTCGCGATTGACTTCAGAAAACTAAACTAGGTGACGAAAAAAAATAGCTACCCACTCACGCTAATTGAGGACATCCTTGCCTCTCTGGGAGGTGCGAACTTCTTTTCGTCTTTGGACCTGAAAGCTGGTTATTGGCAAATCCCGATGTCCGAGGAGAGTATTCAAAAAACAGCCTTCACATGTTTTATGGGCCTGTGAAACTTTCGCAAAATGCCATTCGGAATTTGCAATGCACCCTCCAAGTTCGCAGAATTGGTGAACAAAGTGCTGTCCGGAATTCAAAATCAGTTTGCAACCGCCTACATCGATGATATAATCGTCTACTCCAAAACATTTGACGAACATTTGGCCCATCTGGAAGAAGTTTTCCGCCGACTGCGCGAAATGTGACTTCTTGAAAGAAAGAGTACAGTACTTGGGACACCTAGTGCCGGCCTCTGGCATCAAGCCAAACCCCGAGAAAGTGGAAGCGATTCAACATATGGCAGCCCCGACCAATGTCAAGGGAGTCCGCTCATTCATCGGTATGTGTTCATACTACCGTCGCTTCATTCCCAACTTCAGCAAAATATCCACGTCACTTATAAACCTCACCAAAAAACATGCACGATTTGATTGGACAGACGAGTGTGAGGTTGCTTTTGAAACTCTGAAACAAAAATTAGCTACCGCACCCGTGCTGGCATATCCCGACATCACGAAAGAGTACAAATTATACACGGATGCCTCCCAGGAAGCAGTTGGAGCCGTGTTAGTGCAGGAACACGGAGAAGGTGAAAGAGTGGTACAGTACCTATCGAAACAGTTAAATGAGACACAACGGAAGTGGCCAGTGGTACAGAAAGAGGCCTATGCGTGTGTGTGGGGTGTGCAAAAATTACGCCAATATTTGCTTGGATCGAAATTCACCATTCTGACCGATCACCGTCCACTTACTTTTTTGAACCTGTCAGAAATGAAAAATCCCATGTTGCAGAGTTTGGCGATCATGCTTTCAGAGCACGACTGCGAAATCATATACATTAAAGGAAGCAAAAATGTCGTGGCTGACCACCTCAGTCGAATGCACGAAACTGACCAAGACGTGAACGTCATAGATTCAGACCATGTACCAATGGGTGATCTCCGTCACACTGAATTGAAAAAACCAGAGGAAGACCTGAGCAGAGAGGTAAAATTTAAGGAAGTACTAGTGAAATGGGAGAATATAGCGGAACTGCAGAGTGCCGATGAGGAAATAGCAAATATTCGGAAAATCATGAATGACAAAAATCACTCAGATTATCGGGACATCGTTTTGCGTTACATGGAATTGGACAAACTGATCTACAAAATTAGCGATGGACCTCGCTGTGGACCATTTCCAGGCTTACAACTATGCGTGCCAAAATCCCTGAGACAGGAAGTATTGAAGGAAATGCACGATGGTTTCTTTGCAGGACACATGGGACTCACCAAAACGTACGAAAAGCTTAAATTCAGGTATTATTGGAACGGAATGTGGAGAGACACAGTGGCCTACCTCAAAGCTTGCGTGCCTTGCACAGGACGCAAAGCCAAAGCAGCCCCAGCCCCGACAGTCAATTATGTGATCAGAAATCAGACCTCCGGTAAGACCCGGTTGGTACATGCACAGAAACTACGGCTAGCCGACCCGAACACAGCATGGGAAACCACCAAGGACCACGACGAACCAGTGAACCAGAAGTATCTAGAGAAAACGTCAAAGGTAGATGGTGCTGTCCCTGAACGAGTGCAGCCTTTTAGGTCAGCCAGACGGGCCGAGGTCGGCCCTGACTACAGTCCCTGTGAGGATTGGCCCATGGATGTATGCAGCCCACAGAGAACAAAGGATGATGAAACCGCTGAGTTGACAGAGCCCGTGCCTGGCTCGGTACAGCCACTGCCGGTCGAGTCTGACCGGCCAGAGAGATCACCTCTCACCCCGTCAGCAGATGTAGCTGGGCCCCCACCGGTATCGAGTGACACTGAGACAGACATTCCACTGTCTGAACTAGTCCAGACAAACAAAAGGCCGTTGCCGTCGACCAGTGAGTCAGACGACGACGCCCCATTTTCGGAACCAGCGGAACGAAACCAAAGACCACTCCCCTCTTCGAGCGATTCAGAAGACAATTTACCCCTTGCAGAATTAGCAGAGCGGTTAAAACGACCCTTACCTGTGTCCAGTGATTCAGACCCTGAAACTTCACAATCGCAATTGGCGAAACGTCCGAAACCTCCAATTAGCGAATCGGAAGATGAAATTCCGCTTTCAGAATTAGCAAAACGCCTGCAGGATTCGACTGAAAGCCCAGTGAGGCCAGTCCCTGAAAAACGACTTTTGGTGGAATCATCTGACGACGATCGCCCTCCATGCAAACTTCAAATTCACGATGACTCCGCTACTTCCACTGATTACGAAGCTGATGTCGACCGAGTCGACGTCACGCCTAATGTCAACGCCTTTGCAAGCTTTGTGGAGATGCAAAATGATTCAATGATGAAGCAGTTAAAATTACAAATGATGATGTTTAAATCGATGCTTACGTAACGGCTCTAGTAGATATGTCGTCGAAGTGTACCCGTGAGTCGCTTCATGTGAACATGTAACTGTATTGCTGACGTAGTGGCGCCACCAACGGTGACGAGTAACGTCACCTACCGGCCGGATTGCCGATGTGATGGACGTGGTGCGTGTAGCACCTTGTGATGGAACCCCATATGGGCATAATGATGTTGATGTGACGTTGTGACGTCACTTATCCTGATGTCTTGTGTAACATATCGTCAACTGTTAATAACATGTATTTGTGGTCAAAATCCAACCCCAGACCTATACTTCCGCATCTTGGAACCGATATTTGTACCTGGAACCCACAATGCAATCCAAATCCATCCAACCCTTCCCGCTCGGTGAAGACATCATCATCATCCGTCCTGGACCTCGACCTGAGCCAGCATCAGCACGACTTGACACTCGGGCGTGACGAGTCCGTCACGCCAGTTCCCGCAGGACCGTCGACCGTGTACCCGCCGCCTCACGCCGACACCGCAGCTGACAGCATGGACCTGAGCTGACGACCGGACGTGACGAGACACTCACGCCGGCTGCCACAGGACACCGCAGGTGGGCCACCTGCGGCCACCGCCCGCAGAGGTACACAGGATGTACCTGCAACACGACCCACCAGCGGCCGTTGTACCCGGCCAGTTCGACGACTGGGCCGTTGGCTCGGCGCCAGCGAGCGCCGCCGAGAGGCCGACCGGGCCCCGCTGCAACCTGATCGTCGCCGCGGCGGAAGCGAGCGACTCCGCTGCGGATGCGAGCGCCGCCGCTGCGGGCGCTGACGAGCGCCACCACGGAGCGGCGCTGCCGAGCGTCGCCCCTGAAACGCGAGCACCGCCATTGCCGGTGCAGTGGGCGGTCATATGAGTGACTCAGCCGAGTTAGCACGTGGTAGACCGGAAGCTACCGCGGTGATATGGATGAATCACCGTCCGCTCTCGCAGTTGGACATCATGGAACGCAACGTGATCTTCCATAAGTATATGGAGAGACGTCGCAGTTGGCAGGGTTGTGTCCCTGACCAGTGACTCAGGCCGATGAGTGACATGCGGTAACTACCGCAGGGCCGTCCAGTGAACGCGGTCCCGTCGACTGCCGCACCCCGGGCGGCATCCAGTCTGAGATGGCAAGGTCGGCCATGCTCAGCTACTTCCCCTTCCCGAACCGGACTGAACATTCGACAGTGCGCGCGCGACAGTGATCGCCCAATATTTACGGAAAATTGTATTTGTGTCTAGCTATTAGGAACTTTGTTTAATTACTACCCTGGATCAGAGAGCGGGTGACCCTTATAAACCTCCTAGACTAACCCACGTAGAACTGTATGTCATCTGACATGTATTAAATTGTTGTCGTCTCGTAATTGTCTGTTGATTCGTATGTGATTGTAGAAGGCCGTGATATGTCTGAGTGGAAGCTCAGGATCAATCTGGGAAATGATCCGACCTTTCGGACCTCTCGCTGTGTTGTAAGAGAGTTAGTTTTTGAGCGTCTTGATCCCATATAATTCAGCAATACCCCTTCGTTCATGGCGCGACAAGTCCCCGGCTCCGAGACTGGCGTCGGCCTGTCTGCTGCCTACGTCAGCAGCCACCGCTCCAACGGAGCCGGTCAGCGGACATTGTACCTTCCCCTCCCCTCTCCGGCCGCCAGGCGCCAGAGACGTGACCCCAATACCGTGCAGCCGATGGTTGTACCTTGACCGCCTCTATCCGACCGGCGCGTACAGTCGCCGTCGTTAATGCTAGATGTAACTGTGTTCACATAAAGTTATACGTTTGGCTGTCCCGTAATCGTAATTGGTATAATACCGTAAGCCTTGCGATTGTAAAAGTATACCGTAATTGTAACTGTAAAGAGTGTACAGTAAATATCATATAGTACCCTTCACTATATGGAAGTCAATTTCCGCGAGTAGCTTCTAGAAGGTGGATGTAACGTCAAGGGGTGGTTCTGTGCCCTCGACCAATCCGCGACCGGGGGTCTCCCGAAGTCACTAGCGGCCGTGCGGCCCCCAGACAGTCGGGCTTGAATACTCTGAGCGAGCGGATCGCTGCTACGCGTGCGCGCTTCCCAACTAAATTCGGCTTCTAAATTCATAGGAAAGGCAGTATCACGGCTTACCTTCAGAGGAGAACGTACTGTACGGTGGCTGTCGTTCTCGTGTGATCGTGGAGTGCTCCAGTGCAAATAAAGGGCAGCAAAAGGTACTGGTGCTTTCGTAACCGAGGTTATCGCAAACGACGAGGTTGCTAGACTTTCGCGTGCCAATAAGGACTTTCCTACACGGCCATGGTTTTCGCTGTGCTGCACCGTTTTGTAAATGACTTCGTTGAGAAGTTATTGAAGCTGGGAAGCTCTAATCATGCGGGGTGTAATCACAGGAAACAAGTTTGTAGGAAGAAAATGCATTTAAAAACATCATTCCTCCCAATATGTATGGGGCATCGGTGTTGTTTTGTATGCTTGTGAGGAGGAATTTGCCCCCTCAGTGTTGGCTTTGCCCCATGTTTCTGAAAATTATTTGGAGATCAGTGGCGTGCCTATATTTGCGTCAAGGGGGAGGGAGGAAACGTATTTGGGGGGGGTCCATCTACCCCATTAAAAAGTCCTCGGATTTCGACCACTATTTTGTCAAAAGGGACCTTTTACATAAAATAATTAGTGATCAACTGAATTGTCCTATTGAGGGGCCTAATCTACCACTATCGTTTCTGATTCGTCGGATTTCAACCCTAACTCCCCAACCCTGTTAGAATGTTTTCTTTTGGTTCCCTTGATAACTCACCTCACACTGCTGAAATTACACCTATACAAATCACCTTAAAATGTACAATTTTCCAATTTCAGACATTCCAGATCACAGCGCCCGGTCGCCACGACGTCAACGTTCGTGCACATGCACACCCATCTTGCGCATTCAGCGCATTCGCCACACTTTGTTCCGATGCTACGGTTTCTGCTAGGCCTCCTACGTTTTGCTAATTGCTGTCATATGATAGACTTGCGCCATATTTGACGTGATGGAATGCTTCGTATGGATGTTCGCTGCGAAAATTATATTAATTAAATTCGATCATTAGTTCGCTACTTCCAACATTTATGGTGGTTAAGAAATGCGGATACACGCTGAGCTTCGATGCACCTCATATCTTTGATTACATATGCTCCCAGATTAGCTTCAATCCATTTTTGTTAGGAGCCCAACACATTTTCGAAACCCCTGCTCGTTTTAGGGTTTTGTTGCTTTTTTCTGCACCGATTATTTTTTGTTAGGTGTCCGATTATTTTGTTTTTTGTAGGTTAGGTGCTTTCAAAGATCCCGATGTGTATATTTAGTGCTCGGTCTTTTTGTTCGTTTTGGGACCATGCTGCTTTTTGCGGCCCAGCCTCTTTTTCAGGGCCTTGTGCGGTCGCATGGCCCCCTGTGTGCATTGAGAGCTTCCGGTGTATTTTTTATAGAGCTCCCGGTATGTTTATTTAAGGCTGCAACGCATGTTTTAATGCCCTGTCGCTTTTTGCGAGACTATGCGCCTTAGAGGGCCAGTTGCACTTTCGGCCTCCGTTGTGCTCTTAGGGTCCCGCTGTGTTTATTTGGGGCTTCTGATGCACATTTGTGGGGCCCCAGTACAATTTTGGGGCTTCGGTGCGATTTGTCTGGGTCCCAGCGCGACTTATCGCGCCCAGGCGCGTGGTTCCGGGGACCCAACACCAGTTTCCTGGGCTCAACGCGATTTGTGTGGATCTCTTCTGAATTTTCTTTAAAGTCCGAATCCCGGCCTGATTTTTCGAGCCCCTGGCGCCATGTTTTTGTATCTCATCTCGATTTTGTCAAGTTCCGGTGTGTTTTTCTGGGCCGTACGCGATTTGTGAAGGCATCTAATGATATGTTCGGTGCTACACAGCCATTTTCCTGACCCGGACAGTCATTTTTTGGGAATCCCTCCTTTTTTGGAAGGCTCCGGCTTTATTTTTTGTGGATACCAATGTGATTTTTGTGGTCACACTGCTTATGTGGGGCCCTAGAGGCCAATCTTTGGGCGCCCCGACGTGAATGTTTGATGCCCACACCAAAATTTTTGGGACTACCAATGGGAATTGTGGGTCCCGAACGCGATATTTGGGGAACCGGTTCGAGTTTGCGGGGCGCGTTGTACTTAGCTGCGACCCCAACACGATCTTGGTGGTTCCTGTTGCAGATTTTCGTGCCTCGGAGCGAGTTTTCTGGGCCCGCCGTATTTATCGGGTCAGCCCCCTGCGCGAATTCTGGTGGACCGACGCGAATTTGTGTGGCTCCGCTGCGACTTTTTGGGGCCCCGGCACGATTCTTGGGAGCTTATCCCTCTTAGGAGGGAGGGGACATTTGCCCCTTTGATATGCCACTGCGGCCACTGAAGGAGTTTTTTGTTAGCCGATGGCACCTTTCGGAGTGTAAAAGCCCTCCAGGTAATTTTTTCCGGACCTGTTCTTAATTTGCAGGTGCTGGGGTCGATTCGATCGAGTCTCGGTGTTATTTTTTTGGACATCGAGTTCTACTTTTTAAGGGTCCTGATGTTATATTTTTGGGTCCCGGTACGATTATTCGGTGTCCCGGTGCGATTTTTTTCTCTCGATGCCCCGACACGTTTTTTCCGGTGCCCAACGGGTTTTTGGGGGACTGACCAGATTTTTGAGGTCGTAGTGTAATATTCCGGTTGAGAATTGATTTGTTAGGGCAGCTGCAACTTTTGGGGCCTGACGCGACCTTTTGGGCCCCAGTGTGATTTTCAAGGGCTGTGCGCGACTTTTTTTTAGTCCAATGTAATCTTTTGTTTCCCGACGTCATTTCAAATGACGTCCTCGGCAAATGAGCAAATGACTCATTTGCTTGGATCCCTAGCGCGAATTTTAGCGACCTCGACACTTTTTGGGCGTCCAACACGTTTTGGAGGCTTTTGGCGTCATTGTTGGGGCCCCAGAGTGATTATCCATGTCCGGATTGTTTTGCGTCGCCCCGGCTTCATGTGTGTCCCAATGGGACTGTTAGGGAACGGTACGACCTGTCGTGCCCCTAGCGTGATTTTCGTGGTCCGGGCGTGACTTTTTGGTACCCCCAGGCTCAGCGTGATTTTCAGAGTCCCCGGCCGGCTCTTTTTGGGACCATATCATGATTTTCAAGTACCCCGGCACGACTCCTACAATTTCTTATGGGTTTCTTACAAATTATAGGCCTCCTCTCGCGTCTTAGGGGTCTCGTCCCATTTCCTGGAGCATCTTAACCGGTTTTGGCTGTCTTCTCGTGTCCTACCCTCCTCCATATTCAATGGCCTCTCTCCCGTCTTGGAAGGCCTCCTCTTTCATCCTGGGGCCCCTTTAACATGGCATGGGGCTTCCTCTCATGGTCCAGGGACATTCTCTGCCAAATTAGGGACCTCCTGTCACGCCTCGTGGGCCTCCTCCTTTGTCCTGGCAAAGCCTACCTGTCTTGAGAGCATCTTCAATTTTGGAAACCTCACCTCCTTCCATACCTGCTACCACTTCCATCTTAAGGGCCTCCTCTCATTTCCTGGGAACTCCTTCCGGTATTCGGGGCCCCATTCGGCCCTGGAAACCTCCTATTCCGTCTTGAGGGACTCCTCTCGAGTCCAGCAGGGGCCTCTTTTTCTCTTCTGAAAACCTTCTAAAAACCGGGGGGGCAGTCACACGGCAGGAGGGGCGACTGCCCCCCCCCGGTGGCGACGCTTTTTATTGTCGGCGTACTTTCTACCCTGCGTTTCTGTACGTTCTTTGTGTTTGTGTAGTAGATTTCGTTAGACAGGGTGTTTTTCCCACTATGGGGGTAAAACGCAAGAAGGATATCGACCCCAACTTGCTACCGGACTCCCAATCCGAATCTCCCCCACTGACCATACCTGATAACCATTGCGAGACGACGGACTTTGTCCCCGATTCTCCTTCCCCTGATACAATCGTTGATGACCCACGCCGAACTGTCCCTTCGGATGACGTCATGGAAGCCCTTTGTGCCTCACCGAGCACTGTTCGTCCCAGGACCATGCCCACCTTTCACGACCCGGACCAGCGCTTCGTCCACGGCAGTAAAGGATGCCGCCAACCACCTCGGTTCCCCGAGTGCGGCGAGTCCACTCCATTGCTGACTCCACCTACTCCAAACTAACCAACTGCCTCAACTGCCATGCATCCAATCATTTGACGACATCCAATATCTGTCTGTCTGGCGACGGGAGGAGCAAGTTTGTGCCTAGACTAACCCTAGACCCGACGGTCCATTAAGGCCACCTCCCCATCCAGCAAGACGTACGCACAGGCGGCCAGTACTACCCCCTCCCCCTATCCCTCGCGTTAACTCTACTTCCACTTGCACAAAAACTGACATTATACCAGGCCCAACACCATTTAAGACAAAACTCACAACACTGACCACACCGACACAGACAACTCCGGCTCGTAACGCACAGACCACTCCCGCTAGAAGTAGCCGACCACGCAGTAGCTCCGCCGTGAGGCAGCCCCGCTCGCTGGACACCTGCAAACCGACGCGCACGTCGACTTGCACTCAGCTGACCTACACTACGCGTAGTGTGCTCTGCGTAAGCCCACGCGGGGTTCAATTTACACAGGCGACTTCAGTGTCTATCGATGCAGATTCAGAAGCGCAGCCAATGGGGGAGGGGTGAGAGGCCCATCCCCTTTTCACCCAAAGACACACAAGACGAAACGAGAAACTGAGATTGTCACTAAGCAAAACCCTAAATTTTCAGCGCACTTCGCGCCGGACGCTTTCTCCGTGTCATCACATTTTATTTTTGGTCGCCCCTCCCCATCAGGAAAAAAAATCCTGGCTGCGCCACTGCGCAGACATTCCGTCAGTTCCACATGGCTGCTCACCTGCATACATCTACGCAGGTTGATATACACAGGCGGCGGTGCTGATGTATATCTACGCGGACGTGAACTACGCGAGCGTCGATTTACACCATGCCGGTGTAAATATACGTTCGCGTGAAATATGCGGGCGTATATATACACAGGAGGCGGTCCCTGCGTAAACGTACGCACACACACTGCCGGATCCAGGGGGGGGGGCATTCCGGTCATGCCCCCCCCCAAGCGCTTCAACGGGGGCCATAGTGTCTTTTGGCCCCCCAAACCAACAAAAGTAAACTAAATTAAAATGGAGTAACCTTTGCTGAGGTTAAAAAATAGGTTTCCGGGTGAAATAATCTCCAATTTTAAAGGTATTTTGTAATGATTGTTTGGAAGCCCAATATGGTAGCATAGTACATTCTGACACATCGAGGGTTCTATGCTGTTGAAGTTCTGCTTACAGCAAGAGATGACGAAATCAGCAGTTTCATTATTCCTTCGTCAGATAGGCTCATGAAGTTTGTTTAGCCAGTAACGGGCAAGCGGACCCAGTGAGCCAGATTTCGAAAGCGGAATTTGAACAGGATGTTTTGTGCGAGTGGCAAGTTGAGCCCAGTTGAGCAGCATGTTTCGTATGTTGGTGTTGGGGTTGCTAAGGTGAAGAGACAGGCTACATTGACTGATTTGTTTTCAAGAAGAATGGCAAGAGGAGGCATGTATTTATATCCTGAATAAGAGATAACTGGTGGGTTTGCATGTAGGGGAGATTCGGGTGGTAGGACCGGGCTATCAAAGTTTAAGGGTATTATTGCAGTTTAAGGTATCTACGAGACAAGTTTTACGCATATACCCTCATGAAGCGAATAAATAGGTTAGGTTTGGTTAGGCTGGGTTAGGCTGGGCTTCTGTTTTAAGTTGGAAAAATTATCAAAAACAATTTTTGAGAAAATTTAAAAACATCCTTCAAAAACAGGTCAAGCTAGGTTAGGTTCGGTTAAGTTTTTTATTATATTTTTTTAACAAAAAAGTGCAAATTTTATATAAAAAACAAGTTGTTTTCTTGCATGGAAGGATAGGCTAGGTTAGATTAAGTTAGGTTACATTTTTTTTGTTACTTTAAACATCACTTTTTAATGCTATCTTACCCAACTCCAAGCCCCTTTTTTGGTGTTACTTTGCCTCCCAACCGAAAAAGTATGCACTTGCAGAGGAAATGAGTGGTTGCATCATGTTGACCACATTCATAAACATTGCATCAGAAAAATAAAGTCCAAGAATTCAACAATTACCTTAAGCTGCAAATTTACCACTTTATGGGTCTTGGATGGTGTCTTGGTTGACCATACTCAACAAGGAAATACTCTGATAATAGGTTAGTCTTTTCTTTGAAGTCTGCTGGATGCAAATTGTATTGGCCTTTGGTAAGCTTCACTGGCGGATCCAGGGAGGGGCCATTCCGGCCATGGCCCCCCCGAAGCGCTTAAAAGGGGGGGGGAGCATATTGTCTTCCCCCGAAACCAACAGAAGTCAACTAAATTAAAATGCAGTAACCTTTGCCGAGGTTAAAAAATTGCGTCTGGATGAAAGAATCTCCAATTTTAAACGATTTTTTTGTCAATTAAAATAACTGTTTGGAAGCCAGTATGGTAGCATAGTAGATTCTGACACACATCGAGGGTTCCATGCTGCTCAAGTTCTGCTTACAGCAAAAGTTGACAAAATCGGATCCGCCAGTGTGTACACGTGCACGAACGTTAACGTGGTACAAGACGTTGAACGTGAACGTGAACGTTTTGGTAAACAAGAACAAAGATCCGGTAACATAGAAACGGTGGAGGTAGGCTGGGTCCCCTATACAGGAAATTCTATTGTCAATGATTATTTTATTTTTATTCGACTTTTTATTTTTAAAATGGGGCCCCTTTGCCAAATAGTGGTCGAAATCCGGTGCTTTTAAGCAAAAATAGTGGGTAAAATTGGCACCCTCCAAATCCGTTCGACCCCTCCCCTGATGCAATTCCTAGGTACGCCACTGGGGGAGGGGGCTGACGCCGAAAACCGAAAGTTGGCCCCCGCCCCCAAACCGGTCGGCTAGATCCGCTAGTGCGCACGCATGAGTTGATATGCAGAGACGGCGGTGCTGGTGTATATCCAGGCAGATGTGAACTACGCGTGCGGCGATTTGCACAGAGTTGGCCATGCCTGTGCATATGGACGAACGCGTATTTCACGCCTACGTATATTTACACAGGAGGCGGTCTCTCGTAGAACCACGCACCTCCAAAGTACTCGAACGTCGATATGCACGGGGGCTATTTCTGTGTAAACCTGCGTGCTCGTATGCGTCACGAGTGCTTCGATGTATACACAGAACTTAACACATACTTCGATGTATAAACAGAACTTAACACATACTTCGATGACTGCACGCATATTTCGTTTAGCATGGATGCAATGCGCGTGTATTGTTCCCACGGTAGCCATATTTGTTTCGGAGGATCCTGCCAACCAGGCAGGAATGGGATACTACTCACTGGGAATGGGTGCCCTCAGTGGGAAGAGGCTCCTCCCACACCCACACTGGAAAGGATTAGTGCCCACGTGGGTGCCGATTCAGTACAGTAAGAGATGGTGCTCTTGGCCTATAAATGCTAACACACGTGCAATTAAGCATGCATTTGGAGTTGCATGGGAAAAATGACAGACCTCCCGTTGCCCCCCCCCCCTCTAGCTATCTCAAAACTGTGGCAGAAGCGATATTGTTTTCTTTCGGAGACTGCACGGCAGCGAGCGTCAACCAAGTTGCATCGCACAATGGTGTTGAGCGGGACGGGGAGGTATGCGGGCTTTACAATGTTTAACCAGTGCAGAAATTGGCATCACTGCATCATATCGCGCACTCTATGGCGTGCTGCCAACTAATGTGCGGCGTTTGAACGTCATTTTCAGGTCGTGGAAGGCCAGGTAAGTTGAGCCAATTTTGACTTGAGACGGCTCAACATGCATTTATTATTTGTGCCCATATATTGAAGGTGTCATCTTATAGCGCTGGATGATATGAAGTAAATTATGAAAAACTCCAATAGATGTGAATCGAATCATTAGAAGCGTGTTTCAACGATAGTAATGATGCATCCAGGGCGCACGGTTGTTGATTTCTGAAAATTATTGAGGGGGGGGGGGGTAGAAATACATGAAGGCAATGGGTGAGCCCAAATAGATTGGGAGACACACTCCATAGGTTCCCATGTTAAAAGTGGAAATTATTGTGGGGAGGGGGCAGCCAACATTGAGGGGGCACTTGGCCCATCAAAAGCATATCAAAGAACACCTCTGATCCAGGCTATTGCGAGAAGACGGCACAAAAAGGAAACAATCAATGGGAGCAGATCGGCGATACAAGCACTTAACTTTGTGAAGGTGATGTTCAGCGCGAAACACTGGCGATCAGTAGGCACGCAGAATCGGAGGTCGGCTGGTGTCGAACGTCCTACCACCTCGAGCGACAAAACAGAACAGTGGAAAAATACAGAATAGCGATCGCGAGAACACTTTACACTTACGGGCAAAAAGGAAATTAAACCAGGAGTGCAATTGCATGTTCAAATGACTGTTCAAAGTAACAAAATAAAAATCGAAAACACTGAAAAACAATAGGAACGGCTTAACTAAGAAATACAACGAGGCCGAGCACAAATGCATAATGAAGGAACGAGTCCTAGTGGAGGCATGCGAATCAATACTTCGCTGACTGCAGCGAGAGGGCAGCACCTCCGAGCGCTACAAATACTCTCACTAAGAGGCGGAGCGGAGCGACCGGCGAGGAAAAGGGAACAGTGAAAGCGCGTGAAGTGCGGAATCGCAGTAACCAAAGCGACGGAAGAGCGGAAACCAAAACAATGATGAACAATGGCACGTTGGAAGCAAACGATGGAGCCGCCCCCCCCCCCTCCAAAACAAAAATGAAATCGCTAATTTAACCATAGTGCCAATTTGTCATCTGGTAGTCGTACATCGGCTGAACATGAAGTTATGAGTGCGGTCTCGACGTAAATCAGAAAGCGTACTGTTATTTGCTGATATTTGTCATTTCAATTCTACTTATTTCAGCACCATCTCTAGCAAAAACTATTATTTTGGTGTTGGAACTGTTGATAATTTTAGAGCAAGTTATCACTTCTAATGTATGCTCCTCATTATGCCAGGTCTGCTCGCTCTATCATGTTCCCGAGTCCACGTGATCCGAGAGCAAAAAGCCGCTGAAAAACCGCGTACCAACTGATCCATCTCACGCCAACATAGGCTAGACAACCTCCTCGTCCTTGATCACGGTTATCAAAATAACGTTCTTGGATTCGACTTCTCTTCTCAGTCGGTTCTCGTATATTCTTCCGTCAGCAGATCACTCTGTGCGGCTTCATTCATCAGCGTTCCAGTGCTGAAATGTCGTGTGTTCCCATATCGATACCAGGTAGACTAGCAATAAATAAAATCAGATACTCGAAATAGTGTCGTTGGAGGTGTCAAATGCACATGCTATTGGAGTCATAAATCAATCCCAGTGCCAAATTATCCATTGCATAAGTTTTAAAAAAACTGACCGCAACTGGGATAGTTCCTTTAAGCTACATCGTTAGCTTGGAACATAATAATAGCAACAGAGAATACAACACTCGACTTTGTTGACCTCAGCATTGACAAGTCCAGTTATTGCTTCTCCAGAAGCAATAACCCAGCACGGACAATTATTTCCCTGGAAATTTGTTCACTGCTGGTTACATGAACCACACCTGATACCTGATACACCTGATACCTGGCACCTGATAAGCCTGGTTAAGACAGGCATATCCGAGGCTCACCTGGCTGACCTCTGTGAACTGCAGGCGACCCTGAGTGTCCTATTATATTCTTGCTCTCTCCCAAACTGCAATGACACATTCAAGGCGCACTGCTACATTGGCAGAAGTGTGTGCGCTGTGCCCTACAAGGCAACTTGATGTCCCCAAGACTCCATGGTCACCCGATCCACCAGTCCCCTTCCCGCCAGACCGCGGTCGAAATGTGACGCATGTATTAACTAGCAATAAATTACAGTAAAACAATATACAATACGTACGGATAAAACTACGTACAAGTAAAATCGCCGCGCCGACCACATCACGTAGAAAAGCACCATCTGGAGCAGCGATTAGTGGTATCAAATGTGTAAAGCACGCGTGTTGGCCGACCGGCCGTGGCGGCCGGGCGTCCTCGCGTCCTCGGGCGTCCTCGGGCGTCCTCGGGCCGCCGTCGACACGGCAGCTCGGCCGCTCCGACAACTCGACTAGACTGGCACGGCGGCTGGGCCGGCGGCGGTCGGCGCGCGCGCGCTCGCTCGCTCGCGCGCTCGCCTCTCGCGCGCTCGCCTCTCGCGTGTGATATGGGATGCAAGGCACGACAGGCGACGGAGGCGCCACACCGCCGAGTCGCCGCGTCGTTTGCACAGCCTGCGCGGGCCGCCCGGGCGGAGGGCGCGGAGAGTGGCGGAGCAGCTCACCCGCCACCTCCTCCCCTCACCGCAGGTGGCTGTCACGCCGCGGGTGGGTCTAAAACAGGGCGGCGTTCTTCTTCAGGTTTGTCTGTTTCCAGGCCGGTAGCGTCTCGAAGTCGGCACGACCCATGCCAAGCACCTCCTGCGGACGTGAGAGCACACGTGACTGTGGGCTAGGTGGATGCGAGATAAGCGACGACAAAGGGCGTGAGGGAAACGGGGAATGCAATTGAGAGGGAAAGATGTGGATGAACGTGGGATGCGAAATGGGGAGGGAGAAAAAGCGGGACGGATAATGCAGAGTAAGGGAGTATAAGAAGAGAACGGAGGGAAATCCGGAAAGGTAATGAAGATCGAAGTGGAAATGTAAGGTGTTGAAGGAGCGTGACAAGGAGGCTGAGAGGGGAAACATGGATGAATAGAAGAGGAAATTGATATGACGGTGCTTCACACACACTGCCATATAATTCGTGTGCACATGATATTCTTGCAGCTCGCAGGAATACGTGGAATGGCGGAGGTTCGGAAATAACTCCAGGTCAATTGTTGCAACTCGTATTTCAGGTGAAATACATACATCTGGGACTCACATACTTCCTGGGAATAACAGCTGGGCAAAAGCAAGCCGCACTATGTCCCTAAGCAGCACCGATAGACTTGCGTGGTAGTTCCCAACGAACGAGACGCGAGGCCATTCGCACTTCAACGGTCCCACCAGTGCAGGAGTGGCGTTGCCACAATCATTTGGCCCTACCTGGCGCAACACCACAATAATCCCACTCGCACAGACCTTTCCTTCGACAACGTAGCCATGTGTATTCATTCCACGCGGAAAGTGTGGAGCGGTACTCACAAGCTCAACAAAAACCGATATCCGATTGAGCACTGGTGGAGATGAAGCGATACCACGCCCAAGGAAGTCCCGTTTGACAGAACTTACTACGCCAAATTGGCAGCCGCCCACCCAGAGGAAATGTCACCTGTTAGTGGCCACAAACGTCCCGGGAACCATCGCATCCACTACATTCTTAGCCTACCCGCACCCTAGAGCTCCCTTTAGACCAAATGCCATGAAATTTCACCCATCCTAAAATCCGCATCGTCAGAATCTCGAAACAACCTTAAACTCGTCGCTCGGATCTTCCATCAGCCAACCACCACCGGATCCTACAGCCTACGTCGAATGTCACTCGCACGTAACCCTCAAACCCACCTCAACCTCGGTGCCTCCCGACAGGCGAAAGCCCATCTCGACTCGACGCGCCCCAACCCTGGAGCCCACCACCAACTCAACGCGCCCAGACCACCAAGCGCATTCAAAACCCTGCGTCGCCACAGCCTCCGCGACCCACCTCGAACTGGGCGTCGCTCAGATAGGTCTCCAGCCTGACCGGGTCGACGCCGGCGGGCAGCGGACGCTCCATCAGCACCGCCAGCGGGTACACGGCGCACGTCAGCTCGGCCAGCACGTCCGCGGCAGGTCGCTCGAAGTCGGCGCAGTAGCCCTCCTGACGCACGGCGCCACCGACCGTCAGGCTCCACCCGTTTGTGTGATCACCCGCAACGGCGTTTCAACACGGGTCGGCGGAGAGTGCCACCCTGGTCAACAGTGCGGCGCCACAAGCCCCGCCACGGTCATCGAGCAGGCCACCACAGGAGGCAGGACAGAGATAAACGTAAGTTCCACAGAGAGTCATCGGTTGGTTATTTGAGGTTAGGGGCGCATCGACTGCTTCGGTCATGCAGCGCCCAACAGAGAGTCATCACGAAGGTCACCTCAAACGGCGGTACTGAAGTCGCCGCGAGTGTCCCACGAGGACATCTGAAGTGGAGTCTCTAAAGGCATGCCTGTAAACATCACCGAGGGTTTCGTCTCTGTCGGATATGGCAGCCAGAGCATTGAATAGGGCTCCCGCGTGGCAAAGGAAGGGACGGACAACGAAGGAACTCCGGTGTCCGGATACTCAGAAGCGGCTGTCAGACAGCATGGTTTGCGGTTACTCTAATTGCTCCAGAGTCCACCCAACTCAGTAGAGGAACGCCGATAAAGCGGCCGCAACTGCGCTTCGGAGCAGCACAATTCAGGCCTGGCTGATTCGCGTGTCTGTGAACGCCATCCGCGCTGTAAGAGACTCATTGCAGTGCCCACGCTACCACTGACCAAGAGCGGAGCGGCACTGTCGACGATGACCCACCCCAGTACCGGCTGGTATCGACGATGACCCACCCCGGTACCGACGATGACCCACCCCGGCACCAGCCGGCACCGACGATGACCCACCTCGGCTCCGGCCGGTGCCGACGATGACCCACCCCGGTACCGACGATGACCCACCCCGGCTCCGGCCGGCATCGACGATGACCCACCCCGGTACCGGCCGGTGCCGACGATGACCCACCCTGGCACCGGACGGTATCGACGGTGACCCACCCCGGCTCCGGCCGGTACCGACGATGACCTACCCCGGCACCGGACGGTATCGACGCTCAGCTACCCCGGTTCCGGCCGGTACCGACGACGACCCACCTCAGTGTTGAGTTCGGCCTCCTCCGGGTGCGCCTGCCAGGCGGGGAACAGGTGGCGGAAGGCGGCCGGCTCCAGGCCGGCCACCACCAGCCGGCAGGGCAGCCGGCCGCGCAGCTGGCTGTACTCCACGGCAGTCTGCAGCGCGCATCGCCGCTCCTCGTGCCACCTGCCGACGCACACAGCACGCAACTGTTACCAGCAGAAGCTGACAATTATGTCCGCCCACGTCGTTGATTATATGCCTGGAATTGAAGCCGCGAGTGGGGCTTGCGCATTTCTTCTTAATCGAGTATCAAGTGGCTGCGTGAAGGGAGAAGAGGATGGGCAGCGAGGAGCTGGGAGAGCCAGGTCCATGCATGCATGAAGGACACAAAACCAGCTTCTATAAGGGTTTGAAACCTGCCAAGGCATACCCAATACCAGAACCGTATCCCCACTCGACTGCAAACTCATCTGACCAAAGTGTGGCACTAATCGGTAGTGGAGATTTTCCGGACAATGCAGACATGTTCAGGCACCGCAAAACCTACCCGAGTGCAGCTTCACATACCATGCCTCAGCTAAACGTTATACGCCCCCACCCCCTCACACACACATACCTATTGCATCAACACCAAGCTGACAGAAACCAGCACGCACACACAAGCGTCCACATAGCCACACCTCCACCGCCGGCCACCCTGGCCCGGCCGGGCCGCCTCACCTGTAGGTGGCAGCGCCGGCTAGCGGGTCGGCCTGGCCGGCCTCCGGGTCGGCCGCCGGCCGCCAGCCCTGCCACACGTACACGGCGTCGCCGGCGTCCAGCATCAGCAGCGCCGGCTGCTGCGGCCCGTACAGCTCGCGCTGTGTGTACGGCAGCGCGCAGACCGAGTCGCCGCGGCAGTGCAAGCACGGCACCAGCGCCGACGCGAACCGGCCCGAGCCGCACGAGAAGTGGAACAGCCGCGGCGTGTAGGGCGCCGCAGGGCGGGCCGGCGCCGGCAGCGACACGGCCTCGCCGCCCAGCGCTACCGGCGGTGACACCACAGGGTCAGACTGGGGCGGCGATATCACAGGGTCAGACTGGGGCGGCGATATCACAGGGTCAGACTGGGGCGATGATACCACACGGTCAGACTGGGGCGACGATATCACATGGTCAGACTGGGGCGGCGATACCACAGTGTCAGACTGGGGCGGCGATACCACAGGGTCAGACTGGGGCGGCGATACCACAGGGTCAGACTGGAGCGACGATATCACATGGTCAGACTGGGGCGGCGATACCACAGGGTCAGACTGTGGCGGCGATACCAGAGGGTCAGACTGGGGCGACGATATCACATGGTCAGACTGGGGCGGCGATATCACAGGGTCAGACTGGGGCGATGATACCACAGGGTCAGACTGGGGCGGCGATATCACAGGGTCAGACTGGGGCGGCGATACCACAGGGTCAGACTGGGGCGACGATATCACATGGTCAGACTGGGGCGGCGATATCACAGGGTCAGACTGGGGCGGCGATACCACAGGGTCAGACTGGGGCGACGATATCACATGGTCAGACTGAGGCGGCGATACCACAGGGTCAGACTGGGGCGACGATACCACAGGGTCAGACTGGGGCGACGATATCACATGGTCAGACTGGGGCGGCGATATCACAGGGTCAGACTGGGGCGGCGATACCACAGGGTCAGACTGGGGCGACGATATCACATGGTCAGACTGGGGCGGCGATATCACAGGGTCAGACTGGGGCGATGATACCACAGGGTCAGACTGGGGCGACGATATCACATGGTCAGACTGGGGCGGCGATACCACAGGGTCAGACTGGGGCGACGATACCACATGGTCAGACTGGAGCGATGATATCACATGGTCAGACTGGGGCGGCGATACCACAGGGTCAGACTGGGGCGGCGATACCACAGGGTCAGACTGGGGCGACGATATCACATGGTCAGACTGGGGCGGCGATACCACAGGGTCAGACTGGGGCGGCGATACCACAGGGTCAGACTGGGGCGACGATAACTTCACTTCACTTCAATGCATGAATATTAGAGTAGCTCTGATTTTTGTGTCCGTCAGCTGCCTTGGCTTGCCCCTATAACTATCAATTTCTCAAACTAGTCGTTGCAATGATAGCAGCATGTTGCAAGGCAACTTGAAAGTACCAAGACATGTTAAAACCTAAATATGATGAGATACAGCTTAATAAGTGTCGCTCATGATCAGAATAACCGATCACGATATGATAATCATAAATAATCAGACAATTTATCTCAACGTAAAATATGGTTATCAAAGCGTCAAATAACCCAAGTGTTCCATGGACCTTGCCAAACTTACACGAACGTATCCCACGATCACCTGCTTTTGATTGTGCACCCCTATACACACTGCGCCCACTCAGACATCGTTGGTAAGCCCACTCGGACACCGTTGGTAAGCCCACTCAGACACCGTTGGTAAGCCCACCCAGACACCGTTGGTAAGCCCGTCCAGCCCCTGCGCGCTCACCCTGCCAGAAGTCGGCCGGCTCCGCGCCCTGCTCGACTTCGGTGACGGGCAGCGGGCCGGCGGTGTCGGCCAGCTCCTGCGGCGGCGCGGCCACACTGAGCGCCGCGTGTCGCGCCGCCTGGCGGCCGTGCGCCGGCAGCGCGCCGCCCAGCCACAGGTAGGCGCGCCCGCCGCCGCCGGCGGCCAGCAGCAGCAGCGCGGCGCGCGCGCGCAGGCTGTCGGCGGCGCGCGCCACCTCCAGCAGCCACGCCTCGCTGTCCAGCTCGCCGCGCACCACGAACAGCCGCCACTGGCCGGCGGCGTCCGCGTCCACGGCCGGTGGCTGCTCGCGCCGGCCCAGGTGGATGGCCATGCGGCCGGCGAACAGCTGCAGGAAGGCGGCCGGCTCCCTGCCCTGGGTGACGCGCACCTGGCGGCACCGAGCAGCGTCCGCTGTGTGTGGCTGTGGCGGGCGGCTCACGCACGCGGTCACACAGGACGGCGTGCTCCTTGATGGTTGTCGTTCAGGACGTTATGCAGTACATAATATTATCATCTTCTCGTTCTTGCTGCAAGCATGAACAGCAATATTTGATAAAGAACCTCCCAAAATGCAATGCTCTTTTAAGCAATCAGCGGTGCATGTCGGTTCTTGTTACCTAGCATTCATTTTAGTGATCGTATATTGATATATAGCGTCACAGAATAACACCGCAACTGCATCCAGTGTAGGTCGATTTACCTTGCTGCGGTTGTATTTTCACTAAATTTTGCCGAAAAGAATGGGCGCCCAAACTCCATAGCAAGGCAAGTACCCTGTGTGAGGTCAACACGAGCTTACTCTTGTTTACGCTGCGAGCGGGGGCGAGGTCAGAGGGAGGACGCATATTCGCGTATATATATATATATATATATATATATATATATATATATATATATATATATATATATATATATATATATATACACATATAATATTCAGAATAATACTAATAATAAGTACCAAACTGGTGGGTATCATGCCAAAATATTGTTCAAATTTGTGATCGAAATTGCCTAAAGTACAATGAAAGCTTTCGGCTGCAGGCCGTCTTCAGTTCAAGAGTAGCATTTGTATTTCAGTTGCAAGTAAAACAAAATAGCACTCCCATAAAACTACAAGCACTCGTCGAAGACATCATTGCACTTGCTTTTTTACATTGATACATATGTCACAAAGACTGTGCAAAAGCAAAAACAAATAAAGCTCACAAACCCCAACTCAAATGTTCCCTACATCACATACAACAGTTTGAAACACGCACTTCCACGTTGGTCGGGCGCAACAACAGTAATGTGCGTAGCACACACAAATAAATATGTTAACCATTTGTATTTACTAGGGACAAGAGTTTGTCATGGCACTGAGAGTGGGCTCATGTCACAAATGTGCATAGGCTCATCAATGTTTACTTTAACGCTGTCGCAATTCGTGCCCAGAATTTCGACACTGCGTTATACTCCCCTATGACGAACAATCGCACCCAGGAACTCCAAGCGTTCGGAGCGCACATACCCCGCCCGGTACTCAGCCCTGTCCCACCCGCGGTGACCTGCTCCCGGCTCTCACCTGCGGACCGCGCTCCTGGTCCGCAGCTCTCACCGGCTCTCACCTGCTCTCGGCTCTCACCTGCTCCCGGCTCTCACCTGCGGACCGCGCTCCTGGTCGAGCTCGATGACCATCAGCGCCGAGGCGCCCTTCTCGTTGACGGTGCTGCGCGCGCCCTGCCAGAAGAAGTAGGCGCACCGCTGTCTGCCCACGCACATGTGCTTGCTGGCGCCGCCGCCCAGTCGCCGTCCGGTCTGTGTCACCTGGTACACCTGCAGCAGCGAAGAGGCAGGTCAGAGTCACACCCAGCAGACGAGGCTAACGTTCCCGAACGCTTCAGTTCGGTCGCCATAGTACCTATAGAATTGGTCACTAGCTGACAAAGATAGCGTCCCTTCGGAGAAGTGACGAACTGAGGTGACGGCCAACAAATTAACGGGCGCAGCACAGGCAAACACGGATCGACAGATTGCTGGCGGTTGGCCCGGCGACCGCAGCAATGGGGTGGTTGGAACGTGACACCTCACAGCCTAAGTAGGAGTATGGAAGGACCCAGACATTGGGGAGGAAGAGGCTCCGAGTGGGACCCCATGGGGTGGAAACTCGACGTGCCGCAGCGGGACTTGAAGGAAATGAGAGCAAAAATGTTTAGTAAAGCGCTTATACCCAGCGAGAGCAGTCATTAGCCCTCTAGATGTACTCAGAGCCCGCAAATAACCCAGCAGAGGTCGTCATGACCTACCACAGACTCATGTCTTCACAGGCAGCACCGCTGCATGAACACCGGCAGCACAACAGTGGCGCCGGCGTACGCAGAGGACCACACAAACACCATCCCGTCGTGAGCATTCGTGGAGGGGAGAGGAGTAGCACTCAAGTCGCTAACCAAACCGGTGTCGGGCCGCACCACCGCCGGTGAGCGGAGCGGTGGGCACCTCTTACCCAGCGGACCACGTAGGCGTCTCCCTCGTGCAGCTGGCCGCAGGAGGCCGGCGGCAGCTCGGCCACGGTCGACTCGTTGATGTGCCACGTCTTGACGCTGACGTTGGTGATCTCCAGCTGACGGCGCTCCTGCCGTGCACCAGCCGCACAGTCAGACGGCGGCGACACACGGTCAGTCGCGTGACGTCACAGGCGGTGATGAGACGGCGCCACCAGCTGTGGCGCGAGGTCAGACCAGAGAGAGAACCGATGAGGTCACCAGCAGCCAAGTGGTGCCGCCGGCTATATGATCAACATGGTCGACGCGCCCTGAAGCCCAAATCACTAACTAACGACTATCGTACGAGGTCGCATGACGTCAGACGAGGTCAGGCGACGACACACCCATGGCATATCACAAACAGAGATATGGACAGCCAGTTAGACACTGTTGGAAATGATCAACACACGCCGATCATAATGGCATTGATACCGTCTCACAAGTGGTGCTCATGTAGACACTCGCATCCCCGATGGTGCTCGTGCTCACCCTCACCTCCCCGGTGGGGACGAGTGGTCTAGGGGTAAGATGATCGTCTCGCAATCGAAAGATTGTGGGTTCGAATCTCATCTGTCGCTACTCTTCGCCCGCGACCAATCGGCGTGAGAGATTGGCGACGCTATATGACTCAACGGTCGACGTGTCGTAAAACCAATAACTAACCTCCTCGGTGGTGCTCGAGTTCACTCACGTTACCGATGGTGCTCGTGATCACTCGCATCTCCAGTAGTGTTCGTGGTCACTCACGTCCCCGGTGGTGCTCGTGTTCACTCACGTCCCTGGTAGTACTCATATTGACACGCGCGTCTTCAGTGGCGTTCGTGGTCACTCACGTCCCCGGTGGTGTTCGTGGTCACTCACGTCCCCGGTGGTGTTCGTGTTCACTCACGTCCCCGGTGGTGCTCGTGATCACTCACGTCCCCGGTGGTGCTCGTGTTCACTCACGTCCCCGGTAGTACTCATATTGACACGCGCGTCTCCAGTGGTGTTCGTGGTCACTCACGTCCCCGGTGGTGTTCGTGGTCACTCACGTCCCCGGTGGTGTTCGTGTTCACACTCACGTCCCCGGTGGTGCTCGTGTTCACTCACGTCCCCGGTAGTACTCATATTGACACGCGAATCTCCAGTGGTGTTCGTGGTCACTCACGTCCCCGGTGGGGTTCGTGGTCACTCGCGTCCCCGGTGGTGCTTGTGATCACTCACGTCCCCGGTGGTGCTCGTGTTCACTCACGTCCCCGGTAGTACTCATATTGACACGCGCGTCTCCAGTGGTGTTCGTGGTCACTCACGTCCTCGGTGGTGCTCGTGATCACACTCGTCCCCGGTGGTGCTCGTGTTCACTCACGTCCCCGGTAGTACTCATATTGACACGCGCGTCTCCAGTGGTGTTCGTGGTCACTCACGTCCCCGGTGGTGTTCGTGGTCACTCACGTCCCCGGTGGGGTTCGTGGTCACTCACGTCCCCGGTGGTGCTCGTGTTCACTCACGTCCCCGGTAGTACTCATATTGACACGCGCGTCTCCAGTGGTGTTCGTGGTCACTCACGTCCCCGGTGGTGCTCGTGATCACACTCACGTTCCCGGTGGTGTTCGTGTTCACACTCACGTCCCCGGTGGTGTTCGTGGTCACTCACGTCCCCGGTGGTGTTCGTGGTCACTCACGTCCCCGGTGGTGTTCGTGGTCACTCACGTCCCCGGTGGTGCTCGTGATCACACTCACGTCCCCGGTGGTGTTCGTGTTCACACTCACGTCCCCGGTGGTGTTCGTGGTCACTCACGTCCCCGGTGGTGCTCGTGATCACTCACGTCCCCGGTGGTGCTCGTGATCACTCACGTCCCCGGTGGTGCTCCACGTCCCCGGTAGTGCTCGTGTTCACTCACGTCCCCGGTAGTACCCATATTGACACGCGCGTCTCCAGTGGTGTTCATGGTCACTCACGTCCCCGGTGGTGTTCGTGGTCACTCACGTCCTCGTCATAGAAGTACGTGCCGCGGCCGAGGTGCTCCATCTCCAGCACCAGGTCGGGCTCCGGGTGGTCGGCGTCCGCCAGCGGGCCGGCGTCACAGGGAGCCAGCTCCAGCGGCGGCGCCAGCTCCGCAGAGTCCGTGTCGCTGTCAGACTTCACCTACAGAGGCGGAGGAGCGCAGAGATACATTTTCTGTGAGCATAGATATAATATACAATCTACTGAATGCCGAATCGGCATCCTTCCTCCCAGAAACCTGGGAGGAATGATGCGCGAATCGCGCCTCTATATGCATCTTCATACCGACTGCATTTCTTTGTTCTTACCGTTTCACATTGAACACTATCATTAATACGTCCAGTATTATCGCTTGCGATACGTAATGCAATTCTCGATAACCTAACTACCTCTGATGTGACTACCTATGCCATGCAATAACAGTTGCTGATGCACAGGTGTCTATACTGCCCGAGAGAATGAGGAAAGTTCTGTTTTGCTAAACGTGTTCTATTGTTTCCAGATCGACGCTAAAGGAACCACAAAGGCATCCTATGTAACACGGTTTTCGCAACCAATTTTGACACCGCACACCTAACACAGAACCATTATTTTAGCACCGGAGGAACGTCTGCTTGAGTTTACCGGGCATTCACTAGACATAAAGAGGCAGGAGAAATGGAGCCAGCCAGGAGAAATGGTCTGATCCCATTTGGGAAGGGTAGGTACATCGAGGGCCGGCCAGGTGCTACACCTCACCTGGAAGGAGAGGATAAGTGAGGGTCAACTCGATTTCAGACTTAACCTGGGGGAGGGGGTGAGGAGTGGATGAAGAACCACACTTAACCCTAAGCAGCCGTGTCGGATAGAGCGACAGATAGACATAGAGCGCATCACTCTCCACCACCACCAGATCTAAGAGCGCACCACACTCCACCACTACCAGACATAGAGCGTATCACACTCCACCACCACCAGAGCTCAAAGCGCACCACACTCTACCACCAGACCTCAGAGCGCACCACACTCCACCACCACCAAACCTCAGAGCGTACCACACTCCACCACCACCAGACCTCAGAGCGCACCATACTCCACCACCACCAGACCTCAGAGCGCACCACACTCCACCACCACCAGACCTCAGAGCGCACCACATTCCACCACCACCAGACCTCAGAGCGCACCACACTCCACCACCACCAGACCTCAGAGCGCACCACACTCCACCACCACCAGACCTCAGAGCGCACCACATTCCACCACCACCAGACCTCAGAGCGCACCACACCACCACCACAGACCTGCACTCCACCACCACCAGACCTCAGAGCGCACCACACTCCACCACCACCAAACCTCAGAGCGTACCACACCCCACCCCCACCACCACCAGACCTCCACGCCCACCTTGATGATGCGCGACGTGTCGTTCCAGTCGAGGAACTTCTCGCGGAACAGGATCGTCTCCATGTTCTGGCCGACGCGGCCGAAGACGCCCCAGTCGGGGCGCGGTCCGACCAGCGGCGCGCCGTCGCCGACCGGCGACACGTCGCAGTCGGAGTAGTCGCAGCCGGCGGCCCACAGGTCGCGCGTCAGCCGGCGGCTGGCGTCGCGCAGCGACCGACCGGCCAGCCGGCCCGTCCACAGGTACAGCTCGGCGCCGAAGTCGAACACCAACACCTGCCGGCGACGTGCCGCATCCGTCAGGCCGGCCGGCCGACCGGAGCGGCGGCGCGTCCAACTTTGCACATCTTAGTGGAGACCGACATGTCGCCTGGATAATGACTACCTGGCGACTTGCACATTGTACGTCTGGTTAGGTCTTTCACTAGTCCATGTCACTTGTGTTCTACAGGCCCTTGATATATGGCATGCAGCCAATAGTAAAGTTCGCCAGCTTCATAATTGTTGGGCACTAAGCAGCATAAAGATACGATTAATTAATTACGCATACAAATCTTCCAAACCAAAATTTTGTTTTCTTTGCACGTTGAATACTATTCGCGGGAATTGGAGGCCTTCATTTACACGCGACCTCACCCCTTCCCCCCCCCCGAAAAAAGAGGGCTGGTGGCATTTAACGCATTTAAGGTTAACGATAACGTTTCCAGTTATCCTGTCAGTGCGGGCCGTGCAATCTATACAGCCAACGCGGAGCACGCCCGGACCCGTTGTACATCATGGACAGGGTACCACAGAAGCTGTAGCGATATATATACATATATATATATATATATATATATATATATATATATATATATATATATATATATATATATATATATACCGAAAGGTGGGGGGTTAAAGTTTCACCCGTCGCTCTTGTCCCGCGGCTGACCGTCGTGATAGATTGGGACACCGTATAACCGCAGCGGTCGACGCGTCGCAAAAACCAACAACCTCACGCCAGCCGCACACCTCAGCACGCCGCACGAGCCGGGCTACGTGCGGCGAGCTGGACACCGAGCCGCACCTTGTGATCCTGCAGCAGATCGTACTTGGGCATCTGGCCCCACGCCTCCTGCACGGGAACCAGCTCCTCGTCGGGCGTCACTTCGTAGACCTTGTTGGTGGCCACCACAGCCGCCTCGTACACCTCGTCCTCTTCCGGAGCGCCGGCCTCTGCGGGGCAGGCTGGGTCACGTTAGAAAACCAGACCAGCACGACCAAGGTAACTGTGTACAGACAGTTACGAGACCAGAGTAGGGTAGACGTTCCTCAACATCGCCTGCACGTCCTCCGTAGGACAGGCGTCACTTTGTGGAACCCTCCAAGTCCGGTTGCTGAGCGGTATCTACTGCCACTATTGCAAACCACCAACCACAGACAGTAAGTACTAAATAAATGGTTCTAGGATGTGAAACAAGAGGGTCATAACACGGATTACTATTATGGACAAGGGAGGTAATAAACGCAATTATGCGCTGCAATGGGAGAGGTATTATGAAAAGTAAGCTGCTTTAACGCAGAAGTGTGGCATTGGCATCGTGATGGCTTCGGGGCGCTTCGACTACCAATGCCATTGTGAGCCCAGACAGGGACGAATGTGATGTAGAGGGACGGGTACACTCAGGGGAGGGGTCGTTTATCGCTTCCCACAGCACGCATGACCACTCCACTTATTGCCACCACCAGTCGAGTAACGGATCGCATGGGCCATGGCGTCATGTTGCCCACCTGTCCCAGCTCAGCAATTACTTTGTCCACACACTATTGCACGTGCGGATGTGCTGTCACAGGAAATATGGCTCGCATTTTAATCGGCTTCAATGCAGCACCGCCTCTACAATATAACATCAGATATTAATCCATAAGGAACAAGACAGCTTCACTATTCTAACTTGAAGTTTAAACACGTTTCGCGACTTCTGGCCAGTGATCATTCATGGCTGTTTCGCCAAGTCTCCACCAGCCATTTCGACTAATGCGCATGACAAGAGTCGCCTAGTACCGATCCCGCCTATCGACAATTCCCCGTGCCGTGACGTCACATCCCCTCAGCGTGATTTCCTCACGCAAAAGACATATCATCCAAAACATTTCTATACTCCACCGACGAAGCGCCCTTAAACTCAAATAACTAACTAACTATACTCCACCGAATTTCTCTTCCACTGAGGCTTGTGTTCATCTGCAACTTCGTTAGTTAGTTAGTTATTGGTTTTACGACACGTCGACCGTTGAGTCATGTAGCGTCGCCAATCTCTCACGCCGATTGGTCGCGGGCGAAGAGTAGCGACAGGTGAGACTCGAACCCACAACCTTTAGATTGTGAGACTAGCATCTTACCCCTAGACCACTCGTCCCCTCATCTGCAACTTCGACGCCCTTACTCGCACAGACAATTTTGGTCATGGCGACTCCGCTTTTCATCGCCATCCCCAGTCCATCTAGCCACATCTCCAGTCCCCCTCCTATTGGCATCCCCTACCCGGCAGCCAACTGTCCTCGTCACCCCAGCTCTAATCACTCACTCACTCACTCACTCACTCACTCACTCACTCACTGACTGACTGACTGACTGACTGACTGACTGACTGACTGACTGACTGACTGACTGACTGACTGACTGACTGACTGACTGACTGACTGACTGACTGACTGACTGACTGACTGACTGACTGACTGACTGACTGACTGACTGACTGACTGACTGACTGACTGACTGACTGACTGACTGACTGACTGACTGACTGACTGACTGACTGACTGACTGACTCATCCATTAACACATCCACTAACCCACTCACTCACACACCAACTCACTCACTCATTCACTTTCCCACTCATCCACACTGACCAGGCACATCGTCACGGCCGCCGAGCAGCTCGAAGAACGCGGCCTCGTAGCGGCGGCCGCCGCGCACGTCGGCCACGTCGATCACGCCCCTGTCGGCGGCGGCCGAGGTGCAGCCCAGGTCGTGCTTGCAGGTGACGTGGGAGGCCACGTCGGCCGCCTTCGACTGCTCGATCACGTTGCTGTAGCAGCCCGACCAGTGGAACACCTGGAGGGAGGGGGACATGTTCGAGATGCCACCATGACCCTCAAACAGACACGTGCGAATACGCTGTTGCCGCGCCACGAAAACACTGACCGTGACAGGACTTGAACCTGCAATCTTCTGATTTGAAGTCAAGCGCCATATTCATTACAGATGCCACTGTGGACACGCCAGGGGCCGATATAGTCAACCCATAGGATGATACGACCGAAGGTATCCCATGATTACAGTCCAGTGTGTCCAAATTCACTCAGCTAGACGTCAAGATGTAAATAATAAAAATTAACCCGGGAGAATGTGATGAACAATGGGAATGGAACCGCATTCCTTACCTCGAAATATGCCAAAATTCCGACTTTGTGACCATGTTCCTCAGGGTTTGGATGCTATCTCAAGCTAAATTTGTACTTACATCCTTGCTTCCCCGTCAAAAATTGCGAATTCGGACGCACCGCAGGAGACCACACAGGATTCAAAGGAAGTCACTAGCCAACATACATATTTTGAAAATGCACCTGCATAATCAGACCTGGCTGACGGGTCTACCTTCTGCACGCACTCACAGAAGCTGGACGAGGACCTGGGAGAGGAGCGCACAACGTCCGACACGCGGCTTGCGGCGGAGCCGACCGCAACACACCTGGTCGGCGGTCACCAGCACGAAACAGTCGCCGGCGTTGAGGGAGCGCACGTGCGGCCGCACCAGTCTGGTCTGCACGTGGCGGCGGCCCTTGACCCGCAGCAGCATCGGCGTGCTGCGGTAGGGCAGCATCGGCTCGACGGCGGCCTTCTTGGCGCCCAGCTTGACGGCGCTGAAGTCCACCTTGCAGGCCAGGCCGGCCAGCGCCTCCTGCGCCAGCGTCGAGTGGCGCGACACTGCGGGCGACGGCGCGCCGCCGGGGCGGACCGGTCAGTCGGTGCCGGGGCGGACCGGTCAGGCGGTACCGGGGCGGACCGGTCAGTCGGTGCCGGGGCGGACCGGTCAGGCGGTACCGGGGCGGACCGGTCAGGCGGTGCCGGGGCGGACCGGTCAGTCGGTGCCGGGGCGGACCGGTCAGGCGGTGCCGGGGCGGACCGGTCAGTCGGTACCGGGGCGGACCGGTCAGTCGGTGCCGGGGCGGACCGGTCAGGCGGTGCCGGGGCGGACCGGTCAGTCGGTGCTGGGGCGGACGGGTCAGGCGGTGCCGGGGCGGACGGGTCAGGTGGTGCCGGGGCGGACCGGTCAGTCGGTGCCGGGGCGGACCGGTCAGTCGGTGCCGGGGCGGACCGGTCAGTCGGTACCGGGGCGGACCGGTCAGTCGGTGCCGGGGCGGACCGGTCAGTCGGTACCGGGGCGGACCGGTCAGGCGGTACCGGGGCGGACCAGTCAGTCGGTACCGGGGCGGACCGGTCAGGCGGACCGGTCAGGCGGTGCCGGGGCGGACCGGTCAGGCGGTACCGGGGCGGACCGGTCAGTCGGTGCCGGGGCGGACGGGTCAGGCGGTGCCGGGGCGGACCGGGTGCCAGGGCGGACCGGTCAGTCGGTGCCGGGGCGGACCGGTCAGTCGGTGCCGGGGCGGACCGGTCAGTCGGTGCCGGGGCGGACCGGTCAGGCGGTGCCGGGGCGGACCGGTCAGTCGGTACCGGGGCGGACCGGTCAGTCGGTACCGGTGCGGGCCGGTCAGGCGGTGCCGGGGCGGACGGGTCAGGCGGTGCCGGGGCGGACCGGTCAGTCGGTACCGGGGCGGACCGGTCAGGCGGTGCCGGGGCGGACCGGTCAGTCGGTGCCGGGGCGGACCGGTCAGTCGGTGCCGGGGCGGACCGGTCAGTCGGTACCGGGGCGGACCGGTCAGGCGGTGCCGGGGCGGACCGTTCAGTCGGTGCCGGGGCGGACCGTTCAGTCGGTGCCGGGGCGGACCGGTCAGTCGGTACCGGGGCGGACCGGTCAGGCGGTGCCGGGGCGGACCGGTCAGGCGGTGCCGGGGCGGACCGGTCAGGCGGTGCCGGGGCGGACCGGTCAGGCGGTGCCGGGGCGGACCGGTCAGGCGGTGCCGGGGCGGACCGGTCAGTCGGTACCGGGGCGGACCGGTCAGGCGGTGCCGGGGCGGACCGGTCAGTCGGTGCCGGGGCGGACCGGTCAGGCGGTGCCGGGGCGGACCGGTCAGTCGGTGCCGGGGCGGACCGGTCAGTCGGTGCCGGGGCGGACCGGTCAGTCGGTGCCGGGGCGGACCGGTCAGTCGGTGCCGGGGCGGACCGGTCAGTCGGTACCGGGGCGGACCGGTCAGGCGGTGCCGGGGCGGACCGGTCAGTCGGTACCGGGGCGGACCGGTCAGTCGGTACCGGGGCGGACCGGTCAGGCGGTACCGGGGCGGACCGGTCAGGCGGTACCGGGGCGGACCGGTCAGTCGGTACCGGGGCGGACCGGTCAGTCGGTACCGGGGCGGACCGGTCAGTCGGTGCCGGGGCGGACCGGTCAGGCGGTGCCGGGGCGGACAGGTCGGTTGGTTATTGGTTTTACGACACGTCGACTGTTGAGTCATATAGCGTCGCCAATCTCTCACGCCGGTTGGTCGCGGGCGAAGAGTAGCGACAGGTGAGATTCGAACCCACAACCTTTCGATTGCGAGACGAGCATCTTACCCCTAGACCACTCGTCCCCGGGACGGACAGGTCAGGCGGTGCCGGGGCGGACGGGTCAGTCGGCGCCGTCGTGGACAGTCGGTTGGCGCCACTTCGGCCTGCGGGGGCGCGGCGGGCTGCGGCTGTTGTTCGTCGTCCAGTGAGGTGAGACACGGCGGGGTGGCGGTTAGGTGCGGACGCCGGAAGTGACAATAGAGAACGGACCTGAGCGAGGGGAGTCGACCATCGCAGTTTCTTTTCGGCCTTCTGAACGCGCTTTGGGCACATGTCTGGGCGCTGAAACTGCACACATTGATAATCAACACACCACATTGACACCACACCACTATTCACCGAGTGGAAACCGCAAACGAGCGTTAATAGCTCAGCGGTTAAGCTGGGAGGCCAGAGGTACCGCGTTCGACATCCCTTGGTGCCTGCCTTACTCAGAGGGCGAGAGGCGAGCGACGCCAAATGGCCTCAGCTGCTTAGTGCACCGTGAAGCCACAAACACCAGCGTCTGGTAACAACGAAAATAGCAGAACTCCCACGGCTAGTACTACCACGACGTGATAGTGTACGGAGCAGCGACACGAATAAAACGGTGATGTGACGAAGAGAATGAGCAACCAATGAACCCTTAAATGAAGGATCACCATGAATGAAAAAGCTCATGAACACTGGGAATTAGTAATGCAGCATAATTGTGAAAAAGGACATTAGTCGCCTGATGTGGGGAGAGGTAGCAAGCGCGTAGACGAGACGGTTGGTGTTCAGCAACGTATATTTTTACACATGGAATAACTCCGTCTATTAACTCCCCCTCTCCCAGACTTCTCCATCACGAAATTATAATATTTGATGGATCTCCAGAAAACAGCACAACCATAACCAGTAAATTCAACGCAACGCGTCACGACGTTTGGAGACCGCCCATGGGCAACAGCTACGCTAAGTGACCACCTTCGGTCCGGCCGAACGGCTACCACGTTGTGTTCGTGTGTGGCGGCAGTTTGTAATCCACAGTGGCGCCGAGCTATGACCGCGCGTCACGAACACATGCCTCACGACCAGCCCAGTGACGTTCATGACAATGCCGGCCAGTCAAAAGGCACTAAACGGGCATATTGGATGGAGGCCGGGAAAACGTGGGCGGCGGCGGATTGTCGCCCGACGTTGAGCGTGGATTGCTCGCCGCCCAGCTCGAGGCCACATAACTGCGGCGCCGAAACACAGGGCGGCAGCGCATCACGCAAGCTGTGCATCCTCAACGACCACCGGCACGCTGCCAGTCGAAATTAAAAACAAAAACATGCAACAGCCCATAATCGGCCTGACTAGATAATGCCAACCGGGAGAGCTGTCATAAAAAAACTACACAGCGGCCAAACTTTAAAATGTGTAGTGTATAGATCGCTGGTCCTGACGAGCTGGGAGATGAGAGCCACTGGCTTTACGTACGCAGCCACCCGTGCTGTTCAGCGCCATCTTTCAGTGTAATAAATATCATGCACGACGCCTTCGGCGAGGTCAAGCTTTAGCGGTGGTTATCCACTGTCTATACGTACGCATGGCAACAGGTGATGTCGACACATAACCGTTGGGTTATTGGTGAACAGTGCATAAGAGCACGCAACGTAAACACACTCCCATCGAGCGAGCTGCACACGGAAGTAATTCACCCGAAACCAGACAAACCAGACCGCTTAACCATGAAGTCATGGAAGTCATGACAGCCCATCTTGAATGCCACCACCGCCAAGACATCCCAAGGCAGACGGCGCCCCCCCCTCCCCCAGCGCGCCGCCCGCACGCGCGACACTTACGCTCCTCCCGTTTGGCCATCTTGACCATGCGCTCGCCGACGCCGAGGCGGACCTCCTCGTACTCGGTGACCAGGTCGTGGCGGGCGCTGAGCGCTCGCACCGGGTTGCGCGAGGCGCGCGCGCGGCGGCGCACGCGCGCGCGCGCCGCTGCGCCGGACGGCAGCTCGGCGCCGCGCGGCACCGCGTCCAGGTCCAGTTGCAGCTCCGCCCAGTCGGGCGCCTCGGCCGGCGTCGAGCCGAAGAACGCCGAGAACGACGCGTCGGCCAGCTCGGGCACCGAGACCAGCACCGAGGCGGGCCGCGCTGGACACGGACGGCGTCGGTCAGCGCGACAGTACTGAACGCGGGGTGGTGCTCATGTTTGGGCCGCGCTGACGTCCAGAGGAGGAGCCATGACGCCAGTGATCAATCGTCTCTTCCTCTGGTCGGCGCGTGGCAGGTGAGTGCTACCCGGATACACGCATGGCACGAGCAACGAGTCCATCTAGAACGGGTCAGCGTGCGAAGGGTTTACCAAAAGGGACTGTGTTTAGGTCGGGGGTACCATCGACGACAACTATTTCTTTTTAGGGTTTTAGGGCGCATCGACCATGGTAGATCATTTAGCACAACCATTTCTAGCCGATGCATTATTGACTCGGTCTCACATCGTACACAACACTAAACAAAAGTCTGAGTACACGAAACAAAGCGGAGAACAACACAACGAACAACGACTGGCTAGTCTCAAGTAGCCCAGTCTGTGCATCCATCTCACCCTACACACGCGCAAAAGACAGCACTCGGCTAGTCGTGTGTGTCAGGTCAGGCGTGCAGTACGGACCTGGGGCCAGTCCGATGCCCCTGTCTCACCAGGGTCGTGCGGCGGATGCGAGTTCTGCCGGTCCGCGGTGAGTCGCCGCGATGACTGCACCGTCGTGGTTGACTCGACGTACATGCTGTGCGCCTCGCGCCGCGTCCCTGGCGAGGTGACACAGGCGGAGGCGAGGGTGAAGACGGCGTGGGCTGCACGCATCGGAACGCGTGACAACACACGACGCGAGTAGCAAAACACACCGTGTCATGCAAACGTGATTCACAAACCGAATCACGACAGCAAACGCCCAGTGACCTGCGCAACATAACCACATCCTGAAACCCCAGAACAGAGAGCCGACTTCGGTTGTACGGGTCCGCATTATCTAGTTTCTATCTAGTACTTCTACCTACTACTTCCATCAACTACTTGATGTACAGTGAAACGCGGTTAGTCACCAACACACCACCCAACACCAACACCAACACGCCCAGAGACTGGAACAAACGTGAATGGCAAGGCCGTCATTCCACACCAACACGAGTTAGTTACCGTGCATGATCACCGTCGACACCGTGGCGTTTCCACAGGCGTTCTCTTTGAATCCCAATATTCCCCATTCATTCCAAGCACACACTCAGTCTCAAACACCATCTGCCAGTGTGGCACCTACGTCGCGAGCTGCGAGTCACCGTCTCCCGTCCGCGGTGCGGCCACACGACTCACCAGTCTTACTGCGGAACACCACCGCCTTGGGCGTGTTGTGCTGGCGGCGGGCGAGCAGAGGACTGGCACCGGGTGACGACGGCTGACCCATCTTACCGGCCACCGTAAACCTGGGGGCGGGGGAGGGAGTCAGTGGTGCGCCAGGTCCGGGTCCACAGACATACCGACACATCTTACCGGCCACCGTAAACCTAGAGACGAGGGAGGGAGTCAGTGGTGGGACAGGTCTGGGTCCACAGACATACCGACACATCTTACCGGCCACCGTAAACCTAGAGACGAGGGAGGGAGTCAGTGGTGAGACAGGTCTGGGTCCACAGACATACTGACTTATCCTACGGGCCACCGTGAGCAGAGGGGAAGGGTGTAGATGGTCCACAGTCTGGGTCCACCGACATGCTGATATCTTGTTCGGGCCACAGTGAACCTGATACAAAGCGACAGTAACCATTACTACAGAAAGAGGTAATGTCATGCCGCCGGCAGCTAAAAAACCTACAATGCCGAGGACTAATTTGGGACATACGAAATGGCCAACAGGCTGCTTCGACTTAACTCCTCAGAGTTAATCACGCTCTCCTGCGACGCACGTCTCTCTCTCTCTCTCTCTCTCTCTCTCTCTCTCTCTCTCTCTCTCTCTCTCTCTCTCTCTCTCTCTCTCTCTCTCTCTCTCTCTCTCTCTCTCCCTCTCTCCCTCTCTCCCTCTCTCCATCTCTCCATCTCTCCATCTCTCCCTCTCTCCATCTCCATCTTCCTCTCCATCTTCCTCCCCCTCTCCGTCCCCCTCCCCTCGACCCACGTGCCCAGCTGTGTGCCGAGTGTTCTCGTCCAGCGGTGTACTCACTTGTTGGCATCGTTCTCCGGCACGCGCAGCTTCCAGCTCTCAGTGGCGGTCATCTGCAGCACGCCCGACAGCCGCTCTATGTGGCTGACGGGACGGTCGAGCACCGCTATCGCGGCGACCTGAGGTCAGATCAGATCAGGTCAGGTCAGGACACTCGATGAGGCCGACGGACCGGTCGGTCACCGGTAAGACTTACTTGTCCCCAGCCCGAGGACAAGCAAAGACTGGTCAAGTCGCATCAGGTCTCGCCGGGTCGTCACATCAGGTTCCGACAGGTCAGGTCACTTCAGGACGGCAAAGTCGCACCAGGCCAAACCACACCATACCGCATCACATCACATCACATCAGATCAGGTCAGGTCAGGTCAGGACGCGTCGAATCGGCCGGTCGGAATCACAGCGGATCAATCGGACCGCGTTGTGTCGCGTGAGGCGGGAACACAGATTACGTCGGCCCAGGCGCGGCCAAATCAAATCAGGCCACGTTAGACGGCGCAGAGTCAGGACAAAGCAAATCACGCCAGCATCAGCGACAGCACGTCGTACCAGGGTGCGGAGGTCAGGTCACATAAAAACCACCCAGGACAAGCCACACTTGCACACGCGTGTGCAAACGCCAGCGATGTGGACGTAACACGGTCGCATCAGGCTACGCCGCTGTTCCGGTCACAACAACAGGCGACAACAAAACGGACAAGTCCTTGCGAAAGTGAGCCTCAGCATCAGTCAGCAGGATCAGCAGTGATAGGAAGAAGGACTTTCGGCTCTTTTACGACGCATTTGACTGCTAGGTCGTGTAACGTCGCCAACCTCTCACTCCGATTGGTCGCGGGTGGACTCGGCAATCCCGCCGGTCGTGGGATTCGAACCCACGATCTTGCGATCAAGAGTCCAGCGTCCCACCGACTGAGCTGCCGCGGCCCTCTAGTGACGGAAGTCGGCTGTCACGTGTGTCCTCTTTCCGGAGACCAACACATGGAAACGTACGGGCGGGCGTTGCATGCGAAATGAGACACGCCGCGCTGGCAGATCTGCAATGCGGGTCGGCTCCATCTTTCCGCTTGGCGCCTTTTTCCCCAGTACACAGAACACCCAAAGGTTCTTCTTCCCAAAGGATGGTGCACTTCAGCCAATTGGTGCGAAGCTCTTGGACAGACCGACCTTTTTCCTGAGCACGACGTCGTTCCTGAGGCTGGAGCTGAGTGCCTCGACCAGCTCCTGCTTGGGCGTCTCGGCCTTTACCCGACGTCGCCATCCCTCATCACCGGACTTATGCAGCGCGGCCAGTCTGGGGAGGAACAGCCGACACATCAGAGGGGTGCCAGTCTGAGGAGGAAGAGAGAGACAGACAGACAGAAAAAGACAGAGGGAGATGACGAGATAGAAAGAGAGGTAGTGAGCAAGAGGGAAAGGGAGAAACCGACAGATACATGGAAAGAAAGAAAGAAAGAAAGAAAGAAAGAAGAAGAGTGCAAGGGAAAGGGAGAGGAATAAAGAGAGAGGAATGGAGAGGAAGACAGGAAGAGAGGAAGAAAGGAAGAGAGGAAGAGAGGAGAGGAGGAGGGAGGGAGAGAATGGATAGGGAGAGAGGAGGGAGAGGAGTGAGAAAGAGGGGGAGGGACAGGAGGGATGGGGAGAGGGATGAGGGAGAGAAGGGAGGAGAGAGGGGGAGGAGAGAGAGAGAGGTGGAGAGGAGAGAGGGGGAGGGGGGAGAGAGGAGAGAGATAGATGGGAGGGAGAAATGGACGAGAGAGAAGAGTGTATGTGCAGCAACACCGTGCCAGCGTGAGGCCGAGGCCGCGCAGGCAACAGCAGTGCAAATGTCACGATAACACACCGCTGCAAACACCGTCCGATACCAAAACGGTATCACACAACATCGCACACAACGAGAATAAAAACGTCACGTGCGAAAAACAACGGCAAGAACCCGCGATAGCAGTTTACGAGGAACGGTTGAGATTGAGCAAGCCCCAGCACGCCGCAATGGCACACAGCCCGGCCAGCTGCTTCATGTCCTGAGAATGGCGTCTCCGACCCTCGCCACGGGATAACACGCATCCTCAAGGCGGACTTCGCGCACTGCGACAAACAATTCCCGCAATCATAATCCAGCGCACTCGCCAGCCAGCACGGCAGCACGTCGGGCAAAAACCGGCCGCCACATGCGCAGCCGCCAAAGCGCCGAGCCCTTTCCACTTTTTGCTCCGCTCGCGTTCAACGAGGATTTGTTGCTGACCACGCACCGCCCACCGCAGTTTGTCTCCATCTCCACCCCGCCCACCTGGGACGTGACGTCACCAGACGAGGCGGGTGGCATTTGCCGACTGGTATCGAGGCGCGAGCCACCTGGCGTGGGCGACCCGAGCGAGCCGGTGGGAGGCGAGCGGGCGAGCGAGCGGGCGAGCGGAAAATCATATACGCTGCATACAACGTGGCGCAGATGGGAATGGGAGACGCATGCATGACTAGCTGGTCCGGAAACGAACTAGCGGAATTAGCCAAACTCTGTTTGGACAGTGACAAGCGTAGGCGGATTAATTATCCAACGCCAATCATGTCGGAGGGATCGCGCGCGGTGGCGGCCCCTCACTCAATATAGCCACGTTCGAAACTGGATCGTGTTTCCATACGAGCAACTCAACCAGGCTACCGGTCTGCCACGACTAATGAGCTAAGATGCCGCGACGACGTGAATCTGGCTAGTGCTTTGTAAGAGCAGAGTTTGACGAGGAGCCAACGACGAGGCCAATCGGCATATAACTCGCACGGCAGGAGTTCCAAACCGACGCACGCGATTGGTGGACTCCACTTTGCGTCACCATGCTGCGTGTTTTGGGCGCACGCCGTCAGCAACAGCAGCCGTGTTTTGTGTGCGCTCGGTGTCATCCCACGCGGCTTCCCGCTCGAGGGGCGCGGAGGCGTTTTTGTCCGACTGACGAGTGATCAATAACACCGCCGGCACCACCACTCGCCATGCTCGTGATTATCGATCGACCGAAGGCGCACCACGCGCTGACCCATGACCTATACGAGGTTGACCTCTCACCCAGGCAGCGACCGGCTCGCGCCAACGTCGACCTTTTCGAATCTGATGATTTGGATACAAATAATACCAGCGCCGGTCCCAGCCGGCCTGAATTAAATTGACCGCCTGGGCATCGCAGTATCATTGGTCCGACTCGGCACGTGCTGCTATTTGTATGCCAGATATCAGGTGTCGGGCGTTCGATCGCCTTCAGCTCTCCCGGCTATGAAGGAGGCCATCGCTGTGGGTAAATAGCGTAGCGTCTGCAAAATGTCACGCGTGTGTCACAAACACGGAGAGAAAGAGAGAAGGCGGCCACGGACGGCTAGAGCAATTGGCACTACTTGGCACTGGCACTTGGCACGTGGCAGGCGCACGAGCCACTGAAACACGTAGCAGCTCACGAGGATACGTTCACCCGAGATGACTTCAACCGACAAACTCAGCAAAACTTGCAGACTCCCGACAACGTGCCACACCTGGTACAGCCCACGACCGCACACGTGTGTCGTGCGAGTACGACGTTGCCAGTGACACCGCACGCCTCCTCACACCGACACCCCGCCGAGCTGCACCGCCTATTGAGACACCACCAGTCCACCGCGCACCACCCGCCACGGCCGCCGCGCCGCCGCTCACACGGCGGGGTTCGGCTGGTGGCGGACCACATCACAGGCGCACCACGCCCCGCACGGACACCTCGCCGAGCTGCACCGCCTATTGAGACACCACCAGTCCACCGCGCACCACCCGCCGCCGCCCACACGGCGGGGTTCGGCTGGTGGCGGACCGGACCACATCACAGGCGCACCACGCCCCGCACGGACACCCCGCCGAGCTGCACCGCCTATTGAGACACCACCAGTCCACCGCGCACCACCCGCCGCCGCCCACACGGCGGGGTTCGGCTGGTGGCGGACCGGACCACATCACAGGCGCACCACGCCCCGCACGGACACCCCGCCGAGCTGCACCGCCTATTGAGACACCACCAGTCCACCGCGCACCACCCGCCACGGCCGCCGCGCCGCCGCTCACACGGCGGGGTTCGGCTGGTGGCGGACCGGACCACATCACAGGCGCACCACGCCCCGCACGGGCACCTCGCCGGCGCCGGGTCAACTCTCGGCACGATCGGCCGGCCGGCCGACAGCGCCGATGGTGATGGCGTCGGGCCAGATCAGTGGCGCAACACGGCGCAGCGTGACGAGGCGACACGGCTGCACGGGCCGCCCCACAACGGCGCACAGCAGCGAACACCGAACACGGCGACGTGCGAGATCACAGCGCTGGTCAGAGCCACAGCCGGCCAGCGCGCACGCCACAGCAGCGCCGCACAGCAAACCGCGAAGGCGACGGCAATGCCACAGATTTGACAGCGAGCGGGACTGAGCACACGTCGGTGTCCGCGCCACGCCCGAGACGGGCCACACGGTCGATGTTGCCGCGCGAGTTGTCGCGCCGCGTTCGCCAAACAACGTCCCAGCACAGCTGCTCCCAGCTCAAATGGCGGCGGCAGTGCCAGAGACTGGCCGTCTTGCACACACGCACACACACCAGCCAAGGAAGTCGCACACACACACTCAACAGTCGAACACGGTCAGCCCGGATAAGCTCGTCGCTCCTGGAACAGGGCGCGACGAGCGATAGAGCTGTCTGCAAGCGCACCCTTCGCCCAGCAGCGGAACTGTGTAGTAAGATCCACCACAGCAGACGCTGGACAAAATGACAGGTTGAAGTCGGGCGGGCGGCGACGAGCGGTGGCATTCGTACAGCTTGTATTGGACAAGCTCTGCCAATCCAGTCGCTTCGTCCGCCAACCACTCCGGCGAACGACACGAAGTGCAGCATGCACCTTCCACTCGCACCTCAGCCTCGGCCCTCCTGCTGTTTAGATCATCTCCACCTGCACCTCGCAGCTCGACCCTTCTGTGCAGCGAAGCAGCAATGTTGTCTGCTGCTCCACGGCCACGTCGGAGCGCAAAAACTGACGGCAGGCCCCCGGCCACAAGTGAACGGTGACGTCATTGCCCGCGCCGAAGGATGATGGCAGAGTGGCAGAGTGGCAGAGGACCAGGCAGGAGAATGGCACGAGAGTAGCAATGGGGATAGTGAAGGGGAATGCCAAGAAGCAAACGCAGTCGCACCAAGCCATGTGGACAGAATACAAAGGCAACAGCAGGAAAAAGTAACCTAATAATTAGTTGGGTTCGGCGAGTCAAAAACAAGTGATGCATAATGATTCTTTGGGTTGAGCGGGGTGGAATAGAACAAGGGAGAGCAAATGATATGGAGATGCCCAAACCAAACCAGTGTAAAAAGCACGAGAGAGAGAGAGAGAGAGAGAGAGAGAGAGAGAGAGAGAGAGAGAGAGAGAGAGAGAGAGAGAGAGAGAGAGAGAGAGAGAGAGAGAGAGAGAGAGATGAGATGTGAGATGTGAGAGATGAGATGATGAGATGTGAGATGTGAGATGTGAGATGTGAGATATAAGATATGAGATATGAGATAAGAGATGAGATATGAGATATGAGATAAAAGATATGAGATGAGAGATGAGAGATGAGAGATGAGTGATGAGAGATGAGAGATGAGTGATGAGTGATGAGTGATGAGTGATGAGTGATGAGTGATGGTTGGTTATTGGTTTTACGACACGTCGACCGTTGAGTCATATAGTGTCGCCAATCTCTCACGCCGATTGGTCGCGGGCGAAGAGTAGCGACAGGTGAGATTCGAACCCACAATCTTTCGATTGTGAGACGAGCATCTAACCCCTAGACCACCCGTCCCCAGTGATGAGTGATGAGTGATGAGGAGTGATGAGTGATGAGTGAAAAGAGATGAGAGAGATTAAAGAAGTGAGGAGAGAGGAGGGAGCGCGCCGGTGAGTGCACCTGAGCACACACCACTCAGACGCTGTCCGGGTGGCCCAGGTGGTCTAGATGGTCCGGGTGGTTCAGGTAGTCCGGGTGGTTCAGGTAGTACGGGTGGTCCAGATAGTACGGGTGGTCCAGGTAGTACGGGTGGTCCAGGTGGTCCAGGTGATCAATCTCATCGTGGCTGACATTGCACAGGCCACACAGCCACGGGTTGTCATCGTCACCTGTCGTGCCTATCACTACCAACGGGGGGGAGGGCAGAGGGGCGGGGCGGGGCGGGGCGGGGCGGGGCGGAGCACGTGACGACGCGTTATGGTCGAGCAGGTTCCTGCTGCGATACCTCGTCACTGATGTGGACGGTCACGGACACCTTTGCATACAGATGCAGGTGTGGAGACGCCATGCTGGCTTCTGGGTGTGGATTTGGAGGATGACCTGTCAGGCCACTGGATGGCGCAGTGGTACATAGTTCGCTGCCAACGGCTTGATGTAAGTACATCAGAAAGGGGGGTTTATTGTTATTAGAAGAAACACCCATAGGCCAATAACCAGTGGCGGATGAGCTTATCTACAACACACACGGACACAGAGCCACACAAAACACGAAACTACACGCGCACATCTGAGTTAAAAAGAAACAAAACTAAAACACAAAGCAAACAAACAATGTGATCATACAAGGCGCCAAGTTAATCGCTTGAACTAGTTGGCGTAAAAGCTAAGGTGGGCGACGAACAAGGAATCGAGGCATCAGGACCCTGCGACCGCACAGATATAACTACTTTTCGGAGGAAGCCGTGCTCCGCAGACCGGGTTTTTAAGTGGAATTGATGTCGACGTTCTGGTCCACCAGCCTGATTAAAATCGGTTCACGTAAAGGCCAGAGTCGCCGGTGCGCCGGTAGGCGATTCGCCCGTCATGTTGGGTCGGTCGCTCGGCGGTATTAACACAGACACCGCCGACTTCCACTTGGAGGGTGGCACCCCATCACAGAGTACAGCCGAGAAAATACCACAACGATATTGATTCTCCGTAAATGGAGGCACCGCACGAAAAACTCGCCGCGCGCAACAGCGCGCGTGCCGCCACACGACGCGACACGAACGGCAAGTGGGGGACGGCCACGATGGACGATTGGGACACGGAGGGTCGCCGACCCACCGCAAGACAATGAGGATTCCAAACGATAGGCACGAGGGCCGGCGAGAGCGGGGCGAGAGCGGGGCGAGAGCGGGGCGAGAGCGGGGCGAGAGCGCCCCGGACCAGGCGTGTACAGGCGAACAGCAGCACAGGCCAGCGACAGAGGCGACGACGGGCAGCGGCAGCGCTAAACAAATCCGTTGCGCCAGGGCCGACAGAGAGGAGGCAGGCGTGCTGGCGAAAACAGGACGACAGCAGGTGTCTCCACAAGAGAGCGACCGAAGTGGGCCACAATGGCGTAGCCAGGATTTTCGTAAGGTGGGCCCGACCAAGAAATTTTCCTTTTCAGGAAATAGGAAGCTGTTGGCGCGTGAAGCGCGCCGAACTTTTTTTTCGTTTTTAGCGATGAAAATCTCAATTTCTGGTTTCATCTAGTGTATTTCTGGTTGCTAAGGAAGGGGGAGGGCGGGCCCCCGGGCATCCTCTTGTCTGCGCCTCTGGTGGACCCCCAATACCGATGATATCAGGATGACGAATCGACGGCTAACATAAAAACAAGACATGCTGCTTGCATCAAAAGGGACATCAGCTGTTGACTTTCCCAAACCGGATGTGCATAGAAATCATATTTCTGAGCACACAAGGCACGACATGAAACGACTATCCGATTGATATGCTACCACAAGTTTGACGTGCAAGATATCGCTTCAGTTTGCAACGTGGAGGAGCATGAGCTTCCTTGGTTGCAAAAAAACGAGATGCGACAGTTCGAACATGCAGTTGCGTCGATCATTTTACAAAAAAAAACATGGTGAATAGCCACCCAATCTGGTTACCGGTGCGTCTTCTAATGGCTAAACAAAAATGTGGCATACATTCCGATACATGGTGTATTCCCTGGAAACAGCAACTTTCGCGAACCGTTGGCGTAAACAGTTCGGCGTCACCAAACTCCAGAACAAGATCATTTATCCGGAAACCGCCGTGACCAACCGAACCACCGAACCGTATCTTAAACGCCCAACGGATATTAAATGTCTCCATGAAGACATTCCCATCTGTTATGGAATACGACCGTCTCAAGAACTCGCATCCAGCTGCTCCAGTAATATCCAAGCAATCGGAGAAGTTGGAACAGTTTTGTGAGCAGCCGATATTGGCTCGCGGCGGGGCAGCACAAACGACATGCTGGGCAAGGTTGCGCGTCCAAAACTGCATCATGCGCAGCACAAACATCCCCCGAACATAAACAGCGAGCAGTGCCGACGTCGAGACAGGACACCCCAGCACAACAGCAAACGCTCAGCACAACAGCATTCGCTCAGCACAGCAACACACTCCCGGCACAACAGCATAGACTCAGCACAGCAACACATGCCCAACACAGCAGCGTACGCTCAACACAGCAACACACTCCTAGCACAGCAGCATACTCCCCACGTCAGTGCTCTACAACTCACTTTTCCTACAGTAGAGGGCATCAGGCAAAGACGTCAACACCAGCCATAAGCCAAAAAAACTTGTAAAAACTTGCAGCTCAAAGAACAACAATATATAGCAAGCACAACGTTGCATTGAAATATGGCGAATACCGAAGTGTAAAAGGCATTCCCTGACGTTCAGGTCAAAACGGAGTGTGATGAAACTGGCATCTCTCTGCCATCCCAGTGTCGTCGAATTTCGTAGACGAGTAGGAGAGCGAAAACTCTGTTCTAGGAAAGCACGAGAAGCTTTAATGGGTGTTCGTATCAACAAATGGCTTCACGCCAGCGACCCGACAGTCATCACCGAACGCTCGACACAGCAGCGTATCTCGATACACAACTTCCCAATGAACAGCAATAGATCCTCAGCAGCACACCTCCGACCAGCGTTGGATAAATGGCCTCGTCCTGGACTTTTCTCAGCTGGAACATTATCCTCTCCGTGAAATTATCCCTTTCTCGCCAAAAGATTTAATGAAGCTGATTAACAATGACTGCGAACTTATTGCTATTTGATAAAACGCCCGAAACTCACCAAGCACAGAACTAAAGGTGGCATTGACGTCAGAAACAGCAACGAAATTATCCTCCCCGAATTTGTCCCCCAAAAGTTTCCATTCCAATTCCAGGATTCCAGCACGTGAATGCAACTCCGCCGCGGACACGGCAACCGACCGCCGTCAAGTAGACAGTCTGCCGACCGACACAGCAACGGCCCCGCCACTGGAGGTGTGACAGTCTGCCGACCGACACAGCAACGGCCCCGCCACTGGAGGTGCCACAGTCTGCCGACCGACACAGCAACGGCCCCGCCACTGGAGGTGTGACAGTCTGCCGACCGACACAGCAACGGCCCCGCCACTGGAGTTTCCGACCGACACAGCAACGGCGCCGCCACTGGAGGTGCGACAGTCTGTCGACCGACACAGCAACGGCCCCGCCACTGGAGGTGCGACAGTCTGTCGACCGACACAGCAACGGCCCCGCCACTGGAGGTGCGACAGTCTGCCGACCGACACAGCAACGGCCCCGGCACTGGAGGTGTGACAGTCTGCCGACCGACACAGCAACGGCCCCGGCACTGGAGGTGTGACAGTCTGCCGACCGACACAGCAACGGCCCCGCCACTGGAGTTTCCGACCGACACAGCAACGGCGCCGCCACTGGAGGTGTGACAGGCGGACCGCGCAGCACGCGCGTGCACAAACATCCCACGAACATAAACAACGAACAGTGCCGACGTCAGCGCTGCTCGTCTGCCCTCACAAAGCGCCAGTTGACCCGGTCTCCTCGCATCAACCGCTCGGCACCGCCGCAGACAGCCGTCCTTCCCGATAAGATCACCACCATCAACAAACACGCCGCCGCCGCCGGCGGGCGCGGTTTGTCACGGGAACGAGTCGCTGGAGATCAAGCACCGCTGCGGCGCCAGTGGAGAATGAAGAGCCATGCCGCAATCCGGCGTTCGGTTTGTGCATTAATTACAGCGGACTGGTGCGCACAAGTTTCGTGGATAACCTCGATGGGGTACGGCGTGGCGGAAGGCGCGAACCAGAACAGCACGCGCGCGACTGGTCATTACTCACAGTAGAGGGCACAGTCTGTGCGGGACTTGGCCCGGGGTAGATCCGATAAGGACAATGTGTGCACAGCACAGACAAGGACAGCGTTTTTTTCCTTATCGCGGGCCACATCTTCGAATATCATAGCCAAGTGATGGGTGTGCGAACACCTGTAGGCCGGCGGGAGTTCCCAGGGATCTGCATATCAGGTCCCGCGGTTCAACACATCAGTTTCCGCGGGTCCGCAAACGCGCACCCGGGTGGGTTCACGTCCAAAACACGACGTTTTTCAGTTCGTGATTTCTCAATGGATGCATCCAAACTCTGCACATAATTAGTTGCGGAAATAATCCAAAGTATGGTAGCAAACACAATATAATTATCCACGAAACTTATTCATGGAAATTGTCCCGAATAAGGATGCCAAACGACCAGACGACGAGCGGGCAACATGGCTGCCGTTACAGCACCGGGAAATTACCCCACATTATTCACGCCACGAGAGGAATCGCTCCGTCCAGTGAAGGTGATCGGGGCCAGGGGCACGCGCCAAACAGAAGCAGGTAAGGCATGGCATACCATGGCTGCAGACACCTGCGATTATCCACCTGAATGTCACCTTCCGGTCACCACGCAGCAGGTAAGGCATGGCATGCCATGGCTACAGACACCTGCGACTATCCACCTGAATGTCACCTGCCGGTCATCGCGGCCTGTCACGCAGCCTGCACGCATATTTCGGCGTCAGTCCAATAGTTCGGCATCGGTGTGCGAGATCAGGAGTCACGGAGACGTGCCCAGCTCACGGCCGCCCACACACACACACGACACACGACACAGCTGAACCGGCCAGACCCGGCGCCACGGCCACAGAGGCAGACGGGCCGGGCCGGTGACGTCAGCGACACCTACACAATCGGACTGGTGGCCGACCGTGGCGCGGTGGCAGCGAGAGCACCTCGACGGTGCAGATCGGAGGTGCCTCCCGGAGGCGTACACAATCTGACTGGTGGCCAACCGTGGCACGGCGGCAGCGAGAGCACCTCGACGATGCAAATCTGAGGTGCCTCCCGGATGCGTGTTCAGGACGGGCTGGCGGACGCACCCCCGAAACTGCCTGGTCATTGGACATTTCGCACGTGCGGGTGGCACGGAAGCAGCGCACGTGAAATCGCTGTAGGTTGTTTTCCAACGCTACTCAAATATTTCGCCGTGCCTACGCCCTTGCAAGTATTGTGCTTGATGCACTGATACAATATATCAGTAGTGACTTAAACTATCAACACGACTATAGGACAGTACACCGAGACAACAGCTGGCAGATCGTCTCCGACAAGAGCTAATCGACACTAACCCCTCCTTCTCCTCCCCCTCGCTTCCTCACAAATGTCAGCCAACGCGCGTAATTCAGCTGACCTTCAACACATCTAGCTGATAGCAGACCCCACCCGATGCAGACACATCACCCGGCGACTAGCCTGCAGCGAAATATATCCGCACTGGTGTTGCACCACCGAACCATCGCGCGCGATATGCCAATCTCGTGTCATTAGCGTGGCCTTCAGGGGCGTCGGACATCCAGAGGCTGGTCGTCGACCAGACGGACGCGACGGGAGGAGTCACCGCGCCGGCCCAGACATGTGGCGACCAGACCAGCCGACTGTTCAGGCGCCGGCCCAGACATGTGGCGACCAGACCAGCCGACTGTTCAGGCGCCGGCCCAGACATGTGGCGATCAGGCCAGCCGACTGTTCAGGCGCCGGCCCAGACATGTGGCGACCAGACCAGCCGACTGTTCAGGCGCCGGCCCAGACATGTGGCGACCAGACCAGCCGACTGTTCAGGCGCCGGCCCAGACATGTGGCGACCAGACCAGCCGACTGTTCAGGCGCCGGCCCAGACATGTGGCGACCAGACCAGCCGACTGTTCAGGCGCCGACCCAGACATGTGGCGACCAGACCAGCCGACTGTTCAGGCGCCGGCCCAGACATGTGGCGACCAGACCAGCCGACTGTTCAGGCGCCGGCCCAGACATGTGGCGACCAGACCAGCCGACTGTTCAGGCGCCGGCCCAGACATGTGGCGACCAGACCAGCCCAGCCGACTGTTCAGGCGCCGGCCCAGACATGTGGCGACCAGACCAGCCGACTGTTCAGGCGCCGGCCCAGACATGTGGCGACCAGACCAGCCGACTGTTCAGGCGCCGGCCCAGACATGTGGCGACCAGACCAGCCGACTGTTCAGGCGCCGGCCCAGACATGTGGCGACCAGACCAGCCGACTGTTCAGGCGCCGGCCCAGACATGTGGCGATCAGGCCAGCCGACTGTTCAGGCGCCGGCCCAGACATGTGGCGACCAGACCAGCCGACTGTTCAGGCGCCGGCCCAGACATGTGGCGACCAGACCAGCCGACTGTTCAGGCGCCGGCTGACCGTCCAGATGACATCGAGACGAGCTCGAGACGAGATCAAGACGAGATCAAAACGAGATCAAAACGAGATCAAGACGACATCGAGATAAGATCAAGACGAGATCGAGACAAGATCGAGACAAGATCAAGACGAGCTCGAGACGAGATCAAGACGGGATCGAGACGGGATCGAGACGAGGTCAAGACGAGATCGAAACGAGATTGAGATGAGATCGAAACTAGATCAAGACAATATTGAGACGCGCTTCGCCAGGAAGCCCTCGAGTTGATCGCATCTGCCCGCCTGTTTCCCCCGCCAGACCGAACAGACTGCGGCAGGGCCGTCGGTCTCCATCGTCTCCCGCCTCGCGTGAAGCATCGTCTCCCGCCTGTCGTGGTCCGCCCAGGTGTGACGCTCACCTGCTGTGCCCCCTCCTGCTCACCTGCTGTACCTGCTGTGCCCCCGAGGTGCCAAACACTGCTCGATAACGACAGGTCGGGTCGGGCCAGGTCAGATCAGATCTGGTCAGGTGGGGCTGGCCCTGCCAGACAACATTTTCCACATCTTCTGCGGCGATCGGTACACTGTTCCTCTGGCCTCTGTATCTAGGTACGCTGTAGGTGGCTTCTGACCTGGCCTGACCTGACCTTGATGCCGCCAGTGTGCCGGATCTCTGGGGCGGGACAAGTTTTGACCTGATGTGACCCGACACTGATCTGTTCTTGATGCCCGTGCGATGGATCTTGGCCGAGCCAGCCTGACCTGACTGATGGTGGTGGTTATTTTTACTGACCGTTAAGTCTGCGTGCCAATTTCAGCCGATTGGTCGCGGGTGAAGAGTAGGACAGGTGAGATCAAATTTTGAGACGAGCATCTGACCAGACCTGCAGCCTGACCTGAACTGACCTGTCATTGATGCCGTCAGTGCGGTGTATCTCTGGCAGGAAAAGCTCTAAGCTAACCTAAAATAAACTCATTGATGCCGCCAGTGGGATTTCTGGCAGGAGTTTTCTTTTTGATGCCGCCAGTGCGGTGGATCTCGGACAGGACGAGCTCTGACCAGACCTGACCTGACCTGACCTGAAATGACATGTCATTGATGCCGCAAGTACGGTGGATCTCTGGCAGGACGAGCTCTCACCCCACCCAAACAAACCATTCATTAATGCCGCCACTACGGGGGACGGCGGGGGGGGGGGGGGTGCGACGTCCGCCGGCAGCACCGTCGGCGTCTCCTGGTTCTGCAGCACCATCGTCGGCTGGCCCTGCCTCTGGCGACGGCTGACACTGGCACGTGACCGACGCGTGATGTCCGCCGCGATCTGCTCGCACGTCTTCCTCGGGTCACTGAAACGTCGGCCCTGGTGTCAAACGCGCCGCTACTCAATCCCCCAACCCCCACTCCCACTATCACGCCGCGGCCACTGCGAGGTTATAAAGGATCAATAATGCGGCAATATAACCCCCGTCTTCCTGGGGTCACTGCAGCGCCAGCCGTGGTGTCAAACGCACCGCCACTTACTCCCCGTCAAGTCGTGGCCACCGCGAGGTTATACAAGATCAATAATGCGGTAACATGACCTCCCGTCTTCCTGGGGTCCCACGATGGGCGACTCACGGTTAGATGTGTCGGAACATAAGCACTACCGCCTCCATGTCAAGGTCAGGCAGAATCGCACGCGTCACGGGAGTAGCACAGGAACACAATAGACCACGCTGACGTGTGGCTACACTTGGCGTATTAAGAACGCCACAGGCGGTAGAACTGAACGGGGCTAAAGCTTGGCTATGCAGCTCAGGCACAGGTATGCTACCTACATCAGTCGTTTAGCCATTGGAGCGCTGACCAGGGTTCAACACTGCCTACGCCACGGTCGGATATATGTTTGTATAGGCTGTGCATGTATAGAGTCCTGATATTCGACAATGTAAGTGGAAATGCACACGTAGCAGATGGGAATTTTGACATCCCAAAGGCCGAAGTCTTACTTCCTGTGGAATTACGACTCAAAATCAAGGACGACCTATTTCAACTTATGCTCGACCAATTAAATTAGATCAGGTTAAGAGACAATTGCTACTTCCATGAACTTCATGGTATTGCTCAGGGTTCCGATTCCAAATAATGCATTTCATTTTGACGTCACCGGTATTCTTGACGCAATTTGCAGATAAGCATCCACTTAACAGGGAGCAAATCCAAGGATCCTGCATACATGTATTGATACATACATGAATGCACCCATTATACACATACACATGTTATACACATATGCATATATATATATATATATATATATATATATGCAGATCCATGTGTAACGTTTCATGAACACGGCTATGGAGGGCTACAGCCTGGAAATTACCTACATACGATTACACAAATATGGAGGGCTGCATTGGGTGACATCAATGCTCGAGTATTTACATTTTTCAACAGACCAGGCAGTTGAAAGAAGAAACGAGGCATGTTTACAATATTGTAAGACTGCCCGCCCGGCACGACAGCTGGCGCCCGTCTGGTGGATCAGACACATAGGCATCGTTACCGTACGGTCCTCGGAAAAGACACGCCGTTCCGGCGACATATTTATCAAAGAAATAAGTTAGACGGTTAGGGATGATCGCGTGTGGCGTGTTGCAGCAAGAAAGTCACGCGATGTCCATCAGTAGTGTAATTGGTCATTTCTGGTAAAACGGTCACGATGTTGGCAGAGTTTTCAGCCGGCAAAATCGCAGCGTTGTCGCAGCTGACGACCGAAACATTTCACCACTGCCAACCCTGTACCTTTCCCATTCCTTTTTATCAGTTGATCGTTATTTACTCGTAATTGGGCCCGTAGTATTGCCAACCAACAGCCAGCTGTCCCGCTCGCGACGAGCACACTCGGCCAAATGGGATCAGCCGCCCGCCGCGCAGCTCGTGCCGGAGACGAGCGGCACGATGCTCGTCCTTGAACAATGACGCGCCGCGCCAGCCGCTAACGACGGCCGTCGCACGGCGGCACCGCAGCACTGCCGCCGCCGACCCGTCCTGCCATCGGTCGGCCCTCGTCACAACACACGCTCGGCGGGCCACCTTGCAACTCTTCTGCACCGGCGACAGCTCCAGAGCGGCCGGTCTCCGGCGGCCTTGGGGACGCGGCGGCGGCGAGACAAAACACGGCCGGAGACACCGACGCTCGCCACTGTCGACATCGACCCCGCGCCGTCGAGAACTTCGAGAAACGCGACGTCAGCAATAATAGAACACATCGACGGATTGCCGGGGCCGTCAATTAGCTGAACAAATGCTGTGATGCGGTGGAGTAGCACGATGGGAAGACCAAACAAGGCCGCTGTTGATAGAGCAGAAACTTGAGCCGAGCCGAGCCGAGCCGAGCCGCGTCCCTGCGCGCCTCGCTGATACCCAGCCGGCTCCATAAGCCACCCTCCCAGAAGTCGGAGCCGTCGCTAGACAGCCCGCGTCGCAGAAGTCTCCGCTCGTCCGCCAGCCGACGCCGCCCCGGAAGAGTCGCCGCACATCGATCTCAACTCACGTCGCGGTCGGCCCGGCGGCGAGCCGGCCAATCGGCACGAGACACCAGCCGCCCTTCGGCTGGGGCACCTCCGGCCAGGGGATGCGCGGGCTCGCCGTGCGCCGATCGTCGTGTACGCGGTGAGAAAGAAACACACTCGTGGCACGTGAACAACGGCTGAGCGACTTGCTGCAAACGACGCGACGATGATGTTCATATTCGAAGCCATGTCGTAAGATGTGAAAGCCGTTTCCAGTGCGCCGGTGACCGACGTGTTCACACGCGTTTTTGTAACATACTTGGGATAAGCTTCATGGTTGGTTGGCTATTGGTTTTACGACACGTCGATCGTTGAGTCACATAGCGTCGCCAATCTCTCACGCCGATTGATCGCGGGCGAAGAGTAGCGACAGGTGAGACTCGAACCCACAATCTTTCGATTGTGAGACGGGCAACTTACCCCTAGACCACTCGTCCCCGGATAAGCTGCATGTGTGTCTTTGAAAGAGCATTATTTATTTATTGGAGAAAGTTATGGACTGACTTGTACTTCGATACATATTGATTACGACAATACCCTTTGAAAGTTATGTTGGTATTTCTGAAGTGGATCTTGAATAACAATGGCTGTTCGAAGATCGCTCTCGATAACAACAAAAATTAAGCACGGAACATTTAAAGAACACCAAAACGATGATCAAGTGCAATTTTGCTACCACAGAACAAACATCAGTATTTCATTTTTCAACTGAACATGGATCCCGACCAGGGGCGGATCCAGGAATTGTCATCGGGGTACATGTTCGGAGGGGTGCCACTGCAAGAGCACATGGAGTGGCAGCTCTGATTGAAAAAAAAATGAAGGGGTGCACTCGAGCTTTCCCAGAGGGGCACCTTTCACTCCAAGGGAAGCCTTTTCCTCTCAAATCGGCGTCTCTGGCTGAATAAAAAATCAATTGGAGGGGGGGGGGGGGGGGGTGCACTTGAGCCTTCCCAGAGCGGCGTTATTTTTCCCGGCAGGAGAGGAGGCGCTATCCTTCCATGGGGACACGTGGCCCCAATGCCCTCTCTTGAATCCGCCCCTGATCCCGATCAGGGCTGGAGTTATATCCCAAATTCCGGATCTGCAGAGCAACTTGTGCCATTCATTTCGCAGATGATAATTTTCGTCCTGTGTGTGATCAGTAACACCATTTTATGTGTTCCAGTGAATGCGTTGACGTTCCTATCGAACAGAAATAATGTGTCAGTCATTGTCGAACAGCACCATTCCCTGATCTCAACCGCGCTCGCGTGCTCCTTACAGCTTCATAAAAAACGTCCACTGCCGACGTTACTGGGAGAAAATCGTCCGAAGCTGAGGTTGGGTGACTTCAGCCGCTCGTTCTCGAGCCACGCCAGCCGTGCGCATCCGAGGAGCAGCAACGATCAGCTTTCGCTGCGCCAACTACCACCGACATCACGAACACCACCGCATCCACACCGTCAGGCTGTCTGCTCCAGCCTCATAGTGAACACTCCCACACACGCATCCGTGTGTGTGAGTCACCTCGGTGTCACCTCGGTCACCTCGAGGTCGGGCCGCCTGCTGCCGCGGTGAAGCTCACGCCGCGACCAGCACCTCCCTCCAGCCAACTCTCCATGATGACGTAATTAGAGTCGACGGAGCGCCCCACGCAGCCAATTGACCTATGCACGAGGCGGACGCGGCCACGCTGATTGCTGGCGAAATCGGCGCAAGGTCGGCGCCGGACGCCTTCCTGCAGCACGCTATCTTTAGCTTAGGGAGAGCTCCGAAAATCGAGGACGGCACCTAGCCATCCCGCATCCGGTAGCCACGCCGGCTGAGATTGCAACGCATCGGAAGTTCGCGCCGACAGGTGGGGGAGGGTGGCAGGTGCTTCGGGATAGCAAAACTGCTCTCGGCTGAGGGGAGTGGCGAATTAAGCCTCGCGACTCGCGGGACGAAACGCATAATGTAATGCGCAATCAGTAGATTTGCTGTATTCCACAAAGCACGGTTCACGTATCGACTAACCTAGGTACACAGCTAAACACGGATCATAGTGTAGCTGCAACAGCGTCGCAATATGAGCAAGCTCAGAGACAAGGCTCGACTTATGACGAACGCAAATTTGTCCGAGAACTCTGCAACAAACCAGCTGAATGGTCCGCCGTGCTGGTGGGCAGCGAATGAGACGTTTATTCACCAACACACCTATCCCCTCTCACTGGGAAGCCATTCAAGCTTGCGACACGTTTCTCGAGAAGATCAACGGAAAAGGTCAACTGATTGATCTCTAACGAAGAGGTTATCGATGAGGCTTCAGGGTCAATCGGATCCGGACTTCCGAAATCGACAATTTTACAGACCGCTCAACAACAACAACTTGACAATGAACCGTTTTCAACCTCACCTGGTCCGGCTTTACGTGTGACAACTTTAACGAGTCCACACAATTCCTACATACGTGCCGAGGATCGCCCACCATGAGGTCAAACTCGGGCCTAATCACAGACATGGAAACAACACCGTACACACTTGCGCTGATGGTGCGATCGGGCCATCAGCTGATGGAAATCCGGACATAATGAATGCCTAACCTTTGACAAAAACATGCATGACGCGGGAACAATGTCAAAGAATCGTGACGTAGTCGAATTCCCAACACGTCAAGCTTTGCCAACTTACATGCGCCACCATGAGGCTCATTTTGAACTTGTCCGAAGTTGGTATGGCAGCCAAAACGTTGGTGAAGCAACAACAATGTTGGTAAGGCAGACACAATGCTGGTAAGGTTGCCATCCTGTTGGTAAAACAGTCCCAATGTTGGTAAGGCAGCCACAAGGCTGGTATGGTAGTCACAATGCTGGCAAGAGAGCCACAATGTGAGTAAGGCAGCCACAATGTTAGTAAGGCAGCCACAATTTTGGTAAGGCAGTCACAATGCTGGTGAGGCAACCACAATGTTCGTAAGGCAGCCTGATGAACCTCAACGGTTCGAATGCAAGTACCCTGCAGGAATGTATCTCACGGCCTACTGTCTTGCAGGCGCATTCGCGAGCGAAAAAAATCGCATCCATTCAAAACCTGCCGGGGCCAGCACCGGCCCATGGAGGTTAACGTCAGTCGCCCCACATCAATTACTAAGTACTTTACCCGAACGGAGTAAGGCGCGGCCGCCCGCCTCTGCACTACGCGTGCGAGGGTTCAACACAAAGACATAACTTCCTCGGGGACTTCCTTCCTCCAACTTCCTCAGACATCGCACGGAACAGCTTCTGCGTATTTAAAACGCCGCCGACCAACTCGCAGAAACCGGACGCGTGACTCACAGCTGCACACGCGTTCAGACGGCATGTCATCTCGGAAGCCGACCAGCTTTCGGGATCCACTCGTCTCACGACCGCCCCCCCCCCCCCCGTCAGTATCCAGTTCCGGCAACCGGCCCGCAACCCCCTGCACGTCGAGCCCCGGCAGCCGGCCCACGCCCACCCCCGCGTCAGTGTCAGTGTCGGCTCGAGTAGGCCGCGAGCATGACTCAGGACGGCGCAGTGCGGGTGAAGGCCACAGCACGTCCTGTCGGCGGCCGCACCGTACTCAGCTACACACACACACCGGAAACGCACAGATTTGCGGCCAATTTTAGCACGCATTTTTGAACAGCAAGGCGTGGATGGCGTTCGTGTGAAAAGCGAGAAGAGAAGCGTCGCTCTTGCTGGATATTGGAAAGTAGAGTGTTGCCAACACAGTGAACACACACCTCATGAAATAAGTTGTAATGTTTGTACCATAAATTATGCCGATGCTTTCTGAGTAAAGAGTGATCACTAAATGTACTTAATACTATTGGCTGCGACTCCCGTACTGTTCGTGTTACCAAGACAATATCAGAAGCTTGAACAATCTCGCCCGGTGTTGAAAAAGAATGAGCCAAAGCATGGCTTCGTAGTCAATACCGCAACGGGTGCTAAATCCACGCTGACATCTAAAACAGGCCGGCTGACCACCAGTCGTCGGCTCAGGTTGAGTAGGTGCCACTGCCTAACCGGCTCCGGCCTATTTTCGGCGTAAACCTAGTCTCTTCACAAAACAAATGCGCAAACCTCTGAGGGAATATTGTGGTAAACATTCCTGACAAACTAAATTAAACGACAAAGCCTTATTCATGGTGAGGAATTACGACTTGAAGCGAAGTCACCAAAAAAGTTCTTGATGTTTCAAAAACATGACTGTCGGCCCGTGCCGGGTCGAGTCGCTCAGGTGAAATTTTGCCATATACACATGTGAGTGAACCTAATCCAGCTTCACCACCGCTCGCAATCACAACTCAGGCAACATCACTTACAGTTTCCTCCGCTGACTGAGTCCTCCACCGTCGGCGCCCACCTTCTCACACAGGCCGACGCCGGCCCGCCTCCGTGCACCACGTACCTCGGCCGTGCCCCGGCCAGCGCAGAGGCCCCGCGGAGCGGCCCGTCGCGGCGGCCGGGCCGGGCGGCAGTCTGCACCACACTATCGAGGCGCGGCCGCACCTCCCGGCGGCGAGGGCCGGCGCGCGCACCGCCGCCGCCACCACCAGCGACCTTCACCCCACCGCCGGCCACACCGGCAACGACGCCACATACGGACTGACTGACTGAGTGGGAGACTGACTGACTGACTGACTGACTGACTGACTGACTGACTGACTGACTGACTGACTGACGACTGACTGAGTGGGCGACCGACCGAGTGTGCGGGTGAGTGACTGGGATCGACCGGCCGAATGACCTGTCATGTTTGCAAACACACGCGCCCGCACCCGCAGAGCCGTCTCTGTACGTCGACATCCGTATCACGCCCGTCAGTCTATCCAAACATGTATGGGTGTGCGTGCGGGTGGGTGTACGTGCAGAAGCACCGAACCGAGCGCCGCCGTGGCGCCGCCGGACCGACGCCGCAGGAAGTGCCCGGTTCCGGCCGTGTGAATCAGCCATCGCCGCCGCCGCCGCTCATCACAGCCGCGGCACGCCCCATTCGCGCTCGCTCCTTTGCTCTCTCACGCTCTCTCTCTCCCTTTCTCGTGGGTTCTCTCTCCCTCTCCCTCGCTAGCTCTAGCTCTCTAGCTCTCTCGATCTCTCGATCTCTCCTGGACGCACGCGGCTCGCCTGTGCACTGTGCACACGGGCAGGGCAGCTGTCGCGACCGGCTCCATGTACACTCCACGGAACTTCCACCGGCTCAGCTCAGCCCGGTCCAAAAGGGGCGGACGCAACGTCGAAACGATGAGCCATTATGACCAGGGATGCGGAGCCGGGAACATTTTGGACGGCTCCGGGGAAGTATCCCGGCTCCGACTCCGACTCCGGCTCCGAGTAAAATGTCCCGGCGGCTCCGGCTCCGGCTCCGGCTCTGCATCCCTGATTGTGACGCAATCCCAAATCCCCCGAAGGTGAGGTAAGTGCATCAGGCGGCACCATAATAATAATAGACGATCGGCGAAGAGGAGATATGGGTGAATATAACGATGCTCAGGTCCATTATTTGCATGTCACGTCGATAGGTGTGTGTTATTGTCAAACTTCTAAGATAATGAGTAGTTTTCCCAACTAAACCCAGAACGAATGTTTACTGGAGTCCACTCGTGGAACAGGAACGCATTCCAAGCCACGCTTCCTGCGTGGCCCTTGACCGCACCCTCCAACCGGGAATTTCGGTTCCAAGACGGGATTTGTACAGACAGGTCAAAATAATTCCAGTGCTGAGTCATGGCAGTACCGATGCTGGGTCCTCGGCCCTATTGGGTCGTCACGGCTGTATTACTGTCGCGTCCTCGGCCCTATTGGGTCGTCACGGCTGTATTACTGTCGCGTCCCCGGCCCTATTGGGTCGTCACGGCTGTATTACTGTCGCGTCCCCGGCCCTATTGGGTCGTCACGGCTGTACTACTGTCGCGTCCCCGGCCCTATTGGGTCGTCACGGCTGTACTACTGTCGCGTCCCCGGCCCTATTGGGTCGTCACGGCTGTATTACTGTCGCGTCCTCGGCCCTATTGGGTCGTCACGGCTGTGTTACTGTCACGTCCCCGGCCCTATTGGGTCGTCACGGCCGTATTACTGTCGCGTCCCCGGCCCTATTGGGTCGTCACGTCTGTATTACTGTCGCGTCCTCGGCCCTATTGGGTCGTCACGGCTGTATTACTGTCGCGTCCCCGGCCCTATTGGGTCGTCACGGCCACATTACTGTCGCGTCCCCGGCCCTATTGGGTCGTCACGGCTGTACTACTGTCGCGTCCTCGGCCCTATTGGGTCGTCACGGCCGTATTACTGTCGCGTCCCCGGCCCTATTGGGTCGTCACGGCCGTATTACTGTCGCGTCCCCGTCCCTATTGGGTCGTCACGGCTGTATTACTGTCGCGTCCCCGGCCCTATTGGGTCGTCACGGCCGTATTACTGTCGCGTCCCCGGCCCTATTGGGTCGTCACGGCTGTATTACTGTCGCGTCCCCGGCCCTATTGGGTCGTCACGGCTGTATTACTGTCGCGTCCCCGGCCCTATTGGGTCGTCACGGCTGTATTACTGTCACGTCCCCGGCCCTATTGGGTCGTCACGGCTGTACTACTGTCGCGTCCCCGGCCCTATTGGGTCGTCACGGCTGTATTACTGTCGCGTCCCCGGCCCTATTGGGTCGTCACGGCCGTATTACTGTCGCGTCCTCGGCCCTATTGGGTCGTCACGGCCGTATTACTGTCGCGTCCCCGGCCCTATTGGGTCGTCACGGCTGTATTACTGTCGCGTCCCCGGCCCTATTGGGTCGTCACGGCTGTATTACTGTCGCGTCCCCGGCCCTATTGGGTCGTCACGGCTGTATTACTGTCGCGTCCTCGGCCCTATTGGGTCGTCACGGCTGTACTACTGTCGCGTCCCCGGCCCTATTGGGTCGTCACGGCTGTATTACTGTCGCGTCCTCGGCCCTATTGGGTCGTCACGGCCGTATTACTGTCGCGTCCTCGGCCCTATTGGGTCGTCACGGCCGTATTACTGTCGCGTCCTCGGCCCTATTGGGTCGTCACGGCTGTATTACTGTCGCGTCCTCGGCCCTATTGGGTCGTCACGGCTGTATTACTGTCGCGTCCTCGGCCCTATTGGGTCGTCACGGCTGTATTACTGTCGCGTCCCCGGCCCTATTGGGTCGTCACGGCTGTATTACTGTCGCGTCCTCGGCCCTATTGGGTCGTCACGGCTGTATTACTGTCGCGTCCTCGGCCCTATTGGGTCGTCACGGCTGTACTACTGTCGCGTCCCCGGCCCTATTGGGTCGTCACGGCTGTACTACTGTCGCGTCCCCGGCCCTATTGGGTCGTCACGGCTGTATTACTGTCGCGTCCTCGGCCCTATTGGGTCGTCACGGCCGTATTACTGTCGCGTCCTCGGCCTATTGGGTCGTCACGGCCGTATTACTGTCGCGTCCCCGGCCCTATTGGGTCGTCACGGCTGTATTACTGTCGCGTCCTCGGCCCTATTGGGTCGTCACGGCTGTATTACTGTCACGTCCCCGGCCCTATTGGGTCGTCACGGCTGTACTACTGTCGCGTCCCCGGCCCTATTGGGTCGTCACGGCTGTACTACTGTCGCGTCCCCGGCCCTATTGGGTCGTCACGGCTGTATTACTGTCGCGTCCCCGGCCCTATTGGGTCGTCACGGCTGTATTACTGTCGCGTCCCCGGCCCTATTGGGTCGTCACGGCTGTATTACTGTCGCGTCCCCGGCCCTATTGGGTCGTCACGGCTGTATTACTGTCGCGTCCCCGGCCCTATTGGGTCGTCACGGCTGTATTACTGTCGCGTCCCCGGCCCTATTGGGTCGTCACGGCCGTATTACTGTCGCGTCCCCGGCCCTATTGGGTCGTCACGGCTGTATTACTGTCGCGTCCCCGGCCCTATTGGGTCGTCACGGCTGTACTACTGTCGCGTCCTCGGCCCTATTGGGTCGTCACGGCCGTATTACTGTCGCGTCCCCGGCCCTATTGGGTCGTCACGACCACATTACCGTCAGCAGCAGGCCCTCCCAGCATGCGGCCAAATGTGGGAGCGTGGGGCCCACATTTGGCAACTCGAACCCAGTCCCTTGTCGGGACATGATAGACCAGTGCACCCCGCCAGTGTAATCAATTAAGTTATAGGAGTGGCGCCGTCGTGACCCTCGTCCCACCCCCTCCACCGCCATCCACCCTGTGGGTGGTGGTGGTTATTGGTTTTACGACACGTCGACCGTTGGGTCATATAGCGTCGCCAATCTCTCACGCCGATTGGCCGCGGGCGAAGAGTAGCGATATCCACCCTGTGGGAAAGTCCACCATGACAGGGCCTGTGCTATCTCTTCTCAGGTTGCCGAAGAAGCCAACGCAGTGGTTTCATTTGAAGCAATGCGAGTAGAAATCGACGTTGGACAAGTTGGGCTACTCTAGTTTTCCTCCCACCCCCATCCCCATTACTTTTGCATCCAATCACAGGACAAAAAGAGTCGTGCGTCAGTACGTAAATTCGGAGCAACACTTAACGAAGGTGACACCGCAATTGTCCGTCAAGACACATTCGGGATGATCGTTACGTGTACGCGTCCGATGAACAATTAAACATAGCCTAACATGTAATTCCAAACGAACGTCAGAATTTCCGAGGTGCACGTCTTCGCACAAGACAACTCACTCCTCCACTGCTGCACATCCGCCCTTGAAGACGATAATTTGATGCAGCCACCAACGTCCGCGTGCTGCTCAAATCCCACAGAGTCTCAATTCCCGAAATGTAACGACGTCACACGATACAAAAACAAAATTGTGAGTCACGATCGAAACTGGACGACACCGCTGATTCGATGTCAGGCCGACAGCTCAGGCACGCAGCACATTAGTTTCTGATTACTGGCACACGAAGTAACCAGACACCAAGGCGCGGCTCTTACCACACCGCACCGGGGTGGGAATGGATGAGGTAACGACCGAGGGCACGGCAGTAACGGGAGTAGAACACAATCACGCTCACCGGAAAGATATAGGTATGACGTCATAAGGCGTCGAGGGTGCCGGGGAAGGTTATAAGGCACATTGCCAGACCGCAGGTCGATTACCACTGGTAACTCTCAGCGATCCGACTGAGGTACAACGGCCAACCACTACAGATTACCAATGCCTGTCAAAATGACACCTACCAGTTCCCAGTAATTTGTTGTTGGTTGTATTTGACCAGCCTGAATTGACCAAATTTATTCCACATCAAAGAGCATAAACTACGTGAGAAGGCGGTCATAAATGTCCTGCATTCTTGTGAAACTATTTGTGCTCAATACATCAGGACTTCATGCCCGTAACGTGGCCTCAACTGGGGAGCTTTGAGAACAGGAAATGTGACAATTGTAGAAACTTAACGTTTGCAATTACATAGAATCCCGACCTGTCTGCCGCAGGGTTGGCAGAATGCTGCAAAAACTAGTGTTTACCATGCCAGTAGTATTAACCAGTAGAAATAATTTAATGGCAAACACTGTTAATCCCGCAGAAGACCACGATGGGCTTACATCTCTGGGATTCGGAGAACATTCGGCTCCAGTATCACAAGCTTGTCATGGTCTCCTACACGAGGCTGATGTGTCTAGACAGCAAATGATTATTTTTCCCCAGGGCAATGATATTAACCGGTTTGCACCAGCATCTTGCCAACAATGGTTCGAAGGAAATTGAACAGAACACTAAGAAATGCTTGTTTTGACATTTGCATGAATTCACTGCGTTCCCTCGGCATCATAGTCTATGAATTTCATCGACATACCATACGTATTCACCGGCCACCACCACAGCCCGTCTCCGTCCCAATCACACCATTCCCACCACCACCACCACAGCCCGTCTCCGTCCCAATCACACCCTCACCACCACAGCCCGTCTCCGTCCAAATCACACCCTCGCCACCACCACCACAGCCCGTCTCCGTCCCAATCACACCCTCACCACCACAGCCCGTCTCCGTCCCAATCACACCCTCACCACCACAGCCCGTCTCCGTCCAAATCACACCCTCGCCACCACCACCACAGCCCGTCTCCGTCCCAATCACACCCTTCCCACCACCACCACCACAGCCCGTCTCCGTCCCAATCACACCCTCACCACCACAGCCCGTCTCCGTCCCAATCACACCCTCACCACCACAGCCCGTCTCCGTCCCAATCACACCCTCGCCACCACAGCCCGTCTCCGTCCCAATCACACCCTTCCCACCACCACCACCACCACAGCCCGTCTTCGTCCCAATCACACCCTCACCACCACAGCCCGTCTCCGTCCAAATCACACCCTCGCCACCACAGCCCGTCTCCGTCCCAATCACACCCTCACCACCACAGCCCGTCTCCGTCCAAATCACACCCTCGCCACCACCACCACAGCCCGTCTCCGTCCCAATCACACCCTCACCACCACAGCCCGTCTCCGTCCCAATCACACCCTCACCACCACAGCCCGTCTCCGTCCCAATCACACCCTCGCCACCACCACCACAGCCCGTCTCCGTCCCAATCACACCCTCACCACCACAGCCCGTCTCCGTCCCAATCACACCCTCACCACCACAGGCCCGTCTCCGTCCCAATCACACCCTCACCACCACAGCCCGTCTCCGTCCCAATCACACCCTCGCCACCACCACCACAGCCCGTCTCCGTCCCAATCACACCCTTCCCACCACCACCACCACCACAGCCCGTCTCCGTCCCAATCACACCCTTCCCACCACCACCACCACCACAGGCCCGTCTCCGTCCCAATCACACCCTCCCCATCACCACCACCCATCTCTGTCAGACTTCGCTCGTCACCCGGCAGCAGCGCATCCAGTCGCGAGGAGACTGGCGGTCGCGCGGCGGCAAAAACACCGACCGTCAGCTGCGTGTTGCGCTCTCGGCGGAGGAGCAGAACGCGCCGACAGAGGCGGGCGCGCGCAAATAGGCGTGGCCTTGACGATGCAGCGCCGCCGTCCACAAACACCGACAGGGTAGCCGGCCGCCGTCCAGGTAAATACGACGGCCGGCACGCGCCGCCGCCTGCTCGCCGCTCTCTAGGCGCGGCGAAAATCGACCGGAAATCACGGCGATATCGGGCGATATCGGGCGATATCGAGCCATCCCGCCGACTTGGTGAGATCCGGTGGGAGCCGCAGGCGGTCTCACACCCAGCCGGAATACACATCGCACCGCGCCGGCACATGCCGCGTCGTGTCCGACCCGATCCGCTAGGCTGGCAGCGCCGCGTAACGCCTGCTCGGTGGTCTGCACATTCAGACCAGCTTGCACTCCGCAGTCGCGCCTGCACACTAAGTTACACCCACCGACGGTCCAACCTCCCTCACGGTACACACCGACATGCCAACCTCCTCACAATCCGCACCGACGTGCCAACCTCCTCACAGTCGTCACCGACCTACCAACCTCCCTCAGAGTCGAACCGACCCCAACCACCGACGCACCAACCTCCTCACGGTACCCCGACCTACCAACCTCCTCACAGTACACACCGACTACCAGCCTCCCTCAGTTAACACCGACCTACCAACCTCCTCAATCCGCACCGACGTACCAACCCTCTACAGTCGTCACCGACCTACCAACCTCCCTACAGTACACAGCGACATACCAACCTCCTCACAGTCAACACCGACCTACCAACCTCCCTCACAATCCGCACCGACGTGCCAACCTCCCTCACAGTCGTCACCGACCTACCAACCTCCCTCACAGTACACACCGACATACCAGCCTCCCTCACAGTCAACACCGACCTACCAACCTCCCTCACAATCCGCACCGACGTACCAACCTCCCTCACAGTCGTCACCGACCTACCAACCTCCCTCACAGTACACACCGACATACCAGCCTCCTCAGTTAACACCGACCTACCACCTCACAATCCGCACGACTAACCTCTACAGTCGTCCCGACCACCAACCTCCATCACGTACAGCGACACACCTCCTCACAGTCAACACCGACCTACCAATCTCCCTCACAATCCGCACCGACGTACCAACCTCCCTCACAGTCGTCACCGACCTACCAACCTCCCTCACAGTCCGCACTGACGTACCAGCCTCCCCTATAGCCGACACCGACGCACCAACTTCTCACAGTACGCACCAACCTACCAACCTCCCTCAGAGTCGACACCGACTCACCAACCTCCCTCGCAGTCGACCCCGACCTACCAACCTCCCTCACAGTCGACACAGACAGTCCAACTTCCCTTAGAGTCCGCACCTCAGGTCCAATTTCCACCCTGCCGACTGCGCAGCCCGCACATACAACCCAGCTTTCACTTCCAGTCCGCAGTCGGCACCTAGGGGTAAGATGCTCGTCTACAATCGAAAGATTGTGGGTTGTTCCTTCGCTTTTCGCCCGCGACATGGCGTGAGAGATTGGCGACGTTATACCACTCAACGGTCGACGTGTCGTAAAACCAGTAACCAACCAACCATCGCGAGGGAGAGCGCCGGCACGGAGCAATCAGTCGGTGATGCCGGCGCTGCTGTTGCAAGTGGCCGTGGCAATAGGATGCCGAGGTCCGAGGACCACCATGAGGCCGTCAGTTGCAACCATTGGCAGTGGCGGCTCCGCGGAAGTGAGCCCGGCCACACACCCTGCCCCATACACTGAGGTCAGAGATGGTGGCTGCCTCGGACGCCTCAACGATCGCGCTTTGTGGGTTATAAGCTCAGACGCCCTACCCCAGCTCGAAGTTTGTGTTAATTTCCTGATCCGTGACCAGGCAACGAACCGTGCTTTTCACCCTAACAGCGAGCTTCGGACATTTGCATCAAACAGGCACCTACGGGCTTTGCATCTAATAGGCCAAAAAAGCCAAAAAAGTCAATGCCAAAAGGAGCATCATGCAACCATGACGTAAAGTAAATGCCACCGTACATCGAAAAAGGGCAGGCCGGTCGTCCGGAGAGGATAATGTTCTAGGCTGAGAAAACTCTAGGATCAGGCTATGTCTTCAGCCGTGGTCGTCAGCTTCTGAGACTTGCGTCTGCTTAGTGGTCTGGTCGGCGCCGGTCACCAACGGCAAAAATCCTGCAGCTCATTTCACGCATCCGACCGCATCAGTGTGGAAATCCTGCAGCTCACTTCACCCATCTGACCGCACCAATGTGGCAAGAAGTTCCCACCCGGGCCGTCAGACTCTCACGGCTCGCGGCGCCTCCCCCCCTCCAATGGCGCAGCCAGCCCCTCCTGCAGAGGCCAGGGATACCGCGCAAGAAGGTGGAACACAGACAGGCACAGACACACAAACGCCCACCGGCAGTCCGACGACTGGCGTTGGCGGACACACCTCTGCTGCCAGAAGGTGCGCGTCAGCCGCCGCCTCTGAACCTCGCCTGGCACCGCCCCTGCCGCTGGCTTAGCGCCGCCACGGCACACCCGAACACGTCACACGTCCAGGTGACGTCATCGCCGTGGCCGCGGCAGCCGAACCGGACACGCCACCGTACGACTTCTCAGGAAATTCTATTTTTGTTGTGCATGCCGCGCCGATCGCAATTTTTTCGTGGTTGCAGAAGCTTGGTCGAGCAGACAAAGCTGCAGCAATGATTGCATATTTCCGCGGCTGTGTCGAGAAAATATTGTTGCAGGATGGTAACTGCACACAGTCATCTTACCAAATTCGTTCTTTGCATCGCTTAATTTATGCCACTCTTCTCGAAATCGCCAGAAGGCCATCTGGGCTTGCGGGGTACCAACCACGCTGGTCCGACACCACCCATGCTTTGTCTGCACCACTCGAGTGTTTGCTGGCGAATTTGTGGTGAATCGGTGAATCGGAGCGTTCGCCCATACCTTCGCGTCGCGATGCCCCTTCGCGCACCAGGGCGGACAAATCAGATCATCTGACCCAGGCCGAGCTCGCCCGCACCGTCGACGTGGCGACCCCCCCCCCCCACACCCCCCTCACACACCAGGGAGACACGCTAGATCCTCAGCCAGGACGAGTCCAGCCACACCTCGTCAATGTGGTGTGCGCCTCCGTCACACACCAGGGCTGACGTCACGTCATCTGCAGCCGGGCCGCGAGCTTCGCCCACACATCGTTAGCGCGGCGATGTCCCCCCCCCCTCCCACAACATATATCGGCCAATGGCGACGGGACCGCAGGAGGTGTGCACCCGTGCAGAGCCGCGGTGTCACCGGCCACACAGCGTGGCTACAGAGCCGCGGTGTCACCGGCCACACAGCGTGGCTACAGAGCCGCGGTGTCACCGGCCACACAGCGTGGCTACAGAGCCGCGGTGTCACCGGCCACACAGCGTGGCTGCAGAGCCGCGGTGTCACCGGCCACACAGCGTGGCTGCAGAGCCGCGGTGTCACCGGCCACACAGCGTGGCTACAGAGCCACGGTGTCACCAGCCACACAGCGTGGCTACAGAGCCGCGGTGTCCCCGGCCACACGGCGTGGCTGCAGAGCCGCGGTGTCACCGGCCACACAGCGTGGCTGCAGAGCCGCGGTGTCACCGGCCACACAGCGTGGCTACAGAGCCGCGGTGTCACCGTCCACACAGCGTGGCTCAGAGCCGCGGTGTTGCACGGGGTGGCTACAGAGCCGCGGTGTCACCGGCCACACAGCGTGGCTGCAGAGCCGCGGTGTCACCGGCCACACAGCGTGGCTGCAGAGCCGCGGTGTCACCGGCCACACAGCGTGGCTACAGAGCCGCGGTGTCACCGGCCACACAGCGTGGCTACAGAGCCGCGGGTCACCGGCCACACAGCGTAGCTACAGAGCCGCGGTGTCACCGGCCACACAGCGTGGCTGCAGAGCCGCGGTGTCACCGGCCACACAGCGTGGCTACAGAGCCGCGGTGTTACCGGCCACACAGCGTGGCTACAGAGCCGCGGTGAACTACAAAATGTCACAACATGTATCCCATAATATAATACGAATACCAGACTCCGAAATCCAAACTGAATTATTCTTCAGCCTTTCAATTTTATCATAATCTACTATGAAAGCAATATGGTAGATAATGGTGCCAATATACCCTCCCCCACGGACAAACATCGCTGACCCCGCCCTACGGGCGGGCCTGGCCGACCCTCCCCCACGGGCGAGCCTGGTCGACCCTCCCCTACGAACAACCCTATTCGACTCTCGCCCTCAGGCGAGCCCGGCGGAACGTGTGCCGGTGCGGCGGCCGTTCTGTGCGCGGCGGGTCGGCGGCGGACGCGTGCTGAGCCGGGACGTACCGGTTCGAGTCGAGTCCACACGGCGGCCGCCGGCTCGGCCGTGTTTACCGGACGCGCCCTTGCACTGACCTTTCCCACACGCGTCGCGCGCCGCCGGCTCGAATGACGCGCGATTGTGTCGGTGTGGAGACGGCCTATCGCCGGTGTGGAGAGCGATGTGGGCTGTCGGCCGGACAGGCCACAGCAATCACAGCCCATAGGATTGGCACGATAAAAACGTGCCAAAAACCAACAAAGGTGACGGTAGCAAATCACCAACAGGAACGAACCACCAATCAAAGATTGATTGCGCATGATATTAAAGATTGCAGTTGGTCATAGTTGGTGGCTGGCCGCCAGGACGGCTCGGTTGGTTAGAGCGCTGGCCTGCATTAGTCCCCTCTGTCCTGGCAGGACAGGGTTCGAGTCGCTTCACGCGCTCGCATTTAGCCCCCGGCTGGGAGGGTCAGTTGGCAACTGTATCCATGAGACCGGGGACGCGGCACCGGTACGGCCGCGTCGGTGCACTGACGGCACGTTAAACTCGCCGTCAAAATCCTGAACCACCCTCGGCTGCGGCGCACTCACCTGGCGCTCGGGTTGTGGCGCGGATCCAGGTTGAGCAGCTGGTCGGCCAGGTTGCCGCCGTAGCCGCCGTCCTCCTCGGAGCTGCTGAGACTGGACACGTCCAGCTCTGGCCGCACCGGCCGCTCCGGCGACACGGGCCGCGACGACGGCCGCAGGATGCCGCGGCCGCGGCCGTCGGGGCTCGTCGGCCGTGACGGCGGCTTGAGTATGCCGCGGCCCTTGTCGTCCGGGCTGGTGGGACGGGACGACGGCTTCAGGATGCTCCTGAAGTCCTCGGGGCTAGTCGTCCGCGAGGGCGGCTTCAGTATGCCGCGGCCTTTATCGTCCGGGCTGGTGGGACGGGACGACGGCTTCAGGATGCTCCTGCCGCGGTCCTCGGGGCTAGTCGGCCGCGACGGCGGCTTCAGTATGCCGCGGCTCTTGTCTTCGGGGCTGGTGGGACGCGACGACGGCTTGAGGATTCCCCGAGCCTTGTCTTCGGGACTGTTGGGCCGCGAGGACGGCTTCAGGCTACTCCTCCCGCGGTCTTCGGGGCTAGTCGGCCGCGAGGGCGGCTTGAGGATGCTCCTGCCGCGGTCTTCGGGGCTGGTCGGTCGCGAGGGCGGCTTCATGCTGCTGCGCCGCTTGTCTTCCGGGCTGGACGTGCGGGACGGCGGCTTGAGGATGCTCCTGGTCTTGTCGTCGGGGCTGCTGGTGCGCGACGGCGGCTTCAGACTGCTCCGCCGCTGCCGCTCTTCGGGACTGGACGGCCGCGAGCTCGGCTTCAGGATGCCGCGGGCCACCTCCTCCGGACTGGAGGGCAGCGAAGGCCGCTTGGGCGGCTTCATGATGCTGCCCGAAGCGGCGGTCGGCTCGGAGAAGGTCACCATCCCGGAGGATTCAGACTTGAAAATGCCTGCTGAACAAATCCTGTCACTCAGTAGCAGGTCCTCGTGTACGACAAGAAAAACAATACCCTGAAACGTTTCGCACACCTGCAACTAATGCAAATAGTCCACGCTTCGGTTGTGTATCGGTTCTCTCGTTTTTATGACATATTGCGCTTAATACGGGGAAGTGTGCTGAATCGAGCACGTAACAAAATACAGTGCAACTTGACTGCATTGAAGTGATGATCATGTCAAGATAATGCGAAGCAAATAATGCAGACAACCCAGAGGCAATGGCCGGGTCAAAGCGTATCTCAATAGTATCACTAATCACGTACGCTACTCGAGTCAACACGGACATAAACTTCACGAGAGACATATCCAAACATCGTTGTCCCTACACGCACTTGACGGCATAGTCCTGGTCTAGGTACCGATATCGCACGTCCCGACCAACAGCAACGCCCTCTACATATACCCCGGACCCACTGGTCCGTGTACATGTGGCAGTGGCACATATCTGGACGCCAGCACCTCGCCGATGGCGCCCTCCTCGCCCATTGTGGACATACTAGAGCATGGCCTGCCGGCTGGTGGTGTCCAACTTCCGTCCCACCGTACTGCGGTTCACACGACATCGGCATCATTGGTCACCACTTGCTTCCCCGCCCGACTGCTCCTGTATCCAAAGCGTGCCGTTCGGCTGGTGCCCACGTTTACCACCTCCTCCAGCGTCTCGCTCATCTCGGACACTCACTCAAGTGGCGGCATAATCTTCTCCCCTTTCCATCCACCCCTAAACCCGGGAAGCTCGGCTCGACCCGTGGCGCCCTCTTCACCCTGCCCGACCCACCTCGGACGTCCCTCCCCACCCGTGGCGCCCTCTTCACCCTGCCCGACCCACTCGGCCCATGGCGCCCTCTTCACCCTGCCCGACCCACCTCGGACGTCCCACTCGGCCCATGGCGCCCTCTTCACCCTGCCCGACCCACCTCGGACGTCCCGCTCGGCCTGTGGCGCCCTCGGCGTCGGCGGTCGGCCGGCGGCCAGCAGGCTATCGCCGTGTCGGGTTATCAGCTGGCGCATCTCGCGGAACGACAGTCCTCCTGAGCGCGCACATGACGTCAGACACTCGGCAGATCGCCTGCACACGGCGCCGACCGGCTCACACGTCAGACAGCGGGCGTCAACACGAACAGACCGAACGGATGCATGCCCGCCAAGCTGATCGAGAGAGCAGCGGTCTGTCGTGGTTCCACACATGCACGTCAACTGACTCGGTGACTTGTTCATTGCACACTCAGGATCCGTTCGGCTGCATAGGCACATGTAACTTAAATAGACACAAGCAATACAGAACAGACGAAGGTGAATACGAGAGAAATAGCTGAAAAAGAAACGGCAATGCTGAGCATAGGACAGCGACAAAAGAAGGAGACCGAGCGAGAGCGGAGACCCGAAGCGACGGACACACGGCGGACACCCGGCGGCGCGGCGCGCGTCGCAGGTCCGTGTCACACCTAGCGTTTCCGGGTCGGGCGGCGGCGCGAAGCACACCGCCAGCGGCGACGCGCGGTGCGCGTGCGCGTGCGCCAGCTCCTCGGGCGTGACCGGCTGCGTCTGGAAGCGGGAGGCGCGCGGCCGGCGCCGGCGCGGGGCGGCTCCTGGCGGCGGCGGCGGCGGCACGCGTGCGGCCGCCAGGCTCTGCTGGTACTGGCGGGCGCGCTCCGCCACAGACAGCTGCGGCGGCTGCGGCGGCCGCGGCTCTGCGAACGGCGAGTCGTCAGCCGGCCGGCCACCGGTCGGCGGCGGCACGGGTGGCCGGGTGGCACGTGCAGCGCGTGCATCATGCAGCCGAGCGGTGCGTGCACGCTCAGCAGGCCGTGCAGCAGTGCAAACAGTGCGACAGACGCGCGTGAAGGCACGCCGGCGGCGCGATCGGCTGCTTCCTACATCTAGGGAGCGTTGCAACAGCGGACGCGTCAAGTCATGAGGGCGGCAGGCTCATCTACAGCACCTGCCGCCACTGCACATGCAGGACACCGCAGGGTGTTACGGCCACGCCATTGCAATTGCAGTAATTAGCAAGTGATTACGTGTGCGTTGTGAAGGTAGCTCGAGCAGAACCCCAGCCCCAGCTAAGATTTAGTGAGCGTAGTTTATATACCGTTCAGCTGTGCTAGCTTATAACGAGTAACGCGGTTGCGCGATGATATCGGCCATCTTAGGCTGAACGTGTGCACTGATTTAACGGTTGCCGCTGCTCTGGGTGAGGCTGTAAGTGGTGAGTGCAGTGACGCGCTACGTTCGACGCGGAGTTCAGCCGGGTGAGTGCGGCACAGTGGATTAAGTACTCGGTCACGTGCACGGCTGTGCGCACCAGTGCGGTGCAAAAGTGCAATTTGGTGACCTCGTCCGACCACTGAAACAGAACTCGCTGGTACCAGTATCGCACAGTGGTGAACGAACACAAAGCGACCGCTCATCTAGTGACCATCGAGTGAATCACCGCCTTTAGGATGATGCAAGCGCTCGCCAGCACACCATCCGGCATGAGTGGCTGCCGCGATCGCACGTACGTAAACCATCAGGTAACCTACGCGCAGATTCTACGCATGGCAGGCAACAACGCGTGCACCGTGTCGCACCTCGGTCGCAGAGCTTTCACACCGGCTGCCACTGCACACTCGGCACAGCTGGCCTGCCGCCGGACGGCCTACCTTCGTCCAGACTGCGTCTGCGCTGCGCGGTGGCCGGCGCCGGCGGCCTCTCGGCCCGACTGGCGGCGGCCGGCGACCTCTCGGCGGCTGCCGCGGGTGCGGCGGACGCCGCCGCCAGGTACACCGAAGGCGGCACGTCCGCGGCTGGGACGGCGGCGGCGGCGGGTGTGTGAGCGGCGGGCGCTGGAGCCGGCGGCAGGGCGGCGGCGGCGGCCACCTCGCCGGGCGTGATCGGCTGGGTGGCAGACCGCTCGGCCCGCTGCCGCCCGCCGCGCTGGTAGCGCAGCGGGCGCGTGTGCGCCGACCGCTGCCTGCTGCGCGCCTCGAACTCGAGGAACAGGTTCTTCTTCTGCTCCAGCGTCATGGGGGTGGCAGGCGCGGCGGTGGCGGCGGCGGTGGCGGAGGGAGCGTCGGCGGTGCTCGGTGCAGTGGGGATCATCACGCAGTTGACAGCCTCTGCCGGTGCCGCCGCGGGGGAAGACGCCCTGCAAAACGCCACCGAGTTAGCGATTGCTGGTTAGCGCCAATGCACGGATTCACAGCATGTACAGAACTTCGCTATTCCAACTGTAGGGGTTTGAGGACACTTTGCAGATGGAATCAGACCCAAATACTGCATTACAATCGAGTGATGATGAAAGTTCCTGTGCGACAAAACAGCATGGGAAGAAAGAAAAACAAAATAAATGCAAGGAAAACCGTCTTAAGTAAGGGCGAGACGTCGGCATGAAGAACGCAACTTGACAAGAGCTTCAGATGAAAGAAGAAACATGGGGTATTAATAATTTATTAATATTGGTATTAATAACTAGCACTTTCCATGAACCTGCATTCTCTGCTATTCTACTAAAATTGATGTGGTTAAGGAAATGTATTGATTGTTTCTAGCTAAGCTGTGGGCTTTAGGGCGCTTCGACCAGAATTGATCATTCGCGTAGCTAAGCTGTGTTGTTTTGATGGCTTGTAATGGGCATTTTGAGGACAGCTTTCTTTGTAAACCATAAAGAACAGTTATGGTAAATGTGCTGTTTCAAAAACAATCACGGATAAACGTCTTCGGGTACTTGTTTTACTTCACATAAAAACAGGTATGAACAGGAGGAAAAGTTCGCGTGAACTTGATTTAAGTTACATACAGATTGTCAGTATAACAAGTTCACTAGACAAAGCCTGACGACTAACCTCAAGTGACCTGACCTGACCAACTCGCCAGCCGTGCCAGTCTCACCTCAGCAGCGCCTGGACGCTCTCGTCGGCGGCGGTGCGGCCGGCGCCGACAGACGCCGGCAGTGGTGGCGGCCGGCCGGACCGGTCGGCGCCGAGCCTCTCGTCCGGCTCGGGCTCGGCCTCCCACGTCGGCCTGGGCCGGCGCAGGATAGGCCGGGGCGCCTCGGCCGCCGGCCGGCGCCGCTCAGCCTCGCCGCTGTCGCGGCGCAGTATGCCAGCCGGCGGCTCGTCGCCCTCCTCGAGCGAGCGCCGCTTCAGGATCGACGGCGGCGGCTCGGGGCTGCTGTCCAGCTCCTCCTCGCGCGACCGACTCGGTTTGAGGATGGGCCGCAGCGCCTCCTCGTCGGCCGGCGCGCCGGTCATGTCCTCGACGGAGCGGTTCTTGAGGATGGGCCGCGGCCGCTCCGTCTCCAGCTCGTCGTCGGTGCTGGAGCGCTTCTTGAGAATGGGCCGCGGCTCGGACTCCTCGGGGCTGCCGCGCGCCTTCTTCTTGAGGATCGGACGCGGTCCGGCGCGCGTCGCGTCCGGCGAGAAGCAGCGCTCGCCGCGCTCCTCCTGGCTCTGCTTGCGCTGCTTCAGGATGGACGGCGGCCGCGCCGCGCCGCCGCCCAGCGAGTTACGGCGAAACGGCGGCTCGTCGGCGCGCGCCGGCGGACTTGTCGAGCGAGGTGGTTCGGTGCTGGGCAGCGGCGGAGGCTTGCGTTCGACCGGCGACGGCGACTTCGCGAGCGGTGGCGATTTGGCGCGCGGTGGCGACCTGACAGGCGGTGGAGACTTGGTGGGCGTCGGCGACTTCGACGGCGACGGCCACTTGACTGGCGACGGCGTGCTGGCTGGTGAATGCGGCGGGTCCGCCGACCTGGCCTTGCTCTCGAGCGCTTGCTTCAGCGCGGTGACACCGGCTCGCTTCTGCGACCCGCCCTTCACTATCACAACCTCCTCTATGATATGTGTCGATCGACCGATCGGCTTGCCGGGCGACAGTTGACTGAGCAGACGAGACACGCCGTTGCTGGGCGGCTTTTCCGCCGAGGGGTCAGACTTGGTCTCGACCTTCGGCGGTGTCTTGACCACGACGCGCTGGCTGAAGACCGACGTTGCGGTCTGTGCCCTCTCTGAGCAAGCGTTCCTCGGTGGAGTCTCGGTGGCTCCGATTCTAGTCGGTTCACTACCCGACGAGATGCTGCGTAACCTGTTCGCAGCGGTAGTTGCGGTCGACAGATACGTCTCGCACAGCTGGAGCACGTCGCGCACGGCACCGGACGTCTTGTCCTCATTAGCAGTTATGACGGCTGACGTGGCAGCCGTGGTGGGAGGCCTGGCGGCCGATGTGACAGTCGACTCTCTCTGCGGTTCGGCCGCGGGCGCAGACGGAGAGAGGCGCGGCACGTCGCAGTTGCGCTCGAGACGTGCGCCGTTCACAGGGGACGGCGACCGGGCAGAGAGCTGCTTCGTGCCGTCCACATCAGCGGCCAGCGAGGCAGATGGAGGCGCGACACTGCGACTTGCTGCGGCCGGAGTCGGCTCCACGCCAGCCGGCGACAACCGACCGCCGCGCACAGTCGACAGCGCAGCACGAGATTGGAGCGACCGCTCCTCTTGAGGATGCTCGCCGTTCCTCTCGGACGACTCCCTTCCCGCCACACCACCGCCCGGCGACGTCGCCGCCGACTCGAAGCGAGACACGAGGCGGCGAGCCTTGCTCTCGTGGCTGTCGGAACCGCTGAGAGCGCCGCTCGACTCGGACGGCGGACCGGTCAGCCGGTCAACGCGCACGGCGGTGGCTCGCGCCAGCGTGGTCAGCTTCTCGATGCGCGCCGAGATGTCGTCCGTGTCGATCTTCTTGGGCACGCGGCTGGCGCGCGCGGGCGGCAGCGCCGACCTGACCCGGTCGCGGTCGCCCAGCCGCTTCAGCTTGTCGTCCAGCGGCAGCCAGTCGCTGGGCTTCTTGTTGGGCGTGCTCTCGGCGCGGTCGCCGGGCTTCGACGGGGTGGCGTCGGCGTGCGCGAGAGGCGGCCGCTCGGCTGGCACGGCCGGCGGCTTACCGGCGGCGCTGCTGGTCGTCGAGACCGACACGCCTGCGGACGTGGAGTCGACGGGTGTGACGCAGTCGCGCACAGTCGCGCGTTCAGTGTCCGACTGCACGGCGCCGCGGCGCTGCGCGTCTGCGCCGAGCTCGCCGTCGCTGCGGCCGGCCGCCGTCCGCTCGCTCTCGGCGCGCGGCCGCAGAGGGCGCGGTGCGGCGGCGGTCGGCTCGTGCGCCGACTCTGGCCGAGCGCGCGCCGCCGCCGCCGCCGAGCGCCGCGGTACGCCCGTGTCGGCCACCTCGCGCCGCAGGCGCAGGAAGTCGAGCTGCCGCGACTCGCCGGCGGCCGGCGCGTCGGCGCGCCGCTGGATGAAGTTGGTGCCGGCGTCGAGCGTGCGGCGCAGCGTCGGTCGGCCGGCGCGGCCCGCCGCGGGCGCCGGCGCTGGCGACGGCGCCCGCGGCGGTCGCACGGCGCCGGTGCCGGCCGCCGGTCGGCGCCGCTCGCCGGTGCTCGAGTCGCCCGGCGCCGGCTCGCCGGTGCTGGGCGGCCGGCTGCCGTGCAGTGACGGCGTCGGCTCGCCTGCAACAGCCACGCCCCAGTCATCGATGGCACGGCGGCGGTGGTTTGGGGTTTGAGAACGCGTTCACTATCGTACTAGATTGGTGTGACAACATTTAACATTTAAGGGCATGCGAATGTTCTGTGAATGTAGCGATCAAGGGATAGCTGGCTGGAATGGACAAGTGTGGTCAATGGTTTGAAGTACACCAGGTAAGAACATGAAATTCACATCCAGTGTGGGAGTGTTGGACCAAAGACAAACGAGCATCATTATACACACGTAACAGGTAACAGAAACTGCTACACAAATAAAAACCCAAGTGAACTATTGGCCATCAACGTATGTGCCATTGGTATACAATACACATTGATACCATTGATATCAATGTATATCATACTTTGTTACCTTGGTAGCCCCTGACTTAACCTGTACTGCTCATGTCCACTATTGTCATTTCCTACATCATATTGGTCTGCTGTGTTTAGTACATGTAAGAAATGACATGTGTGTAGATATGAATATCACTATTATGCTGCTGTGGGCTACACATTGGTATCAGTGTTTGTCCACAGCATGGTCCAGAGTAATTTTAACCATGCATTGTTCTTGACCATTTCATGAGAAAAAAAATGAAATGTGATTCAAAGCATGTCCTGTTTTATTATTTGATACAAGTTAATAGTTAACTCCAGAACATCAACAAAATCCCAAACCCAATTCAAAAGTATTGGAATACCTCGATAGTATAGGTTATTTCAAGTCAACATTGTGCACCTCCTTGCTAATGTGCAGCAAGAAGTTCAAGTAAATGATTATGAAGCTAACAAAATAGGGAACTGCCAATTCTTGCTCCATATCGTGAGACAAAAAAAACAAAGCATGACAAAAAATTGTGTCATGCAATGCACATAATCAAGCATCACAAAGCTGAAATGTTAGTTTACACCAATGCTTTAAGAAAGTGTTACATCACTGCATAGTTCTCAAAATAAAGGGCATACCTCCTCCAGGTGCAGCACCATACTCAATAAGAAGATATGAATGGAATCCTAAAACATGGCACGATTTTAGCATTAGTAGTCACCTAAGATAATATTTATAACAGCTGACAAGGCAGGGGCTTTTTCATCTACTTCCTATTTACTTTTGAATTAATAGAATTTAGGTTAATTACATACAAACAAATTCAACTTGTGCAAACCAATCAAACTGTGCAGATATTTATCTGACCCTATCAACAAGGGACAGCATGAGAGAGCACAACAGACCAGCCTTACCATAGTCAGGGGTGACAATGATGCAACACAAAACAGCAGACAACACAAGACAAAGCAGTGTGTAACATTATCAGATGATCCCTTGGGGCTTTAGGGCACATCGACCATGTCGATCATATAGCTTATCAGATAATCCAAAATTGCTGTGTTGTGGTATCTGGGGAGATCCAGATTTCTCCATTGATTTATTTCCTGCAAGTTGCTGGGCCATTTGAAACAAACTGAACAAATGATAAGAAGGAAAATGAAATACAGCTATACAGCAATGTGTACAGTACAACTATTTTAATTGATGTTATGCCACATGCTGATATGGAAAGGATGCTAAACCATGCTGGTGCCCACTATTTTTCCCAAATTGAACTGTTTCTATGGAACTAATCTTCATTGAGGTCAATATCCTGAAGACACAAAATTATAAATGGCTTCAGCTTAAAAGCATGAATATACTGCCATGTTGCATGCCTGGTGCATCCTGTGCTCTGGGATTACTTTATATTCAGATGCTGTATAATTATCCCATGCTTAAAAGGCTCATGGGAACCCAACCAGGTAAGCTAACCAGGTGAACTGATAAAGATCAATAGTTAGACAAGCTAATTTAGCTTACATGTTTTTGCTTAGAATAGTCAGAGCTGCATAACCAGTGAATAGAAACATCAGCCATGTTATCAAGACTAAACAGCAGACTGGATCAAATAATGATATGTAGGTACCCACTTCAGCTCCTGGGTACACTAAGGTTCCCGGTTCCTAGTTTTAGGACTACCGAAGTACCTCAATATACCCACTGGGGTATCAATGGCATTGATGGTATATAAACATAGGTGTTCTGTGTACTTTTGAAGGGCAGATGCACCTCAATGTTGGCTTTGACCCTCCAAATAATTTTAACCTTAAGCATGAGACCCTATGGAGTCTGCCACTCCAATCTACTTTGGCCCACCTATTGCATCCACACATTGTCCACCCACAAATATTTTTGTTTTGTATAAAGCAATGCCACTATCTAGCTAGGTACCTACCTAATGTGTTAAGTGGTACTTTGTAGTCTAGCTATGAAGATGCCAGGGTTAAATAAGGTTATATAGGTACCTAGGCATTCACATACAATTTCAAAGTGATTGAACTGTAGGTACCTTTGTAACTGGTGCATACAGACAGGTAGGTAGGTATCTAGGTAGGTACCTGTATGAAATTGAACTGCATGGAAACAACACTTTTTCCATGTGACCATACTTCACTAATAAAGCAATGCAAGGAACTGCCAAGAATATTATACAACAAGCATCCTAAAACTCTGCCATATGTTACTGGATGCATGTTCCTACACATGGTGTACACATAGAACGACCAAATGTGTTTTGCTCTCACCCTAAATCAAGGCAAGACACTGACAAAAGAACTTACCCAACTCAAACTGAAGCAATCTTGACTTAACTGACATTGTTGGATGAGCAATCAACAGGTTTCTTGTACGACAGTTAACATAGGCATTATATAAACACTAGTTTCCATATCATCAATTGAACTGAACTTCATACTAACTACGAAGCACCGGGCGTTGCCCACCCGGCTAAATTGAAATTTGTTCAGGTTGTTGATACGCGCCGATTTTGCCTCTGCTCCGTATGTTTACAAATCGAGGAATATGGTATCATTGTTATCATGCCTGGAATCTACTACCCAAGAGGGAAATACTTCACGATAATGAAAAGCAGTAGGCAGATGGGAAAGGCAATCAAATAAAACACAATTCATAGCAATGCATAATGTGCAACCTGTTGACCCCAGTAAAACATCGGGCTTGAGCTGGTTCACAGCTTTCCCGACCAAACCGAAAATCGGACGAGCAATCCGGATCCACGGGTCTGACCGCGAGTCGCAACGCAAGTCGCAACGCAAGTCGCAACGCAAGTCGCAACGCAAGTCGCAACGCGAGTCGCACGCCGTCCTCGACTACGATCGACCACTCAGCCTCCGCCGCACGACGCGCGAGCTCGGCTCGGACGAGGATCGACCACTCAGCCTCCGCCGCACGACGCGCGAGCTCGGCTCGGACGCCGAGGCACGCCGCACAGTTGCACACAACCGCGGCAGACGTCCGCGTCGGGGCCAACACGCCCGCCCAGTCGGCTTGTCGCCCGGCAGCCGGCGCCCGGCCGCTCGCCGTCGTCAGCCGTGACTGACGACCCGGCCGCCGTCGGAGCCGTCAGCGCCCAACCGTGACGCCACCGCCAGCGGGGTTCTCAAATGCGGCCGCCCGGCGCGGCTGGCGTGCAGTGGTCTCCGACAGACGGGGGCGCCGACCGGCGCGCCTGTGTGCCGGCGCGGCGAGTTGGTCGACCTCGCGCCGCACTGCACGTCACGTCAGCTGATTTCCACACACTGCGCTGACCGGTAGGCCGCGAAACAATCTGGTGTGCAGCCCAAATGATAGCTCGGTGAGTAAAAATTTGTTTCGCCGTTTGGTTGGTTGGCATGGCGGGAGCTGGGGCGGTGTCAAACGCTCGTATTCCGTTGCACTCGTGACGTGCAGGCCCATATTGAGCTACTTTTCACAGTTACTGGCACGGGTGTTGATTTCGGAAAATTATTGGGGATGGGGGTTAAATACATGAAAGCAATGGGCAGGCCCAAATTCATTGTGGGCACACTCCATACGGTCCCAAGTTAAAATTTGAAGTTATTGGGGGGGAAGCCAGCTCGAGGGGGCACTTGCCCACTCAAAAGTGGGCAAGTGCCGCCGACGGCACACCTGGTTGCTGGCATCGTGGCTGGCAAATGAGTTATATGCTTTCCAATGCCATAATCTGCGCCACAAACAGAGAATGTGGCAGAAGGTATTCCGAATAGGTCGAACATTCAACTCATATGTTGAATGTCAAGCGTTATATACTCATGGACATATATGCCCATTAGGATAGGGTCCCGAATAATATGTTAGCTGAAGGGGCAAATAACCTTCTGTGACCGGAAATTTTCTTCATTTTCAGGAATATAATCGGTTAAACTGACATAGACACTTCATTTTCGCACATACAACTAGGGGCGCTTGCAGTGAATGGAGAATGCGGACTAGATATCAATAGCATGAGACGGAGGGCAAGGACGCGTGGCAAGGAGCGGGCGGCGTCTCTTGAAAGGGACATAAATCAACAGCCACGATGTATGCCCAAGATTGCATGTGCATCCATACGTCCTCGTTTCACAACAGACAATGCTATCTGGCTTATGCCACGCTTGATCGGTCCAGGGAGCACGGCGCGCCTCAGCGACCCTTATATGTTTCTACAGCCATAACTCCATGATCATGGTGGACTGTGTTTCCGCACCTAGTGATCAAACTTCGAAATGCCGCGGTAGCGGCAGCTGTCGGAAGGCGGGTCTCAGGGCGCGGGGCGTAGCAGCCGCGGGGCGTAGCAGCCGAGAGGCGTGGGCTGACGGGGCGGGCGTCAGGGGCGGATCCAAAGGGGCACAGGAGGCATGTGCTCCCTCCCGTTCGTGGAAAAGCGGCGCCACTTCAGTACGTTCGAATGCACCCCAACCGTTCAATGTCAGCCGAAGGCTGACTAGAGCAAAGAGTAAGAGGTGTCCCTGCAGGCCACTTGAGTGCACTGCCTTTCGAATTTTATCGATCAGTCGCACTCTTTCGAGGAGATGGCGCCGCTCCAGACGAGCGTCCCCCGTCCGGACATCAAAGAGGAGCTGGCGCCGCTCCAGACGAGCGTCCCCCGTCCGGACATCAAAGAGGAGCTGGCGCCGCTCCAGACGAGCGTCCCCCGTCCGGACATCAAAGAGGAGCTGGCGCCGCTCCAGACGAGCGTCCCCCGTCCGGACATCAAAGAGGAGCTGGCGCCGCTCCAGACGAGCGTCCCCCGTCCGGACATCAAAGCTCTTCGATCCGCCCCGTGGCGAGCGTAACAGCCGAAGCGCGTGGGCGGGGTGGACGGCCGTCCCGTGTGGGCGGGCTGGACGGCCGTCCCGTGTGGGCGGGCTGGACGGCCGTCCCGTGTGGGCGGGCTGGACGGCCGTCCCGTGTGGGCGGGCTGGACGGCCGTCCCGTGTGGGCGGGCTGGACGGCCGTCCCGTGTGGGCGGGCTGGACGGCCGTCCCGTGTGGGCGGGCTGGACGGCCGTCCCGTGTGGGCGGGCTGGACGGCCGTCTCGTGTGGGCGGGCTGGACGGCCGTCCAGTGTGGGCGGGCTGGACGGCCGTCCCGTGTGGGCGGGCTGGACGGCCGTCCCGTGTGGGCGGGCTGGACGGCCGTCCCGTGTGGGCGGGCTGGACGGCCGTCCCGTGTGGGCGGGCTGGACGGCCGTCTCGTGTGGGCGGGCTGGACGGCCGTCCCGTGTGGGCGGGCTGGACGGCCGTCCCGTGTGGGCGGGCTGGACGGCCGTCCCGTGTGGGCGGGCTGGACGGCCGTCTCGTGTGGGCGGGCTGGACGGCCGTCCAGTGTGGGCGGGCTGGACGGCCGTCCCGTGTGGGCGGGCTGGACGGCCGTCCCGTGTGGGCGGGCTGGACGGCCGTCCCGTGTGGGCGGGCTGGACGGCCGTCCCGTGTGGGCGGGCTGGACGGCCGTCCCGTGTGGGCGGGCTGGACGGCCGTCTCGTGTGGGCGGGCTGGACGGCCGTCCCGTGTGGGCGGGCTGGACGGCCGTCCCGTGTGGGCGGGCTGGACGGCCGTCCCGTGTGGGCGGGCTGGACGGCCGTCCCGTGTGGGCGGGCTGGACGGCCGTCCCGTGTGGGCGGGCTGGACGGCCGTCCCGTGTGGGCGGGCTGGACGGCCGTCCCGTGTGGGCGGGCTGGACGGCCGTCCCGTGTGGGCGGGCTGGACGGCCGTCCCGTGTGGGCGGGCTGGACGGCCGTCCCGTGTGGGCGGGCTGGACGGCCGTCCCGTGTGGGCGGGCTGGACGGCCGTCCCGTGTGGGCGGGCTGGACGGCCGTCCCGTGTGGGCGGGCTGGACGGCCGTCCCGTGTGGGCGGGCTGGACGGCCGTCCCGTGTGGGCGGGCTGGACGGCCGTCCCGTGTGGGCGGGCTGGACGGCCGTCTCGTGTGGGCGGGCTGGACGGCCGTCCCGTGTGGGCGGGCTGGACGGCCGTCCCGTGTGGGCGGGCTGGACGGCCGTCCCGTGTGGGCGGGCTGGACGGCCGTCCCGTGTGGGCGGGCTGGACGGCCGTCCCGTGTGGGGCGGGCTGGACGGCCGTCCCGTGTGGGCGGGCTGGACGGCCGTCTCGTGTGGGCGGGCTGGACGGCCGTCCCGTGTGGGCGGGCTGGACGGCCGTCCCGTGTGGGCGGGCTGGACGGCCGTCCCGTGTGGGCGGGCTGGACGGCCGTCCCGTGTGGGCGGGCTGGACGGCCGTCCCGTGTGGGCGGGCTGGACGGCCGTCTCGTGTGGGCGGGCTGGACGGCCGTCCCGTGTGGGCGGGCTGGACGGCCGTCCCGTGTGGGCGGGCTGGACGGCCGTCCCGTGTGGGCGGGCTGGACGGCCGTCCCGTGTGGGCGGGCTGGACGGCCGTCCCGTGTGGGCGGGCTGGACGGCCGTCCCGTGTGGGCGGGCTGGACGGCCGTCCCGTGTGGGGGGCTGGACGGCCGTCCCGTGTGGGCGGGCTGTACGGCCGTCCCGTGTGGGCGGGCTGTACGGCCGTCCCGTGTGGGCGGGCTGTACGGCCGTCCCGTGTGGGCGGGCTGGACGGCCGTCCCGTGTGGGCGGGCTGGACGGCCGTCCCGTGTGGGCGGGCTGGACGGCCGTCCCGTGTGGGCGGGCTGGACGGCCGTCCCGTGTGGGCGGGCTGGACGGCCGTCCCGTGTGGGCGGGCTGGACGGCCGTCCCGTGTGGGCGGGCTGGACGGCCGTCTCGTGTGGGCGGGCTGGACGGCCGTCCCGTGTGGGCGGGCTGGACGGCCGTCCCGTGTGGGCGGGCTGGACGGCCGTCTCGTGTGGGCTGGCTGGACGGCCGTCTCGTGTGGGCGGGCTGGACGGCCGTCCCGTGTGGGCGGGCTGGACGGCCGTCCCGTGTGGGCGGGCTGGACGGCCGTCTCGTGTGGGCGGGCTGGACGGCCGTCTCGTGTGGGCGGGCTGGACGGCCGTCCCGTGTGGGCGGGCTGGACGGCCGTCCCGTGTGGGCGGGCTGGACGGCCGTCCCGTGTGGGCGGGCTGGACGGCCGTCCAGTGTGGGCGGGCTGGACGGCCGTCCCGTGTGGGCGGGCTGGACGGCCGTCCCGTGTGGGCGGGCTGGACGGCCGTCCCGTGTGGGCGGGCTGGACGGCCGTCCCGTGTGGGCGGGCTGGACGGCCGTCCCGTGTGGGCGGGCTGGACGGCCGTCCCGTGTGGGCGGGCTGGACGGCCGTCCCGTGTGGGCGGGCTGGACGGCCGTCCCGTGTGGGTGGGCTGGACGGCCGTCTCGTGTGGGCGGGCTGGACGGCCGTCCCGTGTGGGCGGGCTGGACGGCCGTCCCGCGTGGGCGGGCTGGACGGCCGTCCCGTGTGGGCGGGCTGGACGGCCGTCCCGTGTGGGCGGGCTGGACGGCCGTCCCGTGTGGGCGGGCTGGACGGCCGTCCCGTGTGGGCGGGCTGGACGGCCGTCTCGTGTGGGCGGGCTGGACGGCCGTCCCGTGTGGGCGGGCTGGACGGCCGTCCCGTGTGGGCGGGCTGGACGGCCGTCCCGTGTGCCACCGGTGGCGGGCCAGCGTCAACGAACGTCGCCAGTCGCAGAGACTTCGACACACCACCCGCGTCACAGTGTGACGACGTGGAGCGTCACGGCCCGTCACGCCCCCCCCCTCACACCGACGCGGAGCGTCACGGCCCGTCACGCCCCTCCCCCCACTCCTCACACCGACGCGGAGCGTTATGGTCCGTCACGTCCCCCCCCCAACTCCGCACACCGACGCGGAGCGTCACGGCCCGTCACGCCCCCTCCCACATCGACGCGAAGCGTCATGGCCCGGCACGACCCCCACCACCCGGCTACGACACGACCATCAGGGTTGAGCCACGCGGGTGTCATCGGCCCGACCTCGGAAAACAACCTCTGCCGGTGTTGACGCATGTCTAGTGCGCGTGTTGACCCACCGTCATCAGTCGCCGGCCGATGCGACCTCGACAGATTATTGGAGCGGCCAACACAGACGGCCCTGTAGCAACATTGCGGCAGGGCGCGTGTATGTGTGTATTTGTGTGCACCTCAGCACGTAGCCTTTGTCAATGACAGACTGAAATCGCAGTGCAAATGGGCCGTTGCAAAAGATGGCACCACACAATAACAGACCGCCGTCGCAGTGCAGTGCATGACACACAGTGTCAGAGTGCAAATGGGCCGTCGCGAAACATGGCACACAATCACCAGGCCCGCGACGTACTAAGTTACGCGAGTTGTGTTGTTTGGCGATATGGGCACTGGGGAGTGTATTCGATGTCGCTTGAGGAAGACTAGGTTCACGTAACAGGTGACTGACTACACAACTGAAATATCATGCCCGACATGGCACTCAAACAATATACAGCAACAAACAGCAAGCAGGTGTCTGAACGTTCTTATATGGAGGCGTACCTCGGCAGAATATTGGTGTATGCATCAGCATGTATATATCACACATATCGTGCGTACTGAATACTTGTATAGATGCATGCAATAAACACATTCATGGACCTGCATTTTGACCAGGTGCTTACATATGCTTACATTAAAACATTTCAATTGAATAGGCTCGGTCAAAGAATCATCGTGCGACTTTTCCATTTTTACAACCCTGGAATCTGATCACACACTTCTTTTTCTTTAATAAGACTCCAAGATAATAAATAATGACAGAAGGTATTGAACTTTATGGCAATGGGAAAGACTCCAAATATCCCATGGTGACGCAGCATGGCCAACAACCGACCACAACCAGCCTCTCATTGTCAGCGAATCAATCAGCACCAGCGTCAGCACCGGCGTCAACACCAGCGTCAGCACCCAGCGTCAGCACCCAGCGTCAGCACCCAGCGTCAGCACCAGCGTCAGTACCAGCGTCAGCACTGGTTGGTTAGTTGGTTATTTGGGCTTACGGGCGCATCGACTGCGTTGGTCATACAGCGCCCAAAAGCGTCAGCACTGGTGTCAACACCAGCGTCAGCACCGGCGTCAACACCAGCGTCAGCACCAGCGTCAGCACCCAGCGTCAGCACCCAGCGTCAGCACCCAGCGTCAGCACCCAGCGTCAGCACCGGTGTCAGCATCGGCGTCAGCACCGGTGTCAGCATCGGCGTCAGCATCCAGCGTCAGCACTGGCGTCAACACCAACGTCAGCACCAGTGTTAATACCGGCGTCAGCACCAGCGTCAGCACCAGTCGAGTTAACGGGCTGGCTGTGCTTAATCAGAGGCGCCGTTATCGACACGCCCCAATGATAAATGGCCGCCAGGACAGTGGCGATATACGCAGCACCGTAATCACCAGTAACGAGCCGTGCTCGGTGCGTTCTGACGGCAGCTAGAACATCAGCTGACGGCAGCTGGAACCTATGCTCGGGCTGCAGCGTGACGGGCCGGAAGCCATGATCGTAGCGGACATGATCGCACACGAGACCGGCGTTCAGTGTCCGGTGTCAACTGATCAGCACATCTTCACTCGTGAGACATTCGGCACGGGCAAGTCACAGCCGTTAGTTATTTGAGCTTTAGCGCGCTTCGACCCAGAGTTGATCATTCGCGCCCATGCAAGTCACAACCGGAGGAACAGGTAGTGCTCGTGTCACACAAGCGGATGGCCGCACGCATCCGCGTGATTGCCGGCCAACATCCGCGTGTTCGCCGGCCGACATCCGCGTGATCGCCGGCCGACATCCGCGCGATCGCCGCCGACATCCGCGTGATCGCCGGCCGACATCCGCGTGATCGCCGGCCGACATCCGCGTGATTGCCGGCCAACATCCGCGTGATCGCCGCCGACACCCGCGTGATCGCCGGCCGACATCCGCGTGATTGCCGGCCAACATCCGCGTGATCGCCGCCGACACCCGCGTGTTCGCCGGCCGACATCCGCGTGATCGCCGCCGACACCCGCGTGATCGCCGGCCGACATCCGCGTGATCGCCGGCCGACATCCGCGTGATTGCCGGCCAACATCCGCGTGATCGCCGGCCGACATCCGCGCGATTGCCGCCGAACGCGGCGCAGACGGGCCTGACGGCGATCACCACCTGGGAGCGCTCGTGGCGCGGGAAGCGCTCTGGAGCGCGAGTGACCCGGACAGGCCGTGGAGCGCGTCCACTCCGGGCAGGGCTCGGAGCTGGCGCGCGAGGTGCGAGCGCCGTGCTTGAGCGCCCGCGTGCGCCGCGAACTGGGTCGGCCGAGCCCCACTGGGGCCGCCACGGCCGCAGCTCAAAGTCAGGGACGAGCACCCGGCGTCCCTGACTTTGAGCCTCGCCGGCTGGGCCGTCTGCTACTCGTTCGGCGCGGCGCGGCCCCCGGCCGAAACCGGGACGCGGCCCCACGTGGCGTAGCCCGCGGCGGTGCGGTATGATTCCACCACAATCATGGCGTCCACCGTCAGCGCGCCCGCCGGCGCGAACTGGAATGCATGTGGGTCATGGCCGGCCGAAAGTGCGAATACACCCGCTTTCTGGCGGGTGAATTAAGGGCGGCAGTTCTGTACCGCGTACGTACGCTAACTGAACCCAGACACGCCGGTACATATCCAGCCGGTCGACAGGTCGCGCGGAACAATTCGGCGGTGACGAGAGGGGGGGTATCGCGGCGACTACCTGATGTAATCTTGTATGAATGAATAACGCATGAGGTACATTGACAGTCGGCACGCTGCGACGACATGGGTGCGGCCAAAACTCACGCGGAGGCCTCGCCGGCCACTTTTGGCGACGTAGCCTGAAACGTCCGGGGTCGTGTCCTCGCTGCACTCGTGGGCGTGGACTGCTGCCGTGTTGGCATAGCGACGCGCCTGGAAGAGCATTTCGAATGGGCAAAGGTATATAAAGCCCAAAAACTGCGAAAACATCTGTTTGAGATAACGTACGTCTGTTACCCCTCAACAAACGCAGCGAAAGGTTTTGTTTTCGTTAGGGCGCTAGATGTGTCGGGGTGGGCGCCCCTTCATCACTCCCTGAGTACGCCACTGCTGGAGGAACAGCACCAGAATGATCCTGTCGTGTCCAAATCATTCCAGTGATTGCAGGCTGTGCAGAAAACGCTACAGCTCTTGCATAGAGACGAAACAACTTGCAAGTACTTCTACTTAAAAGTACTTTGATGAAAGTAGCACGTACTTCCGTGGGTGTCTTGGTATTCCTGAGGCCACCACATCTGTCTTGGTCTGGCCCCGGTACTTCGATCTTTCCTTGGGCGACGTGGCTCTGCAACGGGCACTGATGTGTGCACATGTTTGTGTTTCATGCCCCGATTCCTGCAGAGACAACTCAGTTTCTGCAACCACGTCCTCCATGCTCCGACTCCCGGCACTCACAGCAAGTGGCGCAGCCAGGATTTTAAGTGGCGCAGCCAGGATTTTTCAATCCGCCGTTGTAGAACCCTAAAATGTCACGGAGCAGAGAACACTTTCGGCGGGTGAATTACGCCGAAAAGTTTTGGTTTTAGGTTATGAAAGCATTACAATGTATTGCTTCATTTAGTGCATTGTGTGTTACAAAGGCCCTCCCACCTGCCCTTCGCTGCGCCCCTGCTCACAGCTCTCATCTGCTCTGTCATGCTCAAGGCGAACTTCCAGATGTCGATTGACAACGCGTCAAACATCGGTCTCGCTTTTTTATCGCGTTATTTTGTGGTTCCAAGAAGGCGCCTGCGCGACACAAAAACGCATTATCAGAGACGCCGCAGTCAACGCTGGAAGCACGCTTCAATGTCCAAAGTCGGACGATGTGTGCGGTTTTGCCAGCGCCGACTGGATCAGACATTCCGGTACCCCGGCGATCAATGTCGGTCGCTGGAGGTCGCGTCGCCACTCATCACACCGACTGACAGTTGCCAACGGCCCCGGCGGCGAGACCCGGGATGGCCGAGCCACGCCCCCCCCCACCCCCCGCCGCAGGACGTGGCTCGGCCGTCTCCCGCCCGGCCAGCTGCAGCTGCCCGACTGCAGCTCCCAGCTGCCAGCTGTCCGGCTGCAACTGCCAGCTGCCCGGCTGCAACTGCCCGGCTGCAACTGCCAGCTGCCCGGCTGCAGCTGCCAGCTGCCCGGCTGCAGCTGCCAGCTGTCCGGCTGCGTCAGTCCAGGGTGCGGCCGGCGACGAAGCCGCCGATGACGTCAGCACCGCTGGGCACCGCCCAAAGTCACACACGCGAAAGTAGCACAATCGCTCAGTGAGGTCCCGCTGCAAATTTAGCGGTCGCAGAGAGCGACAAACAACGCAAATGTAGAGGACGCCGAGCTGTTTGTATGGAAGTTTGCGTCCCAGACGCCACACCTGCAATACTACATTACCCACTCATAAATACCGGGTCAACGCAACGGCAACAGCGACGACATGTCAACACTTCCGCCATCGGCAGCGAGTGGGTGGGATAGGGAGCGCGACAGGTGTGTGTCAACACGGCACGCCAGACTGGACGCAACGACTGCAGGTGCTAAACGAGTTGCCGAGGGAGCTGCCGGCTGGCCTGCCGGCTTAACGGGCTGCCAGCCGAAATAGCCGGACCACCGTGCATGACCTAAAGACGTGGTCATCCGCCCAGCCGGGCGGGCCGGGCGGGCCGGGCGGACCGGGCGGGCGACGGGACGAACGGCTCCTCTGGCTCGTCCGACTCGTCTGGCGAGACCGCAGACTGAATGGACGCCCAGAAAAGAGCCTTGGGCGATCTCCGGCCGCATTCGACTGCAAGGTCGCCGGCCGCCGCAGACGTCTCACATCGATTAATCGCATTAGGCTGACAGGTCGGGAGTTTGGCGGGTTTCCGAATGGAATGCCTTTGGATCCGGTGTCGAGCGTCCGACCGCCTTGAGTCCCGACTGAATTCACTTCGGACACGGATTTTTATGGTCTGGCGAAATCGCGGACGCTGGTCTAACAGAACGCACATTTTTGACAGATTTCCAGAGCCACACGAGTATGTCGCGATTATTGCCTAAACCCAACCGACTTCGGCACGGAGGCGGACCTGTTGAGCTCACAGTGCACGTGCTTTGCACACTCGACAGACCTGCTGTTGTGACCAATTACATCGATTGCTTGCGGTCCATCACGCTGCGACACTCAGCGCAGGCAGGCCAACAACACGAGGCGGTGCACATCTTTCCGAAAATCGTTCAGTTAAACAGGATAGCATAAAACATTTTCGCGTGACATCGACGTCTGATAATGGCCAAGACGTCTGATAATGGCCAAGACGTCTGATAATGGCCAAGACGTCTGATAATGGCCAAGACGTCTGATAATGGCCAAGACGTCTGATAATGGCCAAGACGTCTGATAATGGCCAAGACGTCTGATAATGGCCAAGACGTCGATGATGGCCAAGACGCGACAGTGTCGTGACAGTAACGACACAAGACACCGCATACGCTGTGTACAAACCAATTCACGGCATACCAGTGTGTGGCCGTCGGTCCCGCTCAGTCTGGCGCGTGTCTACAGCAGCGCGCACGACATGCCACTCCCAGCCGACCACGCTGGCAACCAGATCAGCCCCGGCTAGCAGTAGCAAATGAGAGAACCGGCTTGCCCTAGGCTGGCACGCGAGACGAACACTGGAATCAGAGTACTTCGCCTCGGAATATCGCCGCAATAGTCATTGCCGACTGCAATCGCCTCCAACGACAAGGCTTTGTTTGACTGAGCGATGATTAAGCTGCTTGGAGGAATTGGCTTGTGAATTAAACGGACACCGGCCCGTGGCCTCGGTTGGTTGTTGGTTTTACGACACTTCGACCGTTGAGTCACATAGCGTCGCCAATCTCTCACGGGGATTGGCCGCGGGTGAAGAGTAGCGACAGGTGAGACTCGAACCCACAATCTCTCGATTGTGAGGCGGGAAACTTATCCCTAGACTACTCGTCCCGGACCAGTGACCTCGATTCAGTCGCCAAATACAGGTACACCACACTGATTACAAACCTGCATGGTGCGGACACATCTGCAGGCCTTGCCTACGTCACTGCCCCCAGCATGCATCCGAACGGATGCATGGCGCCAGGGCGCTTCTGGACGCGCGAAGGGCACTTCTATCTCCGTGTGAGTAATTGTGCCGCAGAAGTTCGGCGACTTGCATGCCATAAGCGGGAGTTGTGCCAAGCGGACTGTTTTTGTCGCCGGCACCGCAATGGCCGACGAGTTCGGCCGCTCAGTTGCGTGTCTCCACCCATCGGGAATCAGCAAAGCGGTGCTGTCGCAAGTGCGCAAGCCGCACACGTCGTTTGGGCCCGCGTGCAGGCAGACAGCATCGGTCGGCCACCGATGCGGCGAAGCGCCGCGGCTCGCCATATACGGCGCGGCTGGTGGGCCTCCGCCCGCGCGGAGGCCGCGGCGCTCCAGACCACGCTTCGGCGACGACGCGGCGGGCCGGCTGGCGGCAAGCGCAGCGCCGCGCCGCGGCCAGGCGGTCAACTAGCGGTGGCACCATCTGCCGCCATTTGTGGCGGGCGCAGGACGTCGGCAGTCAGCTGCCGCGACCGCGTCAGCTGTGACGCCGCGCGGCGAAACCGGCACCGACGGACATTTGTGGCGCAGCTCGAGAGCTGCGGCATTTGCGTACGGAGTACGAGTATGGCAGCCGTTCCGAGCTACGGCGCGAAAGTCGGTCGGCGTCTCACGACAAACTCGCGCCAGCGAGCAAGCAGGTGCTTGATCTCCAGCTGATTTAATCGCCTAGCCACTCTCTACATATGGCGGAGCTCCTGAATTGTGCACAAATAGCTTGCAACGCCACCGGAGCTTTGCAAGCGCTGCAAATGCGCCTAATAAGAAAAGGTTCAGAAAACCCCACACCGATGTATGGTCAGCGTGGCGAACGTCCCCACTAAAATGACGGTGAGCCACTGCAAACCCCAGGATCATTGTTCCCACGAAACATCCATACACCTAGTCATGCATATCAAACAAGCTGTGGAACCGGTACCACCCAGCTGCCCTACAGTGGGCCATCCCCGTACTCACCGACAGTATACCAACTTGTTGCGTGATAACGGCCCTCGGCGACAGGGGCGGATGACGGCCCTCGGCGACAGGGGTGATAACGGCCCTCGGCGACAGGGGCGGATGCAGGGGGTGGGGGCACACGGGACATGTGCCATCCGTAGAAAGGTGACGCCCATTCGATAGAGAGAGGTGCTCCTTCAGGAATGATCGAGCGCCCCACCTCAACGAATGTCCTCAACAGATTTTCAGCCAAAATCGATCCTTATAGATGAAGAGTAAAAGTCGTCACTTCAGTATGCTTGTGTGCGCCCTAACCCCGCTCAAAGAATTTTCCCGCCGAATTCGCCCATCCGAGCAAAGGTGCCCCTGTTGGGGGTCCTCGTGAGAACACCTGGATCCGCCCTTGCCCGGTGATGGACGTGATTACGATCATGCCGCCGAGGAGTGGCAATTCCGAGGAGTGACAGAGGAGTGCAAATTCGGAGGAGTGGCAGAGGAGTGGTAATTCCGAGGAGTCGCAATTTTGAGGAGTTGAAATTCTGAGGAGTGATAGGAGTGTCAATTTCGATGAGTGGCAATTCCGAAGAGTGGCAATTCCGATGAGTGGCAATTCCGAGGAGTGGCAATTCCGAAGAGTGGCAATTCCGAGGAGTGGCAATTCTGGGGAGTGGTAATTCCTATGAGTGTCCATTTCGAAGAGTGGCAATTTCAAATGGTGGCAATTCCGAAGAGTGACAATTCCGAAGAGTAACAATTCCGAAGAGTGGCAATTCCTGAGAGTGGGAATTCTGGGGAGTTGCAATTCCGAGGAGTGACATTCCGAGGGATGGCAATTCAGAGGAGTGGCAGGAGCGGCACTTCCGAGGAGTGACATAGGAGCGGCACTTCCGAGGAGTGACATAGGAGTGGCAATTCCAATGAGTGACAATCCCGATGAGTGGCATAGGAGTGACAGTTCCGAGGATTGGCAGAGTAGTGGCAGTTCCGGGGAGTGGCAGAGCAGTGACAATTCCGAGGAGTGGCAATTCCCAGCGGTGTCACGGCGCCGCCGACAGCGCAGTCGGCACGGCACCGACACCAGCACGGCGGCGCCGAAGCCATCACAGACCGGCGCGTGATGCATCACCAGTCGGAGCGGCGCGTGCACACCGAACAGTGCACACCGGAAGTGCACGTCGCCGGCGATGGTGTGTGTGGTTGCGCACATCTGTCGATTGGACACTCAGGTTTGACACGCGACAGCCGCCAGCGCTACTGTGCCGGGGATGTGGTCGTCCTACCAGAGAAGACAAAATGGCTGGAAAGAATGCCAGACAATGCCTGCAAATGAGTGTTGCACGTCTTGCACAAAGACAAAGCAGCAGTGTGTTGTGTCTCATCCGCTCATCCTGGCGTCACCCCCACGTTCTCCCCGAATTATCCTTCTCTCTGCACTCACTATCTTCTCCATGTCTGTCATCCCATGGCGCATCGAAATGGCCAACGTTAGCCGAATAAGCAAATCAAACCAACCTACGCAGTACTGACGTCACGGCCTGCTGCCCATTATGCGCGTGTGGACATGGGGTCGAGTAGAAGTAGATTTCAAAATGGTATGCACCGCCGACTAATTTGGTAATGTTTCTACGTCGCTATATGTGAATCGTGCACACAAACCTGACAACAGCGACAAAAGCAATTAATACCTATATCCACAAAGCAACCACTTATTAGCGGAGTTCCCCATTTGTTCGGTGGGGATCGAGCCCTTCCAATACTTCCCTAATCCTCACCCCAATACCTTCTTAAAATCTGCACCCGTGGAAATAACATGTGTTGACGTTGAACATGTCTTAACCACGTATGGTCAAGGCGTCTTCATGACGTCGGGATTCTGCTACACGCCAGCTGGCCCACAGCCCGGCAGGGGACGTTTCGCTCGCCTGGCGACTCGATCGCTAGGGACGTGAACGTCGCGCTCGGACCCGGCGCCTCGCTCGCTAGGGACGTGAACGTCGCGCTCGGACCCGGCGCCTCGCTCGCTCGGGACGTGAACGTCGCGCTCGGACCCGGCGCCTCGCTCGCTCGGGACGTGAACGTCGCGCTCGGACCCGGCGCCTCGCTCGCTCGGGACGTGAACGTCGCGCTCGGACCCGGCGCCTCGCTCGCTAGGGACGTGAACGTCGCGCTCGGACCCGGCGCCTCGCTCGCTAGGGACGTGAACGTCGCGCTCGGACCCGGCGCCTCGCTCGCTCGGGACGTGAACGTCGCGCTCGGACCCGGCGCGAGCCCAAACCTGGTCCCGCCGCCGGCACCGCTCCCCGACCGTCGGTCTCCCTCCCGGCGGCGGCGCCGCGCGCCGCGCTCACAGCGCCGCCGCTTCACACCACAACGACACCTCCCTACGCCGACGCCGTCGTACGGCCGGAAACGCCGCGCGGCGACACGACGGTCGACAGCACGACCGGCTGGACGGTGCCGACACGGCGGCCGGCCACGCCGCTCGTGAGTACGGCCAGCCCGCACTTTCGCATGGACAAGCTGCAGTCGTCAACGGCGTTGGGACGTCCCACAAATTTGGGGACCGAGCACGGGTGTCGATTAATGAAAACCCTTGGTGGCACGAGCATTGGATTGGACCACGAGACTGAATCATTGGGCGAACTGCCCGTACGGTCCACTACGACAGCAATGCCCAAGCTAAATTATGAAAACACGGGGAACGAGTGAACAACGGGAGATTGTGGGCCCTTCAAGCGACATAACAACACCAATGGGACCACGTCGCTCAAGAAGGCTCTTCACACCACGCCCGTAAGGCTGCGGTCGTGGTTGGCGTGGACATTGCACGAGGACATTTCCCCAGGGCACTGACCCCGCCATTACTCCGTCCACGCTGGCCGTCCACGGCAGGCCGGCGGCAGGCCGGCGCCAAACGAAGCAGGGCAGAGTCGCCAACACCGCCGGCGGTGATCTGGCGGTGTGACGTCACTCCGCCCGGGCAAACATCCGCCGCGCCGTGATACTGCCGCGTCGGAGTGACCTCATCGTTGTCGGCTCAATCGACGACGGCGGCTGATTGGTGCAATGTGCCGGTGTGGGGGGGGGGGGGCGGTCGACGAGCGCCGGTCAGAGCTGGCGACGAGCGGCCGGCCGGCTGGTGTTCTGTCGCTAGCCTCCGATCTCAGTGTCGCGGGCGAGCCACGACGCCGGTTTGGAGAAGAATGTACACCGTACAGCGCCGGTGATACGGGTCGCAAGTGACGTGAGGTGATGCGTTGTGAATGGCGACTGTTTATTTGCGCTCCAAGATCGCATCGGCATCTTATTGACCGTCTGGCTAGCTGAAGCTTTGTCGCATCCTGCATATTATTTTTCGCGGTGAACGAACGGTACGGGTTAAGTGGTTTTGGCGGGAAAATAGGTTCGATACGGTAAAATTGGCCGAAATTTAACTTTGCTTTAAGCGAGTAATTATCGAATTGCTCAACGTTAGTTAGTTATTGGTTTTACGACACGTCGACCGTTGAGTCATGTAGCGTCGCCAATCTCTCACGCCGATTGGTCGCGGGCGAAGAGTAGCGACAGGTGAGACTCGAACCCACAACCTTTCGATTGTGAGACTAGCATCTTACCCCTAGACCACTCGTCCCCAAATTGCTCAACGTAGCTGGAAAATCAACAACTTATATATATATATATATATATATATATATATATATATATATATATATATATTATTGCGTACGCCTAACAATCTTCAGAAATAGTGCTGATGTTACGTTCAGATTCTACCAATCGGTAGTAGTGTAGCAGAATAAGAATATATATGTTAGGCATGCATGATGGGTGTTGCAAAAATGCACCGGAAGGCGTCATGAGGAAAATAACATTCGATTTCAGGCAGCTTTGCTTAATGGCATTTGCTAAGCATCAGACACCTGACGATGTTCCCCTTTATTTATGGGGTCTTCCTTTCGGTAGTGCTTGGTGGAATCGCACCGCCTGACTTTCACATTTCCGAATCTATTCACCAGTCGGCGGAGATGCCGGTTCCTCAGTGGCATGCATGTCTGCTGAACACGGCAGTCGGACAACAAAGCCGATTGTCAGACCGGCCCGTAGAGATGCCTCCTCTCTGACGTCTAAGAATGAAAATAGTTTTTTTTCCATACAGGTGCAGTTTCTCGACTTTTTCGGTTCTTGAGAACAAATCGCGTTCAAAGTTGCATCCACTGCACTGCATCTTTGCTCGCATTGCACGTATAACTACACATGCAGGAAATATAAACGATTTTACTAGTGGTAATTGTAACGAGAAGCCGCATTTGAAGCTAGAGACTGAGAAAATTATCCTTCACCATCTGTATCGTCATACCATCATGCAACATGGCTGCAATATATCCTTCATGTTATACCAGGTGCGAATAAAATATGAACTACTTTAGGTCAGGGCAGATTGTCATCGCTACTACGAACGTCTCCCACGTCCAACCTGCATAATTGCGTTATGTGTTTACGTTGGATATAATGCGGTGCATGTTCGTTCTGTCACCCGTTAACAGAGATACAACGTACCAACGCGGCCGGAAATCCCACGTTCCGAACTCGCAACGGATATTTTGCCTTGGATATAACGAAGTAATACTGGTTCACCAAGCGTTTCCAAGTCACATTTTCATGAAGGGGTGCACGGACATGGTATTGTCAAATTATTTTGGATGCATACGAAACTCGAAAAGGCAGACGCTTAATTTCTATCAGCCGTTATCCTCAGTTAGTTTTCGATTCAATATAATTCATGCATGGAGACGCTTCAATGAGTGGAATGGAGATTTCGCCAAGCGTCTTATGACCAACGTCGGTCTATTGTTTGGCCAGCGATGCAAAACTTTCGTAGATGAAAAGCGCACACCATCGGATGAAATACCCGTTCAAATGAGAAATGATAACGTACACCACAGCGGATCACAGCCAACACCGGGAGCATACCAAACGAGATCACGGACGAAGGTAGCCAAGCCACAGGGGAGAGGTCTGCACATCCACACGAACATCAAACCGGGACCAACCTCCAGGCTACAGCTAGAACATGCTGCAGAGCAAACGACGACGAAGGAATAAGAACATCATTGGTCCACAAACGTAAGACAAAGTCGTTGCCAGGAGCAACAGAACACGTTCAGCAACTCAGCAGAAGCCCGACACAAAGCTGGAGCGAAAGCGCCGCCGAGAGTAATCTCCATCGCGGACCTGGACCAAGCTTAGCCGGTCATACAGAAATTGTATGCATCCAGCGCAGCAGAACGAGGGCTGAGATTAAGACGACACTGGGAGCGGTTACCTGGTTCGCTGCTGGTCACCTCCTCCACGCCACGCGCACGGTTCAGGTTGGACTTGCGACGGTAGCTCTTGTCCTTCTCCTTCTTCTCCGGTCGCGAGTCGTCGTCACTGCGGCCGCTCGCCTGAAAACACGAGGTCCCAGTGAACGACCACAACGCCGAACGCCGACCATGTGGCACCACGAGCGCGGAGGACATCAGTCAGCTTGTCGCACGCACACACACACACACACACACCGACTGGGATAAGGGGGAAGCGGTGCGCCGCCCACTGGAGCAAGTCGGAACCAGTCGGTCAGAGACGAGTTGGCCGATTGCTGCCGCTTCTGGTGGCGGCGGTCGTTGCCGACATTTCGCGTCCAGTTCCGGACGGCACCGCACGTCGCCGGTTCCCAGAGCCACTGAACGCGGCCGTAAATGCGGTGGTGCGCTGCGGTGGGAGTCCCACCGACCACAGTGGGAAAGCGTGCGCTCCTGACGTGCGCGCACTGACCGTTAAACGCGTGTGTCCGTCGCTTTGCCACACCAATTTAGTTCTCGTGATCCCCTGACAGGGACTGAAGCTGTCCCTTTACGGCGACACTGGGCTTCGCGTTTTGGACTCCACGAAATCCAGCACGGTGTATCAGCCCCAGTCGAACTGAATCTGGTGTAGCAGCAGCTGCGGCATCATACCACACATGTGAATAGAGTGCGAACGTACAATCAGCTCTCACCACTCCTCTGGATATATCTAACACCAGGCAGTAGACACATCTAGTATTTTATCTGGTAAACCGACTAGACAAACAGCTAGAAGAACTTGCAAATCTTCGCATAGATTTTGTCAACACTGGTGGGAAAGGTGGTCTGGTGGTGTCACTTGCATTGATATTGTAGGCAATGTGAATGCGGATGTTTCCTTTAGCGACGGTTCCATCTGGCAACTTCGGTAGTGCACTTAACACGACTTTTGTCTTCAAACTTTTTCACGCAACGACGTTCATATGAAATGCTTGGACCGAAGAGCGTAAGACAGACACCGTGTACCGATGGCACAGCGAGTAGTCGACGACTGAACACCCTGCTGCGAAGGCACCTCCTCAGCAGGACGACCGTGAATGGTGATACCTCCACAGACGTAGCCCAGCCTCGAACCACCAACATCTCAGTTTGTTGGCCGAGGTACCACAACTGAATCAGTTCTCAGTTTGTTGGCCGAGACACCACCACAGAATCCTTCTCCTTTCCGCTCGGTTGGAACGCGCGACTGCGCCAACGCGAACGTTGGCGCAGTGAAACTTGGCGTGAAAAGTTTGACACGCAGGCAGTGTTTAGCACGTATCGATATAAAGATGGTTCGAATTTCGACCGATAAGCCCAGCTATTGTGGAACTGCCGACTTCTGCGGATGCAATTGTGCAATGGTTGCAACAATATCGGAAAGCAATTCAGACTGCTGAGTCACTCCGCTTGCCATTTTCTGTGTTGCGACACAAATGGCACCTGCAGATGCTAATACGTTCGGGTAAATGACCTGTTGATCAGGGACGGGTACATGGGGAAATGGGGCATGTGTTCAAACCCCATAGAAAGGTGGTGACCCTCTGGCAGGGAAAAAGGCGATCCTCCAAGAAGGTTTCAGTGCATCAGTTCCCTCATCCTGCACATACACCGCTTAACAGTGTTTTTCAGCCAAAGATGCTTCTCTCAGAGGAAAAGGCTCTCCTGGAGTATGTTCGAGTGCATCCCCTCCCTCCCCAGCCGCTCCACACTGATGGCGCCCTTCCAAGTACTTTTTCCGTGTCTGCCCTCCGAGGAAATGCCCCCCCCCCCCCTCCCAACATGAAAATTCCTGGATCCGCCCGGTTATTGATCGACTGACTTTACCAAGCGTAAGACTTCCCTCACAGCCTTCAGAGTTCTAAGTCCGATCAGACCAGATCAGACCACGTCACTAGACAAGACCAGCCCAGACCAGACCAGATCAGACCACGTCACCAGACAAGACCAGCCCAGACCAGACCAGATAAGACCACGTCACCAGACCAGATAAGACCACGTCACCAGACCAGACCAGACCACGTCACCAGACCAGATCAGACCACGCCAACAGACCAAACCAGATCAGACAACGTCAGCAGACCAAACCAGATCAGACCACGTCACTAGATAAGACCACACCAGATCAGCCACGTCACCAGAACTGGCCACCGTGTGATCTCATCAGATATGTTCTCGGTCGGGCGTGATCACCAAATATGGCTTCATAAGTCCGGCCCGGCCTGCAAAACCGCCGACTGAAATCCACAGCGCGTGAAAACGTCCACCCTCAGAGCGAGGAAACGTCCGCCGACGCCAACCGCGGGAACGTCCATCAACCACTGCCGTGGCAACGTCCACCAGCTACACACGTAGAAACGTCCATCAACCAGGACCGTGAACAAGTCCACCGACGACGGCCGTGGAGGCGTCCACCAGCCACAGCCGTGGAAACGTCCGCCGACGGCGACTGAGCGGCGTTACCAGCGGCGTTACCTGTCGGCGACCCAGCGGCGTTACCAGCGGCGTTACCAGCGGCGTTACCTGTCGGCTGCCAGCTCCGGCGATGCGGTGCCACAGTCGCAGCAGCGGCTTCATGGTGGCGGCGCCCGGCCGGCCGGCGGGACGAGCCCTTCAGGGCGGGACGAGCCCTTCAGGGCGGGCCGCGCCAGACGCGAGCCGTCGCCGCGAGCCGTCGCCGCGAGACGCCGCCAGATGGCCGCTACAGGCCACAACACGGCCGCCGCTGCGAGACACCGCCAGATGGCCGCTACAGGCCACAACACCGCCGCCGCCGCGAGACACCGCCAGATGGCCGCTACAGGCCACAACACGGCCGCCGCCGCGAGACACCGCCAGATGGCCGCTACAGGCCACAACACCGCCGCCGCCGCGAGACACCGCCAGATGGCCGCTACAGGCCACAACACCGCCGCCGCCGCGAGACACCGCCAGATGGCCGCTACAGGCCACCACACCGCCGCCGCCGCGACACCGCCAGATGGCCGCTACAGGCCACAACACCGCCGCCGCCGCGAGACACCGCCAGATGGCCGCTACAGGCCACCACACCGCCGCCGCCGCCGCACCGCCGGCCGCCGGCGACACCAGGTGGCGCCGCTCTCGCGCCAACTGCGCCGGCTGTGTCGCCGTCGGCGGCGCGGACCCGACACTGCGCCGGCGCCGCCGCCGCCGCCGGACGCACGGCAGGGGCGTGGCCGTCGACGGAGCGTCGGCGGTCCGTGACGGTAACGCCACCTCCGCACACGCAGCCGCCCGCCCGCTACCGGCGACGGGGCGAGGGCGGGCGGGGCGGGGCGGGGCGGGGCGGGACGGGATGGGACATGAGATAGGACACGAGATGGGCCACGACACGAGACGAGACGGGACACGAGAGGACACGAGACGGGACACGAGACGGGACGAGACGGGACACGAGACGGGACGAGACGGGACACGAGACGGGACACGAGACGGGACACGAGACGGGACACGAGACGGGACACGAGACGGGACACGAGACGGGACGAGACGGGACACGAGACGGGACACGAGACGAGACGAGACGGGACACGAGACGGGACACGAGACGGGACGAGACGGGACACGAGATGAGACGAGACGGGACACGAGACGGGACCGAGACGAGACGAGACGAGACGAGACGGGACACGAGACGAGACGAGACGGGACACGAGACGGGACGAGACGGGACACGAGACGAGACGAGACGGGACGAGACGGGACACGAGACGAGACGAGACGGGACGAGACGGGACACGAGACGAGACGAGACGGGACACGAGACGGGACGAGACGGGACACGAGACGAGACGAGACGGGACGAGACGGGACACGAGACGAGACGAGACGGGACACGAGACGAGACGAGACGGGACACGAGATGAGACGAGACGGGACGAGACGGGACACGAGACGGGACACGAGACGAGACGAGACGGGACACGAGACGGGACGGGACGGGACACGAGATGAGACGAGACGGGACACGAGACGGGACACGAGACGAGACGAGACGAGACGAGACGGGACACGAGACGAGACGAGACGGGACACGAGACGGGACGAGACGGGACACGAGATGAGACGAGACGGGACACGAGACGGGACACGAGACGGGACACGAGACGAGACGAGACGGGACACGAGACGAGACGAGACGGGACACGAGATGAGACAAGATGGGACACGAGACGAGACGAGACGGGACACGAGACGAGACGAGACGGACACGAGACGAGACGAGACGGGACACGAGATGAGGACGAGACGGGACACGAGACGGGACACGAGACGAGACGAGACGGGACACGAGATGAGACGAGACGGGACACGAGACGGGCACACGAGACGAGACGAGGGACACGAGACGGGACACGAGACGAGACGAGACGAGACGACGGACACGAGACGAGACGAGACAAGACGAGACGAGGAGACGGGACACGGGACACGAGACGAGACGAGACAGGGACACGAGATGAGACGAGACGGGACACGAAGAGACGAGACGACGACGGACACGAGAGGACAGACGAGACGGGACACGAGACGAGACGGGACACGAGATGAGACAAGATGGGACACGAGACGAGACGAGACGGGACACGAGACGAGACGAGACGAGACGAGACGAGACGAGACGAGACGAGACGAGACGAGACGAGACGAGACGAGACCGTACGAGACGTACGGACGAGCTCGGGCCAGCCACCACGGGAGATCCGTGGACACAAGACTTTGCATATATTACATATTTGTATACAAGTGGGCGTAGGAACGTGCCAAAAGGTGGAGTCCATATCAGGCCCATCAAAAGTAGAGTTCAAAAAATTATATATCTCTAAACGTGACATATTTCGGGATTTCCAGCCCCCTCTCCCATCCACACATGATTCAGTTTCAACCATCAAACCTATGGGAAATGCACTGGATCAAACCGCGTCAGGAGCAGTTTGGGCATTCGCCCAACCTGAACCACTTCCATCTTTGCCGGCTCGAGAGAATTGCGAGACGGCGGTGACGACAAGACAGCGACAGCCGACAACCTACGGCCTCCGACGGAGCTGGGGCGTTGGTCGCCGTGGGGCGAGCGACTCAAACAGCGGCGGCGAGGTGGGGTGTGCCGTGTGTGTCACGTCGGTGCACCCCGTCCTCCGAGGAGGGCGGGGCCAGTTGGCGGGTCGCGTGACGCCGACTGTCGTCACGTAACACCTATGACAAGTCGTGTAATTCTGATTACAAGCCCGGCGTGGCGGCCCGGTGCAGACGGGGAAATGGGTTACGGGACGCGGGCAGGGTGATCATTTTGTATCATTATCTAATTGGAGAACAGAAAAACAAACATGGAGATGCTATGCAGTTCCAGATGCGGTATGCACGCGCTCTCATCCGTTCTCTAGGGACTGTGAAGATTAATACATCGGCTATGGTATTCAATTCATGACCCTGAGTATATAGGAAGATTCTCGTCTGCTATTGGTCCATCTGTAATAGGACACGTGACTCGTGAGTACAGGTCATGTGGTCAGCACACGTCACGAATCTGGTCAATACAGGTCACATGTCTGGTCAGTACAGGTCACATGTCTGGTCAGTACAGGTCACATGTCTGATCAGCACAGGTCACGTGTCTGGTCAGTACAGGTCACATGTCCGGTCAATACAGGTCACATGTCCGGTCAATACAGGTCACATGTCTGGTCAGTACAGGTCACATGTCTGGTCAGTACAGGTCACGTGTCTGGTCAGTACAGGTCACGTGTCTGGTCAGTGCAGGTCACATGTCTGGTCAGCACAGGTCACGTGTCTGGTCAGTGCAGGTCACATGTCTGGTCAGTACAGGTCACATGTCTGGTCAGTACAGGTCACATGTCTGATCAGTACATGTCACATGTCTGGTCAGTACAGGTCACGTGTCTGGTCAGTACAGGTCACGTGTCTGGTCAGTACAGGTCACGTGTCTGGTCAGTACAGGTCACATGTCTGGTCAGTACAGGTCACGTGTCTGGTCAGTACAGGTCACATGTCTGGTCAGTACAGGTCACGTGTCTGGTCAGTACAGATCACATGTCTGGTCAGTACAGGTCACGTGTCTGGTCAGTACAGGTGCCGTTACCGGTCAGAATACGCCGCATTCACCAGATCGACGAAAATCAAAAGGATCTCGGGCATCAGTACGGGCGGGCAGTACGGGCAGAGCGCAGTAAGTTGTAAGGCGTAAGGCGGGCAGTAAGGCGCAGTAAGGCAGTAAGGCAGTCGTAGTAAGGCGGGCAGTACGGGCGGGCAGCAAGTCAGTACGGGCAGTGCTTCCGGTCAGCATTGGTGCCGCTTCCGGTCAAAACAGGTCACGCGACCCCGATCTCGGAACGGGCCAGGGGCCAGATCTCGGACACGTTCCGTTCAGAGCAGGTCACGTGACGGCCGGTCTCGTGTCGCACCACAGACGCTGGAACCGGCAGGCCATCGATCGGGGCCGAGGGCCAGGTGGCGCGTGACCCACGTGCGATGTTTACGCTACTGGCGTAGCGGCGACATACCGCCGCGCCGGCACTCTGTGATGATGAGGTACCAAGCCGGACGGGGTGGGGGGGGGGATGGGGAGGGGATACGTGCCCGGACCAGACGCCTGTAGCGATGGGATCACGGGAGATGAGACACGTGCCCGGACCCGGGGGCTGTAGTGATGGCTCTCATGGAAGAAGATAAGACACGTGCACGTGCCCGTGCCCGTGCCCGTGCCCGGTAGTGATGGCACTCATATAAGGAGACGAGACGTGTGTCGGTACCCGAGGTCCGTAGTGATGGACTCACGGGAGAAGGTGAGACAAGTGCCTGGGCCCGGGTGCTGTGGCGATGGCACTCACGGGAGGAGATGAGACACGTGCCCATGCCGAAGATATGTAGTGATTGGAGACATGGAAGGAGATTACACATTTGGAACTCATGGAAGGAGATCAGACATGTGCCGGTACCCGAGGTCTGTAGTGATGGCACTCATGGGAGGAGATAAGGCACGTGCCCGTGCCCGGGTCTGTAGTGATCGGACTCATAGGAGATGAGACATGTGTCGGTACCGAAGGTATGCAGCGGTGGAACCCATGGGAGAAGATGAGACACTTGTCCGTGCCCGGGCTTGTAGTGATGAGACTCACGGGAGGAAATAAGCTTGGATAGCAACATGTTTAATGCTAGGGTAAATGTTACACCCGTTTGCGTTAATGAATGCGCCACATAGCAAATAGGCGTACATAATAACTACGGAAATTGGTTTCCTCATTTATATGTGTGCAATGTCAAACGGTGATTTGGATTTATCCCATTTAATACTGATAACGAAGTATTCAAACAACAATGCATGAGAGCCCCAGCAACATTTTAAATACAACTATACCATTGCCTTGGGCTATATAGAAACTGAACAAACACCATTGAATATCTGAATCGAAAAAGTTCCGCCGTTTTCGCAGCCCTGAGTCCGCCACTGTACCAGGCAACGCCATCATCCTCCCACCGCGGGAGGCGAGGGCCGACAAGATGCACAGTCATCCGACGCTCAATATGCACCAGGCACGTGCGAATCGGGTCTCGGCGTACGTGCCGACAGGTGAGCCCAGTCTCAGCCCTGCACAGACACCTGTGAGACGAATCGACCGGGCGCGCGTCCGTACAGTGTGCGGAGGGACGTGCTTTACCCTGCTGCGTCCATCCTGACGACAGGTGGTGCAGGTCTGGTGCAGGTCTGATGCAGGGCAGACCGCGCACCCCGGCGGTGCCGACTGCAGCTGGGATTGAATGAAACAAGTGCACGTTGAAACGCAGGTCATTCAACTATCAATGGCAGCATGGGAAAACTGGCCAGAACTGTCTCAGGCCGGCCAATTCCAGCCCAATTATGGCGTAAACCGGAATTACTTCATCGCTTCTATGGAGACCTTTATCGCATGTCTCTTTCTGTAGCCAAACAGTGTATTTTTAGAAAGTGCTCAAGTATTACCAGTAGCTGCCATACTATAAGCCATGTTACATGCATGTAGTGTATCGCCTGGTAATGTAGGTGTATGTTCATATTCATATGTCAATTATGTACCTCATATTCATGGCGTAATGACTGGTAACTAAGTTGTGCTTACGTCTACAACTTGCAGGGACTCTTGTGATGATTATAATGGCATAATGGGCGCATGGGCGTCGGCATTCCAAATAGTCGGGTGCCGGGCAATAAGCTGTCAAAAAGTAAGGACACTCGGGGGGGGTTCGGCAGGAACAGAGTCTAGGAGACGTCCGTCAGAATCTTGATTCACGCGTTCGGAGTCAGCCATAGTCTACCCATGAATCAGTTTGTGTTGGTGCGTCATATTGACGGCAACGTATAAATAGAGATTTTTTTAGTATCCACCACTGCACTGGGAAAAAAATATTATAAAACTGGCTGTTCGCTACCATATCCTCTGCAGCTTCCACGCAGACCGAATGTCATGCCATTCACGAATACCTTCGTGAAGCAAGCGCCCCACCAAAAAAAAGTGGAAAAAAAGAGAAAAGAAAGAGAAGATCGCGACCATAATGACTACCGACCAAGTGCCCTGAACATATTCTTCAAGTACGGGATACAATCTACGGTGTCCGATGAATTCATAGTTGTGCGGACGGCTTCGAACAACAAACTGGATTAAATCTTTCGGAACTGCCATATCTTCTGGTAGATTATTTGCTATCCGGGCGGCCTCAAACGAACGGAACGCGACTCCCATCTGTGGGTTAGATTCAAGCATGGCTGCCGCCTAAGGTCGGGTCGAATCAGGTCAGTTGATCGCTCCGCCACACACGCCTCACATTTCACATTAATATGGCCTCAGCGCAAAGGTAAAACTACGTATAAGTCCAGAAGTAGAGCGGGTACAACAACAGATACATGTTCGAATACAGTGGACTCTGGAGGTAGGGTGGCTACATGACCAGTGCAATCGATGCGCCCTAAAGCCCTGGAGGTAGGGACCGGTCAGGCGGTCGGTGGTAGAAGAACAGTGGGGAGGTTGAGCTGGCAGACGACCGGCTGGCTGTCTGGCTGGCCGAGAGCAGGAGTGGAACGGTAGGAAGGCCAAGATCGAATTGGTTGGAAAGGATGGGTGGTCGGTGATGGATGAGAGACATGGATGAGAGTGGCTGGTGATTGGCACGCTCGATGTTTGGCGGTGGGTAGGTGGAAGGATTGGAGCCTGAGCGGTAGGGCGATCAAGTGTCAGGTCAGGCAGTCACGTGACCGGTCGGGCGGTCACGTGTCCGGTCGGGCGGTCACGTGTCTGGTCGGACGGTCACGGGTCAGGTCAGGCAGTCACGTGTCCGGTCGGGCGGTCACGTGTCTGGTCGGACGGTCACGTGTCCGGTCGGACGGTCACGTGTCTGGTCGGACGGTCACGAGTCAGGTCGGGCGGTCACGTGTCCGGTCGGGCGGTCACGTGTGATGTCGGGCGGTCACGTGTCTGGTCGGGCGGTCACGTGTGATGTCGGGCGGTCACGTGTCCGGTCGGGCGGTCACGTGTCTGGTCGGGCGGTCACGTGTCTGGTCGGGCGGTCACGTGTCTGGTCGGGTGGTCACGTGTCTGGTCGGACGGTCACGAGTCAGGTCGGACGGTCACGTGTCTGGTCGGGCGGTCACGTGTCTGGTCGGGCGGTCACGTGTCTGGTCGGGCGGTCACGTGTCAGGTCGGACGGTCACGTGTCAGGTCGGACGGTCACGTGTCAGGTCGGGCGGTCACGAGTCAGGTCGGGCGGTCACGAGTCAGGTCGGGCGGTCACGTGTCTGGTCGGGCGGTCACGTGTCTGGTCGGACGGTCACGTGTCAGGTCGGGCGGTCACGAGTCAGGTCGGGCGGTCATGTGTCCGGTCGGGCGGTCACGTGTCAGGTCGGACGGTCACGTGTCAGGTCGGGCGGTCACGTGTCCGGTCGGGCGGTCACGTGTCTGGTCGGGCGGTCACGAGTCTGGTCGGGCGGTCACGTGTCTGGTCGGGCGGTCACGTGTCTGGTCGGGCGGTCACGTGTCAGGTCGGGCGGTCACGTGTCAGGTCGGGCGGTCACGTGTCTGGTCGGGCTGAGCAACGGTTGGTCGGGTGGTCGGTGCGTAGGCGGCAATATCCGGCGGTCGGTCGAGTGGTGGGGTATCTGGCCGCCAGCTGACAGACGGCAGCGGTGTTGGCCACCGTCCCGGACGCCGAGCGGTGTCTCCGTTTATATCAGACTCCCTGGTAGCGATGTGGTGTTGCCACACGCTCTCAGGCTATCCGGGCGGTGTCTGTATACATCAGACTCGATGGTTCCGGTGTGGGGTATCCACACCATAGCAGGCTATCCGGGTGTTGTCTCCGTATATATCCGACTCGATGGTACCGGTGTGGGGTTGCCACACTCTCTCAGGCTATCCGGGCGGTGTCTGTTTATATCCGACTCGATGGTACCGGTATGGGGTTGCCACACCCTTTGAGGCTATCTGGAAATACCCGGTGAGCGCGCCTGGCAATGCCTACGCACACCTATTATCGAAACACTAAATACAGAAGTAGTCTATGGAGATATGTATGAATTATGCTCTTTCACGTTGTCATTCTCCATACTCGCTTGTACAGCTTGCACACTAATCCCTTCACCAGCCAAAATAAAGATGCTCTTCATGAGTAGTGGTGTGTACAAGTGATTTTGCTTTTGCATATTTCGTCTGTCTAACGGCATGTATTTACAGTTTGGCGAAGACCACCTGCCTGAAAAGCATTGCTTGAATTCAATCACCTCAGAAACAGGCACATGGCGGGCGATGAGCCATAGTCCCCGGGTTGGTGTGGGGAACGAAAGGGATGTAGCTTGGGGGGGGGCAGGCCGCAGATTTAGACCATTCACATCATTGTTCCCACCCTCTGTCACACCAACCTGAGCGGATACCACAACTGGAAGCCTACTTAACTTCGGTGCCGGGAATTTCCTCCTTCCTCCCAACAGCCGACCATCGAATGAATTCCTCGAGAAATCCTGCCGAACGGGACGCCACATCCGGGACATTAAAAACACAATAAAATGCTGCAGAGCCATCCCATGCCTGAGGGTGACGCGATGGACCAGTCAACGTGCCGTGTTTGGCCAGTGTGAGAGTGACGGAGCAGAGCAACACTCACGGCAGTACTGTGGCAGCCGGCGGTGGAAGGCTCCGGTGAAAGACATGACTTCGGTCCGGTGGAGCCAGCTGTGGAAACGAAGGACGATCGTTATTCACATGTAGTGTAACGCATTGCTGCAATGATGAGTACATGCGAGCGTACTGAACTGGGGCGGATCGCGTCGGCGCTGGAAATTGAGACCCGTCTTACAGGCGCTAGCTTTCGCTCCTGTTTCCCTACAGCAGAATAGCACAACCGTGCATGTTTTAATCTTGGGAGGTTTTGCAAGATGGTGCACTAACATTTTCGGGATATTTGTGGGATGGATGAAAATTAGCTGTCGCACAAGCAATTTGTCACCTTAAACAACACAAAACAGTGACTAACAGTGCCCGCAAGCCAGACGCCACGTGAAGTTTCGTCGCATCGATATGAAGACTCGGTAAGTTGTGTAACCTCGGCCAGGTTCTATATGTGATCTTTGTAGGTATGTGGCTTTTGGATGTTCCCAGTATATTATTCCGAAATCCGAACCAGCTCATGCCGAGAAAACATCCCCAGAAGCTGCAATCCTACCCCATAGACAGTTCCTCTTCAGCATCTGGATTGTTCTTCGGGACATGAAATAAATTATTGGGAATAAATCAGCTCTTCCTGTGCCTAAAACCGTACATTGTTGTGACCATTAGACCGGCAAGATTCCATCTCATTGATGCCAAGGAAATAGCCAGCTACCCAGTCCTTGTACCCTTGCCAAATCATACGGGTCATTTCGACTGCCAACCGCTGTCACTACCTTCAGATGGACCTACCGTTCGCAGTACATATCCAGCGCAAATTGTGCAATATGCATGCCAGTCACGCAAACCCCACATCGAACAACATCATTCTGGTCAAGCAGATCGTGCCCACGTGACCAGCGCACCGACCTGACGTGTGCCCCGAGGCAGCGACCCGTAGACGTGACGCTCTCGTGGTGCGCACGCTCGTCTCGGGCTCCGCGTCGGCGTCGGGTGCGCCCTCCTCCACCTGGGACTTGGGCCGCGACTCGCGCGACCCCCTGCGGCGGCGCAGCTTCGGCCGGCCGCCGCCAGGGGCGCGCTCGTCGTCGTCGTCGCTGGAAGAGTGTCTCAGATGGGCGGTCCGGGCGGCCAGCTGTCGGCGGCGCTCCTCCTTGTAGCGCGCGATTCGCTCGCTGGCGCGCTCGGAGTCCGAGCCGGAGGTCATCGACTTGCCCTCGGGCGTGGCACGGGCTGAGCTCAGTCGGCTGCCGACAAAGTCAGGGTCAGCGGGGTCAAGGCTGCCGGACGGCTGCAGTCAGCGGGTCAGAGAGACAAGGTCAGCTGATGCGGAGGTCAGAGGGCAGCTGTTTATCATAAGCAGGGTCACCAGTGTCAAAGGTTCGGACAACATCAGGACAATTCCGGCATACACAGCGACATGTCTGCACAGTTTACCACTCATTTCACGCAATGCACGATGTGACAAATTAGTTCTCCCCGGCCGCATTTTGATGCATGGGCAAGGGGAGTCAAACTCACCATGAACGCAGAACATTTCGCAGTCGTGAAACGATCTTCCTTGGCAAAACTTAGTGGCACAATGTGGGGCATCCCGCCACTATCCCGAGTGTCGAAGATGTCAGAAATGACACTTGCTGCCCGAGTTGCATGCCCGGCGCCGACTCACCGAAAAACGGGTTGGTTGGTTGACGTCATGGATTGGCATGGCATGGTAGTGAAATGTCATGTCAATATTTCAACATTGGTCTCCAATCATATCTTTTAATAAATTGACAGCCCATTTGAATAAATTGGTAGCTCATGCTATTCGTGAAGTATGGCTATGCGAGCTTGGATCTCCTCCATGTGGTCCTTCATTTCCCACCCCACACCACCTCACCAAGCTTACAAAACCGGCGTGCACTACTTTTCCTCTAGAAAAGTAGTGTTCAAGTCCTCATTGGGGGTCCAGATCGTCGGAATCCCTCCCTCCTCAAATTGTAAGTAAGCATGGCTTTGTATGCAAACATGGTACAGCATTCCTGAACCGGGAATGCAGGCCGCCTAAACATGCATTAAGATGCAAGATATCAGAACTTCATTGAAAGAACATCGATTCGTTATTCGGCAATTGGTAAATAAATTCGGCAAGGGGCAAGTACGGACCAGCACGCATTCGTAGGGGCCGTGCACATTCGTAAGAGCCGCAAACGTTCGTAATGGCTCGTCTGTGTTCGTAATGACGCCTGTAGATGACGTCATTGCCTGTAGATGACGTCATCGCCTGTAGATGACGTCATCGCCTGTAGATGACGCGACACTCGGGACGAGTCAGGGCCCCGCGAGAATTCAAGGGAGCGACTGTCCCCTCCCCTGGTAAGTCTCTGCACACACTAAACTTGCCAATGTGCCTTAGTGTTAAGGCGCAATGACCAGATATCGTGGGGGTGGAGCACGCGATGCACCGCTGATCAGAAATGCACTCAAGATCGAGGAGCTACCCAGAAAAAGAATTAGTAGCATATGCCGATGTATTAGTGGACAATAGGAATTTTCGTTGCACAGACAAGCCACACATATTGGCATTGCACGCACCATCTGGCTCCAGTCGGTTGTCTGCGAGACAGAATGCGCGGTGCAAAATTTGATCGGCGAACAAAGCATTCATGTACATGCATGGCGCAATGCCATATGTCGCTCCCGCTGCCATGGGTATCTACACCAGGAACTTCCGGTGTCGTCATTATACTTATTGGTGCACGCAAGATTGCCCATCCTCCAGTAAAAGCTTCACTGCACGCGTAATTCCCTTTTTCTTTTGCCGCTAAATCCATCGATCCATATCCGGATTCATGGAAGTGGAAGGGTGTAAGCAGGGGCACATACAGGATTTCCCTGACGTGGAGTGGCCCCCGGGATTGACGAAAGTGCACCTTCTTTGTTGATCGAGGAGCAGGGCTTGAACTTTATCTTCGGAAAACAGTTCTCCAGGAGAAAAGGTGTCGAAAGTTTGTCGAGCTGGTTTATATTTTCAGGTTTTCAGGTCCTGAACACAATTTCGAACCCTGCGAGGGGCTGCACCACTGGTTCTCCACCTTCCCTTGGTGTGCTAAATGTTATCCTTTGAGGTAAAAGAGAGTATGGGAAGGGCAGCACTCTATTGTTCCCAGCACTTCACCAGTTTGGTATCAATAGAAGGAATAAAGGTACAATAATCTGGATACTTATGAAGATCTTGAAACGCAGGTGCACACCAAATAGGTATAATTATGCTACAAGCCGCTGCATTTTCACTAATAATTATCAACTAAATTCCCAGAAAATCTGTATCTGGCCCAAGCAACACCAGGAGTCACGTGTGCGATAAAATATTTTAAGATATGTTGGAATATATGGCAACAGAACCCCCGCCCCCGCCCCCCTTCATTCCCACATGTACAAATTCAGTGATGTGCCTGAATGAAACATATGCAGCCGATGTAGAACTGGGGATGCATAGTATCACTGCTCCAGTCCACTCGTAGGCTCAGTATCGATTTAGCCCACTTGTACAGAGGGCAAGCACTGAGTTGTGCAGAACGTACAGCAGGCACGGGATCATGCCCTGGAGTGAGGCGGATCGGAATTATTGAGGGGCTTGCTTTCTGGACCATCTCACGTGATTCGGCATGGAACAAACGTAAGACTGTGCAAAAAAAACTTGTGCGCGAGTGCTTGCGCTCCCTCGCTGAATCATAGTCCGATGAATAGGCCGGAGAAGTGCTTGCGAAACGATTACGCCCATTTGCGCTGGCCTGCAACCGAAGTGGTTACGCTCATGCATGCTGGCAAGCACCCGAAGCGGTTACGCCCATGTATGCCGGCCTGCAGCCGAAGCGGTTAAGCCCATGCACGCTCGCCTGAAACCGAAGCCAGTGATTCCGCAGTCGGGGCCGATCGGCACCAGCTGCCAACACGGGCAGCTCTGGCGACCTTCCAGCCCCCGGTCACTATTTACCGGCCCAACTGAGCCGGGGATGGGGCGGGGGGGCGGGCACGGTTCAGGTGCCGTCTCCCGCCGACCCCGCCACAGGAGCGGAGGCACAGGTTCGCCCCCTGCTGGCCAGGTCGGTGTTGCTCGGTCACGGTCGAGAGCCGCCGGCTGGCTAGCGTCACGGTTCTCAATATATCGAATCCACCAATTATGTCGAGTTTATGCCGCGAAGGGTTGTCAGCAATCTTGTCGCCCTGTTAGCGAAGTCGTAGGGAGTGCACACAGGAGGTGGCACATCCGCACGTGCAACGTCAATGCTCACCTGCGTGGGTAGTAGTGCGCATCCGCCATTGGCGTTACAGCTGTTGGTTGGTTGGTTATTGGTTTTACGACACGTCGATCGTTGAGTCATATAGCGTCGCCAATCTCTCACGCCGATTGGTCGCGGGCGAAGAGTAGCAACAGGTGAGACTCGAACCCACAATCTTTCGATTGTGAGACGAGCATCTTACCCCTAGACCACTCGTCCCCTGGCGTTACAGCTGTAAATGGTTGATTTGAGGTGATATTTTCCTCGGAGATTTTGGATGTCTTTTCAGCCCTGCGTACGTGCGCCTTTGCCACGATGGAACACAAGCTATCGCCTGCGAACGGACACCGCAGGCGGCTGTCCTGCTCCTCAGGCTGGTCGCGGGGCTGGCAGCATTCCCTGGGAGCGCTGCCAATTGAATCATCTCTCCCCGAACGGCGTCTGGCAACTCGGCACTGGACCTGGTGGGAAGTGGGAAGTATTTTGTGGAGTTATTCTACCGTTCGGAGAGAGGGACGCTTTGTGACAGCGAAGGAACTCGACATTATAATATCCACTATTGTGTTTCTTCGCAATGGAAACTCATCGTAACGAAAACATCTCTAAAACAAAAACACTGCTCTCGTGTCGTCAAGAAAGGGATAGGCCCAGGTAGGCTTTCAATGTTAAATACTAATGAACAGCTGGCATCATGCAAACTTCGTAAATATTTGTACCGGTGAGCTTGTTAACCGCCGCCTACGGAGCGGATTTTGCCAGCCATCCCAACCGACGGTAGCTACCACTTGCCACCCCTCGCCATTTCATCCCCAACTGAGACAGAACAGTAGGGGAAACGAGCGAGTTGTGGTGCACAATGCGAACGAGTTAGTTGTTATTGTTGGTTATTTTTTACGACGTCGACCGTTGAGATAGTAGTCGTAGCGACAGGTGAGATTCGAACCACAATTTTGCGAGACGAGTCTTACCCCTAACCACTCGTCCCTAGTTAGTTATTTGGGTTTTCGGGCGCTTCGACTGCTCTGGTCATATTGCGCCCATAACTCATATGATCATGGAGATGCGGTTAGAAGCAGTACCAAGTGTCACACCATAGACACCGTTTTGTCGTTTTATTTTGTTGCAAAGTTTACATATCATGCATATCGACGAGGGGCATATATAGTTAAAAACGACACTTCGGATAAAAAACCATCAGTCGTCCCGATTGGACAACGGGAGAGCTGTTAGAAAGAACATTGCCAAGAGAAGCCATCTGGAGGGATCCAAAGTAACGTCTACGTTCGTCAGCATATATAGGACACGAGATCAAAACATGGTGAACTGTCAGTGGTGATAGACATCTGGCGCACTGGGGTCTGTCGCAACCGCACAGCAGGTAACCGTACGTGGCGTAAGTGTGCCCTATGCGGAGACGACACAGTGTCACCTCTTCCTTCCTAAGCATACGATGGATGAACCCCATGGTTCCAAACGTGGCTTGATGGCTCTCAGCTTGTTCTCATGGGTCGCGTCCCACATTGTTTGCCACTTGTCCAGGATAAAGATGGAAATCTGTCGGTAATGGTCCCGCCAACTCGTTGCTGGGAACGAGTTGGCGGGAAGCGGTGGCGGGAAGCGGCAGCGACCGAGTGCACGGTGCATGCGCTGCTCGCCTCGCCGCACGTCCGCCAACTCGTTCCCAGCAATGGCCAGGATTCCAGCATGGCCAGGAAGCCAACACAGAACCACCCGCCATTCCAAGCGGTGCACAGCGGTAAGACACCTTAGAATATCACGCACAAGTGGGTTGGATGGATAAAATGTGTTCACGGCTAAAAGACTACTTAAGGAGTCAGTAAAAATCACATGACGATCACCTCCTGACAGTTCGATATACATATGGCGCTTTCAAAATGGCGAAAAGTTCTGATGAATATACAGCTGCGTGCTTCGGGAGGGAAAATGATCGGGTGACAAAGCCACAAACGAATGCGCTGCCAACATCATGCTCAGTTCGAGAGCCATCAGTATATGTAGTCACCCGTTAATGATATGAAGCGATGTGTTCAAGGGCCAGTGAGCGGAACTCTTCTGCAGCGACATCGGTTTTCCTTTCAAAAGTAAATTACAAAAAGATGCCCATATGACCACGGATTCCTTTCTTTAAATTTCATGAGGATTCTGTGGCGCCAAGTTGTGTCGTATGCTTTCTCAATGTCCAAGAAAACGGCCCCCAGGTGGCATTTTCTACGAAAAGCAACCCTTACCTCGGTGTCTAGAGATAAAATGTGATCAATGGTGCTTCTGTTTTTCCGGAAACCGCATTGATAATTTGCAAGGAGATCGTGTTTTTTTCTAGGAACCACGTGATGCGAACGTTGACCATCTTTTTCAATAACTTGCACAGGACACATGTCAAGGATATTGGGCGGTAGTTTAAAGGGTTGGTTCCGCTTTTCCCAGGTTTAAGAAGGGGAACTATCGTGGCATCCCTCCACGATGAAGGGAATTGCCCGAGCTCCCATAAATTATTGAATGCGCGTAAAAGCACCGATATCACTCCCTGCGGCAGATGTCTCAATAGCTCATTGTGTACACAATCCGGGCCCTTAGCGACGCTTGCAAGTGAAGAAATGGCAGATGCCAACTCAGATCTGGTGAACGGTTGGTTGTATGAAAGCCGCTCAGGCGTTGAGAACTCAACCGGGGTCATCTTATAGCGTCGTTTATGACGAAGGAAGCTTGGATCAGTGGTACCAGTCCGACATCTTCCAGCATGTGTAGTTCCAAATTCGTTGGCTACATCTGCCGGGTGAGCAACCTCACGATCGCCAATAACTAATATAGGGAGAGGGATTGAACTGAGTTAACCAGAGATTCTTTTAATTCGGGACTACATCAGAGAGTGGGGAGCAAAGCGGCTCAAAGAGTTCACGTACACACGCCAAGAAGACCGCTTTGCTTCCTGTATCGTACGCCGCACGAGAGCCCTAGCACGTTTGAACTCTATTAAATTTGTGGTGGTACTATTACGGTTGAAAGCTCTAAAGGCGCGTCGCCTCGCTCGGATGGCATCACGACCCTCATTCGTCCACCACGGAACTGGGGTACGCCAAGGGGACACAGTGGTTCTAGGGATGCATCTGGTGGCACATTTTAGAAGGAGAGATGTAAATGTCTCTATTAAAATCAGTGGTTTATCATAGTGTACACAAAAACACGCTGTACCTGGTCTTCAAATATTTCCCAGTCAGCTATTTTCAAGTTTCATCGTTGTGGTCGAGGTCCCAAACGTGGGCTCACGAGACTAATATCTAAACCTGAAGTAAGACCTGATGGGAGGCTAAAATGGGTACTTGCGCCAGTGTTTAAAATGCAAAGAGATGTCCGTAGAATAAAAAATGTCCAAGAAACTCCATGAGAGTTAATATCAACGCAGTCCCATATTCTGTGATGGGAGTTAGTCTCCTAAAAAAACGAGTGGAGGCGGGAGCTGAGACAAGAGTTTCTCCAGATCATTGATTGGGAATACAACACCAGGGGGAGGTACAGGGAACACACAGTAAGGGCACGACGGTTTAGGAGGATACCCGCAGCCACCGCCTGCAAGACGGTTTTCAACGCGATCTCTTTCCCCGGAACGCTGTGGTGCACAGCCAGAAGCACCCCACCATGAGCAATGGTGTCAAACAGGACATCCTTACGAAAAGCGGAACAGTTTTTAATGGATATCTTGTGTTCTGGTCAAAGTTTCGTTTCCTGCAGGCATACTACTGCTGGGCATTGTTGATTAAGAACTATCTGGAGTTCTTGTGCACTCGTTCTAAAACCTCTACAGTTCCACTGTAAAAAGAAAGTTTGCATGGTGGGCGATATAAAGGTCAAAACAGTTTTCGGAAAATATCACAGATATAATCAATAATGGTTGCTGTATAAAAAGGGGGAGTTGCGTGATACAGTGGTCACTGGCTAGAAATTGGCGCAGGTGATTAAAACCTCGCACCTTGCCCAGGAACAGAGTCTGCTAACTCTGAGTGTTCGCCTCAGCTAGGTCCCAGTGACTGGGTCCTGGGACGAGAACGCGGAGGCGCTTCCGCTGGTGGGGAGCCCGACAGTGGCATTCCTCTTTTCTGGGGCCCCTACCGGGGTGGAGGCGGAGGAGGGCCCATCTCGTTGTCTGACGGAGCCCGTCCTTCCACTCGCCGTCGCGGCGACGGGGTGGCTGGCCTTGGGGAAGAGACTTGTCAGTCCCTTGGCGGCCTCCCGCCCGGGCCGTCTCCCGAGCCGTGCTCGCTGGGCCTCGCGGGCACGCCTTTCAGCTTCCTGGTATTGAAAGCTTGCGTCGGAGATATGGATTGGTCGGTGGGTGTTACGTGACGGCGATGGAGGTGCGGAAGCAGATGTTGAGGGTGAGGGGAGGCCTGCCTCACTGGAATGGGGTTGGGTTCGGGAAGGGAGGATGTGGATAAGAAGGATTTGGAGGTGGTGATGGTGGTGCGTGGGGTGACTGGGGGAGGTTGGAGGACGGATGGGAAGTGGAAGGTTGGGATTTCAGGGTACGTGACGTAGTAGATTGGAAGGAGCTGGGCTTTGGCGGGGAGGACCGAGCAGGCCTCTTGGTCCGTTGGACCTGAATCCCCTCCCCGCTTGCCGAGAACACAAGGCGAACGAGTTGTGTTCCACAGGGCGATCTGGAACGTCGGGGTCGCGTTCCACAAGGCAAGCGTATTGACACATTTTAAATTGGCGAGCGCATTTTGTATATTTCCACAGCCGGTGACCCGTCAGGGTAGGTCAAGCGTCAAAACGTTCCCAAACGCGTGATGTCGGCAACCACAACGGAACGGGCACCAAATTTGTTTGGGATAGAGCCGCGAACTAAGCACTATCTTGTGGCTTCGGGTCGCACAAATCCATCGATGTTTCATTTGTCCTCCTATCATGCATGACTAAGACGGATATGGTCTAAACCTCGCAGCTCAAAACAATTGTGACATATATAATTGACCTATAGAAGATTGTAACTTAATATATTTGGAGTTATCAGAAATGCCTAATAATAATTCAGAATTAGGTTCTTAGGTCCGCTGAGTGCAGGCCACATAGCAACGCACAGGATTCATCCTTGGTCGAAAAACCGCATCTCATGCTAATTGAACTCGGTGACCACGGTTGACCTCGATGAGGTCAGCGGTGAGACGGCAGGGCTTAACACATCAAATGTCAATCACCTGATCACACCAATTGCAGCGAGCAAACGTATCAATTTCATCAAAATTTGACTGAAGCATGCCTCCGTAAATGTTGCTATAGATCGGGGATCTAAAAGTACGTGAACACAAAGATTTCACCCAAAGATCTGCGAGTAATGCATTACTAGAGATGGTATAATGGCGGTGCGGTAACGCGTGCCCTTTTCCGGTGGTCGCGAGAAAGCCGCCTCGAATGGCGCTTGCTCCGAGGGTTAGGGTTACTTCTGTTATGCTTCAATTTGCTAATATTGAACGCTGACCCAATATCGACGGCGGTGAGGCCAGGTCCTACTCCGACCATCAACATCTTCCCCTCGCATATTTTGTGGTTTTTAAGGTGGCCGTCCGCCCTGACGCTGGGCCTAAAATCGATCAGCACCGATGTGTGTAGAAAATAAACCTGTTGAGCACTGCGGTGTGTGTCCGTCGGAATCCGATTGCATGGCACCGGGTCCACGGATGACTATGTGGCAGCAGCAGGATGGTATCGCCGTCAGCGGAAGTGGTCTGCACGAGCGACATCCGGTGGCCGGTCGAGCGACGTCCGGTGGCCGGTCGAGCTGCAAAGTTCTGACGCGCGACTGACGCGCGGCAGAACTTGCCCGGCACCATTTTTAACGTGATTTAACCAGGGTTAAAGAAAAATAAAACTAGAAAAAGAGGGGGGAAGGGTTTGAGGGCCCGGCTCATAACACGCTGGTGTGGGGCATTTTTCAAGGGTAACCTCGGACGGACCGGCCTCTCCGTGCAGTCAAACGACGTCTCCCCCCCCCCACCCACCCCGAACTGGGAACGGTGACGGACCACTTGACTGCGCACACTGAGGTGCCTGCGGTTTGCACGTTACAATTTATTGACGTAAATAGCAGACTGGCATGCAAGAGTAACTTGAATTTCAGCTCGTCAGTAGGGACAATCCCATCAAGCTGTAATTCATCGTGGTTTGGGGTGCCCTTCACAAAATATCCATGAATTAGTTTATAGCATGCGGCAGACAGCATCGCCTCGTTAGCTAGGTAAAATATTTACGTCGCCAAAAAAACGCCACAATCGTGAAGTCAGGACGCATAGGTGAAGTCAGGACGCTATGCGCAATCGCACTCCATACCATTTCATGGCGCATGATCTGTTAACTGTCGAACACAATCTATGAACTGTCGTGTATAAACTGTGATTTCCCGTGTAATATAGTCAATCCAGGAACGAGTGCGCTGCTTACCGACTGACTGAAATGATCGGTTCGCAGTCGCATTGTCCACGGGCAGTGTTCCAGGTAAATATAGCTGGTTACCGTGCCATCGACTGCATAGTACCACTCTACACATTGCGTCGCGATTGCAAATTGATTCAGCCAAAGGCAGAGTCACTCTGCAATCGCGATGTCAGGGTGGTTCAGTTACCGTCGAGTTATCAAGTGGAGGGCTCTCATGAAGTAGTAAAACACAGAGGCATGTTGGAAAACGGAAGGGCGGATATCTGTTGTAAACTTCGCATTTCGTCAAAATTATAAAAACTAATGACCAATGTGTTGCTACCAACATCGGTATGTCTATAAATGTAACTTGCATTTGATGGCGCCGTTCAAGTAGGAATTTTAGGCGACATGTGGAGAGCATATGATGGCGTATAGCCGTTCAGAACTCGTTGCACACCAGTGTGCGCAACACGCCGCACCTTGAATTCTGCCTCGAACCGCCACCGATCACCGCTTCACATTACAACTGCAGTTCGTCGCATCCACTTCGCGCGCGCAAGCGTTTCGTGTGTGTTCGTGCGTCGCCTTTGACGATGACAACAAGCAACACCGGGAATGCCCCCTCCCCGCTATTCCCTTCCTGGAACCACCAGTCACAACATGGGTAAAAATACCTGGAATTAGCAACAGTGCCCCTGGCACTAGTTTCATCGTAATGCACATGTACTTTCAGGTATACTTTTGAACCTTTAAAAACTTAAAACATAAACTTGAAAAACGTAAAACTTAAACTATCTTTGAAATGTGCCTCGAAGTTGTGACTTTTTGCATGCCCCAATCATTTTCTGAAACTAGGTATCATCAAGGACAAGTGCCGAATACACCAGTACGCGGCGTGACTAACAGACACGGCAAAAATGACAGACTGTGTTTCCCCAAATCCCTTTCTAGAATTGTGCCTACGAAGACCAAAACGGATTAATTATGAGAGCGTGCACAGCAAAGGCAGCTAAAAAGTAGTCATGTTTGAGAACGCTAACACAATCGGTCGCGAGCAATCGAGCACGGCACGCCCATCACGTCAGAAAGATAGTTATTTGGGCTTTAGGGCGCTTCGACCAGAGTTGATCATTCGCGCCTAACCTCAGAGAATGGAATTGGCGCCAAGCCTGCACAGTACGAGGACTTTGCGCCACATCCATTCAGTCATGCATACAACAACCGCTGAACCAAATCACTGAACACTAAATCACAAAATAATAAAGCCACCAAATCGTCGAGCTTCGTATTGGTGTCTAATCGCTGGCTTACGGCATGGACTGGGCTTGCCTAAGCTGAGTGCCATCTCAGAACACTGGGACGCTCCAGAGATGACCAAGTGGCCTATAGCTGACGTCGAGGGTCGCCGGTGAGGCAAGATTCCAGCCACTTGCTGTGGTATCTGGACACCACCAGGAGAGGTGCCACGCGCTCCCAAATGTAGTAGTGGTGCAAATAGCCGAGGGAATGATCGGATGCTGCCCTCTGTCGTCGATTAAGTTCGGCCGCGGTCGTTCGGCTGCTCGTTTGGGCTTCATTTAAGCGTGGCGTCCGTCTAACAAATGTTTGTAATTTGTTACACGTTAGCCAGCGCTTCGTCTGCGAATAAGGCAAAATAAAGGGTTCGAAAGTTTTACGCATGGCCAACGAGTTGACCGAGATCGAACGCTTTCGATGGCCATCTGAGCAAAAGGTTAGAAGGTCAGTTCTTTATTGCTGGTCGCCCTTGCCAATAACGGCGCTGGTTATAGGACTGCCGAAGCGAGGACCCTGCAGACCCACCGAACTTCGGTTTATGTATGGATTAACCGTCCGTCTTACCAGTCAGCCTTCATCCCCATCATTACCCATTCTCAGTGGGCTCTAAAAGCCAACACTCATTCCACGGGCGACTGAGGACGGGAGGATACGCCCTGCACAAAAATCATTGATGGACACTTGTCATCCACAGCCGGCGTCTATCCTCCGAATGGTGATTCATGCGAATAAAAACAGTGCATATTTCACATACCACTTGGACATGTCAGCTAGAATCAAGCATCTAGCGACCGGTGGGCGCGCTGGTATTAAATGAGAGCTTGAGCCTTGTCGGGAGTGAAGGCGAGCGTTCACTCGACATCAGTACGCCCAGACAGGCAGCACAGCTGATACACTACATAACAGTGCACTCGACATCAGTACACCAGGACCAGCATCACAGCTGAGACGCTGCGTAACAGTGCACTCGACATCAGTACACCAGGACCGCCATCACAGCTGAGACATTGCATAATAGTGCACTCGACATCAGTACACCAGGACCGGCATCACAGCTGAGACACTCGTTAGGCGTCAGACGCAATGTTAATGCGGACATCAGGGGATCTCCAGAAAAGAAAGAAAACAGATAGGTTCCTGATGCCATTCAAGGACTCTGAAATATGCGCCCGCAACAAGCGCGCCCGGATGTTCACTAGTGCGTGCGCAAAGAATATAGTTACAATTTATGAGGCTCTTTTCCATAAAATATGATGCGAAGTGCGTTTATGAAAGTTAGCTTGCCTTCAGACGTCAATTTCATTGCCACTTACAGTGATATATTGCGCATATTGTTACTTTGCGTATTGGCTTATGAAACTATTTTCCACCATAGCCGGCGGGCCCCGCGGACCGCGGCCCGTCCCCGACCGCCCGACATTCATAATATGGCGGGGCCCGCGGACCATTCCCTGGATGTTAATGGGCCCCAACGCCAAAGTTACAGGTATATTTTCACCTTTGAAACGAAAGGCGATGTACCTGGCAGGAGTTCCGCCACCACTAGAGTTGAGCCCGACAGGTTTTCTAGATATTGGTTAAGAACATTACGCTTACGTGCGTTGAATTGAAAGAATGCATCTACAACCGTGAATTTCACCTCACACAATTTTGACGTGGCAGAGTCGATGTTGCTTAGTATTGTTAAAGGGTGGAACTTTACTTTTTGTCGTACCACCGCTCGGCGGCCCTACGGATCCTCTGGGAGGCAACCCTCGGCGCTTGACGTGCATCGAGCCATGCCGGAACCTCAATAATTCCGGAAAGCTTCATGTTAAAAGGTAAACAATGGCAGGGTTAGACATCGTTGAAAGTAGTCGAGTGTGGCATCAGAAGGCAGCTGATCTTATTCCGGTTTATTTGAGACAATTGGAAATTAATTCGCTAATGTAGAACATCTGATATGCAATTAAAAGGAATACAATATGATAATTCGAGACCGAAATCCTGGAATTTAGTGCAAGTCAAAGGTTAGATATCTATAAAAGAAGTCGAGTGTGGCATCAGAAGGCAGCTGATTATATGTCAGTTTATTTGAGACCATTTTAAATTAATTCGACAATGCAGAACATCTGATATGCAATTTAAAGGAATACGATGTGATAATTCGAGACAAAAATCCTGAAATTGAGTGTAAAAATGGCAGGGTTAGATATCTATAAAAGTAGTCGAGTATGGCATCAGAAGGCAGCTGATTTTATGCCGGTTTATTCGAGGCCATTGGAAATTAATTTGGTAATGTAGAACATCTGATGTACAATTAAAAGGAATACAATTCGATGTATTGATATTGATGTACATTGATAATTCGAAACAGAAACCCTGGAATTCAGTACAAAAATGACGGGGTTAGATATCTATAAAAGTAGTCGAGTATGACATCAGAAGGCAGCTGATTTTATGCCGGTTTATTTGAGACCATTACAAATTATTTCGGTAATGTAGAAAATCTGATATACAATTTAAAGGAATACAATGTGATAACTTGGGACACAAATTCTGGAATTGAGTGCAAAAGTGGCAGGGTTAAACATTCATGGAAGTTATTCAAGATGATATAAAAATGTAGCACGTTCAATTTTCGTTTAGTTTAGAACATTGGAAATTGTCGGCAACATCACACAGAAGATGTATGATACGCTTTTATTACAAGTTGTTGAGTGGCCAATTGCTCCCATTTCACTTTAAGGGCAGTGACAGGGTGAATTGATTTGATAATAAAACGAACTACACATCATAAGATAGCTTGTTTCAATGTTGTTCAAATTTGACCATTGGAAATTACTTGCTTTACTTACTTACTTCTAAAGGCTAAAATATAGCATTAATCATAGCAAGCCCACTCTGGTGGTGTTCCTTCACAAACCCACCACCAGAGCGGCGCCACCGGTATTATGTCAGCTCATGACGCCTAACGTGCATAACAGTGAACTCGACATCAGTACACCAAGGCCGGCATCACAGCTGATACACTACATAACAGTGAACTCGACATCAGTACACCAAGACCGGCATCACAGCTGATACACTACATAACAGTACACTCGACATCAGTACACCAAGACCGGCATCACAGCTGATGAACTACATAACAGTGCACTCGACATCAGTACACCAGGACCGGCATCACAGCTGAGACACTGCATAACAGTGGGCGGACATGTGAACATCTACGGGGTCCCCGTCCCGCACACACCTCAACACCTCGACCCCAGACAGCCGGTGGCGCGGGCGGGCGTCGCCGGGTCATGCACGATGCACAGTGCAGACACCTGTGCAGTCGTGGTGATCTGCGGTGCACAGGTGTGCCGGCCGCGCTGACTCACGTGCACGCGCTGCTCTGTGCACTGTGCAGCCGCAGTCAGGTGCGCCGTGCACAGCTCACAACCGCCAGCGGAACCGAGACTAATTGTGCGAGTGGTGATGGTGACCTCGCCTGACCGCGGCTGGGGTGCATGCATTTGGTGCACCTGATGAATGGGAAGTTTTGCAAAACACTAAATCGGCTCATCAGACGCTAAAAGAAGCAACGCCAAGCTAAATGTATCGCTTGTTTATCTGATAATGGCCGTGGGATTGAATAGTGTGCTTGCAATCTTCAAACTGAAACTAGACCAACAAGGGATGCATGAAGTGGTACTACAATCTAAGTGGTTAGCAGGCTAACCGTGCAGACACATTTCATTGGTACACTGCTAATTAAGGTGTGAAAGCACCACTTCCACATTTTGTGGTGGGCCACTTCGTTGGTGCGCATCGGAGGCCCTCAAGTTGGCACTTCGTGTAAGCCGACATTTCATCCCCGATGGTGGATAAGAAAATAAAAATTTAGATACTTGATCGCTATGAAAGCTAATTCAAACTAACTTTGAGGCCATCGGGAGAGCCCTTCAAATGAACGCCGTGCAATGGGATACCGTTCCTATAATGCCTCTACATACCGTGGTTGTCTTATGCGATGCCAGAGTTTTCACATGACACCCCCACGGACCACTAGGGGACGAGTGGTCTAGGGGTAAGATGCTCGTCTCGCAATCGAAAGATTGTGGGTTCGAATCTCACCTGTCGCTACTCTTCGCCCGCGACCAATCGGCGTGAGAGATTGGCGACGCTATATGACTCAACGGTCGATGTGTCGTAAAACCAATAACCAACCAACCAACCCACGGACCACTATGTGCGATGTGTGTGGAACTCGTACGGAAGATGTTCATGCCTGGTCACTGACCAACGAGTGACCCACGTGACTTATGTGACCCCATGTGACCCCATGTGACCCCATGTGACCCCACGACAGTGTGACTTATGTGACCCCATTGTCTGTGACACCGTCGTGATCTCTGAGTACAGTGCTATTAACACCACCCATATCGACCAAATTCTATAACGCACACAAAACCTCCATTCCGAAGTCAGGTCACTGACCAGCATGTGACCTTTGTGGTCTGTGATGCACCAAGCAATAGCACCATGATGTTAAGGACAGCGAGAAAAGCTTCATAAATGTGGAGAAGTGACTGCAATTCCAGATATTCATGCCTCTGAAAGAGCATACGACGTGCATAACAGCGAAAAAGCATGCACTTGAGGAGCAGCCAATTCATGGGCCAACAAAAATACTCGCTTCACTGCCGGTCCAGTCCCGAGCTCAGACAGTCCTGCTCCCAAACTCCGGACGCGACACTGAAAATGTTTGTGGTGCTCTCATATATATATATATATATATATATATATATATATATACATATATATATATATATATATATATATATATATCGAACAAGTGCGGGGAGGAAACGGAATGCACATATGTTGTTCATAGATAACGGGCGACACACTTGGTTTGCACTGTGCATACTTGACAGCATGTCAGCGTTCAAAGTCAACGATCACAGCCGGAATCCAGCAGGCATCGAAGCTTTTGTGGTGAGGTGCCATATCTGTGTGATATACAGCATCCAGCTGACAGAGAATGAATTTGCGTACATTGGGAACACTACGGCAGAGTTTAAATCGTTCCTGGTAAAACGGGATCCGCAAGGGTCGACGTACAGATCCTAATGCAGCCGATTCCGGTGTGTTGCTTCCATTTCAGGTGGAATGGTTTCTACTGATCTGCCGACCATACCTTAGGTAGTTCCTCCCACCGCCATCTTATCTGATCAACCGACACAATTCATCGTTAACGGGTCGGGTCAGGTCAGGTCAGATCAGGCAAAAACAAATTCGCAGGTCACTCCAAGTGTGACAAATAGTGGTTTTAACAGGCTGCAGATCAGTGCTGGGTCAGATGTTTCCAAAGGACAGAAGTGCCCCTTGGTGAAATCGATTGGATGGTCGCATCAGGTCCAGCTTACGAAAGGTGAATCCGAATCGAGGTATTGACCTTTCTAGAGCTCGGGGCACAATTTAGCATTGGAGGAGTACATTTCAACATTCGATGGACACGCGCCCCTCCAATGCTGAAACGACCCCGTATGCAAAACCACACCCGTGACACGGCGAAATCAAACTGATCGAACAAAAGACTCGCTAGGCTTCAGCCCAGTGCACCATTTCCTTCGCACGCTACTTCCAATAATTCGATGATGGGCAGGCGATGGCCCACCCATCGTCCGTTCTCCACACACCGGGCCGGTCGGCAGTGGCAGCTGTGACCACCATAAACTGGCGTGACCCAAGTCAGCGCGCGAGTCCGGGTCCGACGACGCCTTCGCGAGAAAAAAAACCGGTGCTGAGGAGAGTTTCTTAGAAAAGAAGACCGACAAAGAAGAAGGATTGTTTAGAAAATGACTAAGTCTTAGAGGTCCTGTAAAGTCTTAGAAGACTTCAGAAAACGAAAAGAAATAAAGCGGAAAAAAAACTTCTTAAGAAGACGGCAACAAAGTGTTGGCGGTGCGCAGCTGCGGCAGCTGTGCCACACATGCGGTCCCGGAAAGTGCACCGACTAATCAAGACTCAAGTCAGCTGTGCAGCCAACTGGAACACACAGACTACCAAGTCGTTGCATCAAGCGCCAACAGAGGCGACACGTTGTTTTCGCAGACGATTGGCACGAATATAGCTCAGAAGAAACCAGAACGTTGCGGTGTTTTGCGTCAACACAACCAGCAGTAGCGACTGCACACATCACCTGCTGTGATCAACTGAATTAAGGACAGCAAGGATTATAACCACCATAATTTGTACTTAATATGTGTTGTAATCATGCAATAAGATGATCCGATCTCCAACGCATTCAGCAGGTCAGTTTCTGTGCACGGTGCAAGTGTGCATCCGTATACATGTACTCCCAATACTCGGACAGAATGTACACTTACTGGTATGAAATGTTGCTTATATACACTCATCATTCAACACGAAAAATATACATCTAATGAGCGGTTGCAGCCCCACATAACCTGGGACTCTGTAGCAGTTGCAGTGCATTGTACTTCCCTGCTCGCATATAGGCTTCAAGACATGCGAAGGACATTTAGCTGAGCGAAAAACATCGACCCAGAACGGCGAAGAGGCACCCTCGACCAGCATACTGAACCTCTTTAGAAGTAGGTGCCGAACCTGGTGCGAATAGAGCCACGGGAATGCTCTACAAGTGTAGGTAGTCAGCCCGTACCCAGTCAACAGCCATCGCTTGAATGTGTCTGGAAATATATGCACTTTGCTTGATTTCCTTGTTTTTTACTTCTTTTTGGAACATGCCCACGTGGTTGCAGAAACAAGTCGAACGCACGAACCTCGGGTTCTTTTGCGACGCATTCAACTGACAGGCAAATAGCGTCGCCAACCTCTCACGCCGATTGGTCGCGAGTCGACTCGGCAATCGCACCGATTGTGGGATTCGAACCACTAGCGCAACCAGGGGGGGGCCAAGGGGCCATGGCCCCCCCCCCGAAATTTGTTGGGGCCCGGTCCGAGCCAGGGGCCCGCGAAGCGGGCCCCTGGCTCGGAGTGGGCCACCCTACTCAGAGCCCTGGCCAGGGGCCCGCGAAGCGGATCTGTGGCTCGAATCAGGGGCCCTTTGAACCAACTGAAAATCTGGGGGCCCGTTTTAACCAGGGCCCGCCTCGAACCGGGGCCCATTTGGATTCAGGGGCCCGCATTGAACCAATAGCCCGCTTAGAACCAGGGGCCCGCTTCAACCTGGGGCCCTGTCTTGAACCAGGGGCTCTCTGGAACCAGGGGCCCGCTTCGAACCGGGCCCACTTTGATCCAGGGGCCCGCATTGAACCAATAGCCCGCTTAGAACCAGGGGCCCGCTTTTACCTGGGGCCCCGCCTCGTTTTAGTTTTTACAAACATAGGGGCCCGCTCAAAAGTAAGTGCATGTTTTCCGCAGACTTTTTAAAAACATGAGGGGGGCCCGCTTGCGAGGGGCCCGCTCTCCAACCGTGCCCCCGAACTGAAATCCTGGTTGCGCCACTGATTCGAACCCATGACCTTTCGTGCAGAAGCACGCCGAACACACCGCGACACGCACGGACTGTTCTTGATCTAGAAAATGTGTTTAATCTGATTGTTCTTGATCCAGTACACCGCCGAGCTGATGGTAATTCAATATAATTGATGCGCATCGGACTATGTAAGACATGGTCCAAAATAATCGCCGACACAACTGGGGAAACAATCAGCACGTGGCAGACGTGGCACACGTGGTGTACGTGGCGCACGTGGCGCACGTCGACTACACCGCGCCGGGCCGCGTGCACCCGACGCGTCCGACAGACGACCGGACCCCGTGTCGGCCACAATGAATGGACTGCGTCCTCGGGTGTGGCGCGCTGGGCCGACCGTGCTAGGTGTCGCCGTGAATCACCCCTGGCAAGTGTCGAGGGGGAGGGGGGATTAGGGGGGGGGGCTGGGCCGAATCGTGTCAGATCTAAAACAAGAGCCGGGATGAGCGGCCGGCCGGCCGAATCGGTCTCGCTCGATCATACCGGATCTCGCAGCTGTGTTAAGTCGAGTTGAGTCGAGCGTCGAGGACGGCAACGTAGGCGAGGGCTCAGAAGTGGACTCAATTTATCTGTTGCCGATGCTGGCGGCTTCGCACAGCTATTTATACTCGCACTTATAAAGCGGTTCCCGTGAAGCTTCGACGTGCTAAAAATGGCGCATGCTAGCTAATCTTTGATTCATTACGTCCCGCATGGATACAAAATGCCCAGTACAAGCACTCAATGCCTGGTGCAGGACCCAGCAGCTCCACGAAAAATAACTCCTCTAGCTGGCACCATTTGTCACTGCTCCCCAAATCAAGATGGCGACAGAAGTTCTGGGGAACGCTTTACAAGACCGGTCGAGAAGGCATGTTGTCGGTCCGGCCAGATGACGGGCCCGTATACAATGAACAGACTGGCAGACAAAGTTAGCTGGTGATAAACTTCCCTGCCTCTCCACTCTTTAGAAGTTATACTTGGGATGGTATTTGAATGATCTGACGTCAGAAGCAGAGTCCTGTAGTGGAGAAATGTGGGAATTTCTCCCATAAGGCCAGTTTCTCCTATTTAGCCACTGAAAACCGATCGGCACCCACACCCTCCTCTGACATCGAAACCCTGAACACCATACTAGCTACATCCCTGGCTGATGTCGCACCCTCCTGACCAGCACAAAACACCCTCTGGCATCGAGACCCTGAACACCACTCTGGCTGCACCCCTCGCTGATGTAGCACTCTCCTGACCAGCACCCACACCCTCCTCTGACATCGAGACCCTGAAAACCACTCTGGCTGCACCCCTCGCTGAGGTCGCACCCTCCTGACCAGCACAAAACACCCTCTGGCATCGAGACCCTGAACACCACTCTGGCTCACCCCTCGCTGATGTAGCACTCTCCTGACCAGCACCCACACCCTCCTCTGACATCGAAACCCTGAACACCATACTGGCTACATCCCTGGCTGATGTCGCACCCTCCTGACCAGCACCCACACCCTCCTCTGACATCGAGACCCTGAACACCACCCTGGCTACATCCCTGGCTGATGTCGCACCCTAGCTCGGCCACTGGGGTGGGCATCGTCACACCTCAGTGACCTCATACACTACTCACCTGTTGGAACACGTGACGGCACACACCACTCACCTGGCGATACGGACGGCGAACGTCAATTCATTGGGATAAATGGCGTCACACATCACTGACCTGATAATCGGCCAACGGCGTGCAGTGCACCTGTTGGCACAGATGACGTCAGGCCGCTGAACCGGGTGACGTCACACACCACTCACCTGGTGGATCACATGTGACGTCACACCACGCTCACCTGGTGGGTCTCAGGTGACGTCACACACCACTCACCTGGTGGGTCGCAGGTGACGTCACACATCACTCACCTGGTGGGTCACAGGTGACGACACACACCACTCACCTGGTGGGTCACAGGTGATTTCACACCCCACTCACCTGGTGGGTATCAGGTGACGTCACACCACTCACCTGGTGGGTATCAGGTGACGTCACACCCCACTCACCTGGTGGGTATCAGGTGACGTCACACACCACTAACCTGGTGGGTCACAGGTGACGTCTCACCCCACTCATCTGGTGGGTATCAGGTGACGACACACACCACTCACCTGGTGGGTCGCAGGTGACGTCACACACCACTCACCTGGTGGGTCACAGGTGACGTCATACACCACTCACCTGGTGGGTCACAGGTGACGTCACACACCACTCACCTGGTGGGCCACAGGTGACGTCATACACCACTCACCTGGTGGGTCACAGGTGACGTCACACACCACTCACCTGGTGGGTCACAGGTGACGTCACACACCACTCACCTGGTGGGTGACAGGTGCAGCCGGTCCGGGGACGACAGCGGCTCTGAAAACCAGGACAGGTGACGTCACTCGTCGAGTCGTCTATTAATACCGCAGTCGACGAGCACGTGTCAACAAGCGGGTCTGGTCGGCGGCGGGCACACCGCACCGCACCACACCGCACCGCACCGCACCGGCACACAGTAGACCAGGAAGGCTGTGGAAGGATGCACTTTGACTTTTGAATGCTAAAATGAAGCCACCAGTTCGGGTCCACGGGTGTTTCCAGACACTGTTCTTGGGAGACACACACTGTCGACAGGACTCACGACGACAAGCAGTGCTTTGGAGGTAGTGTGGTTAATAAGCACCCCCCCCCCCCCTTCGAGTTTAGGCTGAATTGGTTCACATTATGTAAGGACGTTGGTGTACATGGGAAACTTCGTATATGTCTTTTGAGGGAGCTTTTCCTGTTTTATGAAATTATCAATATACTCAGGAATTTAATATATCCAATGCATCAGGAAATTCAATATACTCAGGAAATTTAGTTAGATTTTCCACTTCTTCGGGGAAAAAATAGGAAGGATGGCTTGGAGAGCTTCGTCAAAACCCTACTGCATTGTCGGGGAATAGCATGGGACATTTACCCGCACAAACGTGCGCAAGACAACACTTCGTCACTGGAGCTGGCTCGGCAGGAGCTCAGCGCAGCCACGTACGGAGGGCGGACGGCACCAGCAGATGACGAACGGGCGGAGTCATGCCGTCGCTTGCGACTCGCTCGACACAGTACCCGCCGCCGTCGTCGATGGCCGACACATGCGACGGTGCGGGAGACACACACGGAGCTAACCGTCACGTGGGCCACGCTTGTGGCACGCTCCACGTCGGCGCAACACGAGCGGCACAGCCGCCGCGCACGGGGGCAGGCGCGCACCCTGCCCCGACGTCCCGAGCACAACTGTACGAGACTGGAGCACACTAGGCCGGCGCGCGCGCGCGCCCGAAGTTGCGCGCACACTACGGCACACCACTGGACCACACCACTATGGCCGACCGCTGGACCACTGCAGCTCCAGATCGCGCCGACCTGACGGGCGCGTCGGTGCGCCGCGCAATCAGGCGCCGCGGCGCCACCGGCCGCCGGTATGTCGACTGGCGGTCGGAAAGCGCGCGCCGCGCGCGCTCGCCGGCCAACGGTCGGCGCGGCTCTGCCGGCAGCGGCTGTGACGTCACCGAGCGTGCCGGCACGTCCCCCGGAGCGCCGCCAGCGCGGCCGGTGCGCGACGCTAGCGACAGATGGCACCAGCGGCGCGCGGCCCGGGCCGCGGTGCCGCTCCTGTGTTGGCGCGAATTTTGAAGCGCGAGTTGTGTTTGACGCAGTGGACGGACGAGGAGGCTGCTTTCTGTTCGTGTGGGTGCTTGGTCACTCGAAGCAATGCTCGGGTGGACAATGTGCTTGTTGAGCCGAGACCGCGCAGAGGCGCAAACTGGATCAAATACACTGACACAGTTGGGCATCTTTCTGAAACCGCAATTATCTGGCGGCGCTCGCAAATCATCCAGAGACGTGCGGGCGAAGCAGTTGATGTGAAAGAAAGAACGACGAAAGGAGGGAAGGAACTAAGAAAGCAAGGCCGAAAGAACGAATAAAGGAGACAAAAGCAATTTTTTTGTCAAAAAGCACCGGCAGAAGTAGATTGTTTTTGGAATACCGTCAGATCTGTACTTAGGTGCGATTGTGTCGCATTCCATTGCATTGGGCAGCGGAAAATTTCCGAATGGGTTCGAGCTGTTATTGGGGCTTTAGGGCGCATCGACTGCATTGGTCATGGAGCGCCCATAACAATATTACTTGTTTACACGCCGTTGCATCGCATACACTAGCAACACCTGCAGAAAGTAATACAAAATAATTATAAAATATGTTCTTTAAAAATAGCAATGAACGGGGTCATAGGTTACATTATGCGGGGTCGTAGGTTACATTATGGTATGGTTCAACCCGTTTAGCGTGGTGCATATCTTACAGAAAAGGACACATTGGTGAGGTAAACAAAAAGTCGTCCCGATTAGACAACATTAGTGTCGTCACCTAAACTTCACCGAGTGACAGCGATTCGTTGCATAGAACATACAGTGACTCCATGCGGCCAAATTGACGTCTACGCTCCTCGTCATAACCGGGACAGGAGAGCAGGATACGACGCACAGACAGGCGGGCGTGACGTTTCGGGAAGCGTGGTATGTCATTTCCTGTCAGTAAGTATGGGTGAGTGGCACATGTATGCGCATTTCTCAACGCTACTTCGTCTCGCCTCTTCCGACGTGGGCACGAACTCCACTTTTCGAGACGATGCCTGATCGCTCTCAGCTTATTATCAGACAATGCGTTCCAGGAAGGTTGCCACTTAGCGAGCACAAACGTCGGGATGATTTGGAAGTGCTCACGGGTAGGGAGTGGTGGGTTTCGCGAGCATGGAGCTTGTAACGCACGTTTTGCAGCAGCATCGGCTAGGTCGTTCCCAGAGATGCCCATGTGGCTTGGGATCTAACACAATACTACTCTTACCTGCCTGATGCACAGTGGTAAGAGGAGATACAGCATGACGTAAAATGGGATTAGATTGGTCAAGCGTCCTCATCGCTGAGAGGATATTTAAGGAATCCGCTAAGATAACATGTTGTGGATCATCTGAGACTGAAACATGGAGCTTTCGAAATTACAATAAGCTCAGCGGAATACACAGACGCATGAGATGGAAGTGAAAAGCATCTTACACTAGCAACGACCGGTACTACTTTACTTTAGGTTTACTACCGGTAGTAAAAGCGCTGCCGACGCCGGCCTCCGTTTTGGATCCTTCCGTGTATGTTGCAACGAATCCAGTGTAACTCTCAATGTGCTCCATGGCAAGTGCTCCGAATTCATGTTGTGTTAAATCGGCTTCCTTTGTGCGCGCGAGGGCTATGTCCACTTCAGGTGTGATGAATCCCCAGGGAGATGTCGGCATGCACTCAGTTCGCCGAACACCCTGAAGTCGGAGGCCGCTCTCACAGAACAGGCGTCGCATTCGTACAGCATACGGGACGACACTCATAGACCGTTCAGCTGAGAACAGCGGAGTATGCGGTGGGAGAATGCATGGACATCAGCTGGGTGATCCGGGTATTGCCGCAGTTTGCAGGCATATCGCATTCCAAGCTGTTCACGGTGCAGGGAGATAATGGAAACTCGTGAATGTCTGCGAGTAGACTCGCCGTTGGAGATGTACGAAAGACCCCTGCAATGATCCGAAGCGCAGAGTGGTAAGCTCTGCGTATCCAGCGTACGTTTCGGTTTAGTGGTAAACTCTGCGTATCCAGTGTCCAGGGTACGTTTGCTGGTCAAACATGCTTCGTCATAAATAAAACATGCGTAGTCAAGTTTTGACCGAACAAGCGGTTGGTGTAGCAGGAGTAGCATTGCCCGGTCTGCTCCATAGGTCGCACGAGCCACACATTTAAAGACATTCAGGGTTTTCACACACGTATGTCTGAACGCTTCACTATGCAGCTTGCATTACACAGTCTACGAGTTTATCCTTCACCTCACTCGACACACACAGCAAAACATCCGCCGACAAATTCGGCGCAACATCGCGGCCAGCGCGCCATTCGGTAACCGTGAGCAGTGGGGGCGGGGGCGGGTGGGGGGGACCACCACCACCATCGCCCCAGACCGGGACAGAAGACGCGACGGCACGGCCACGGCCCGTCACTATGCGTACGGAGGCAATCACGGCTGGCCACAGTGCCTGTCGTGATGTGCCAGGGTGTGAAAAACGTGTCACGGTGAGAAAAGCCCGGGTTTGACACGGACGACGCTTGATGAAATTCCAGAAGAGACTAAGAGACCAAGAAGCTCTTGGAGAGGACTCTAAACTAGAATACAAGAAGAAGAAGAAGGGGACGGGTGGTCTAGGGGTAAGATGCTCGTCTCACAGTTGAAAGGTTGTGGGTTCGAGTCTCACCTGTCGCTACTCTTCGCCCGCGACCAATCGGCGTGAGAGATTGGCGACGCTACATGACTCAACGGTCGACGTGTCGTAAAAACCAATAACCAGCCAAGAAGAAGAAGAAGAAACTAGAACACAAGGGGAATCGACGTTGGTGAGGTAACGGTCTCCTCAAAGGTATACAATATATACCTCTGACGACTGGTACCGATGTCAAGCAAGCGGCTATTTTTCGAATGGGAGTAAATAAGTAACATTTTGGGGAACAATTGATGCAAATGCTGAATATGGACTGTTCGTGGGACAGAAACTCGGATGGCAATTCCTCCTACATCTACATCTACATAGACATCTATCTGTTCTTGATGGAACCCGCCTGTCTATATACGCACCTCTGTACCTAGTAACCATGACATAAACATGAGGACGAAATATGCAGACCAAGGCAATCCACCACTGCCAAGCAGTACTTTTTCCATGTCATCTTAGTAACGTGAATCATGGGCTTAACATGAACTGTAAGACCCACCCAGGACCCAGGTGTGGTGATCAGTGTGATAGAAAGGACAGGTCACGGAAGTCTAGTGCCAAGTGTGTCAAAATTTAAGAAAACAGTTTTATCCCCTATTATATGTCAGACTTGGCGATATTTTTACAAGCCTTAACTAGCAAAACAGCACTTTAAGCGCACGGAAAAGGAATGCATCCACCCGTCATTAATTATGGTGGCCTCATAGTTAATCGCCAGCTGGCTTTCTAACTACAAATAAGTATCAGTGAACCTAAAGTACGCCGTAATACTGAAGGCAATTGCGTAATCGTAAACGCAACGGAATATAATATGTCGGCAAAATGTTCCCTATGCATCCAGCCATTCAGTATGGCGCTAACCACGCTCTTTTTTAAATATATGTTGTCAATGTGTTTCAAACAGGTGCATGAGCAGAATAAAAATTTGAGTAGGAGCAAGCCAAGTTTTGGTCCTATCCTTTCCAGTCAAAGTCATGTATGACTTACGGTATCGGATAATCGGAGAAAAACTTTGTGGCTGGCTTCTCTGCCCCAGCCCCTCCTGTTCCTATGTTCCTATGCCAAGGGACTGTATCAGATGGCGTAAATATATTCCCTTTTCAGTTATAAAACCTTCACACTCGACAGATGCGACAGAAGACCGTCAGGGCGGAGGCCGCTTACTCCCCCCAGATGACACATCTGCTGCTACCTCGATCAGGGCGCGTTCGCAACCAGGGTGTACACCGCCCAGACATGGTGCAGACTCTGCATCACGCGACGTAGCATGTTGATCGCACACATCGCCAAAGGGTGGAGCTCGCACGTGGGGTCGAACGGAAAGGGATGAACGCGTATCAACCGAGCAAACAGCCCGTGGGGTGACCAGCTCACACAAGGCAAAGGCATGTCGATAGCATGTCGGTGCATGCTCGCAGATAGCGCCACCTGTTGTGCTGATAGCCGCCGGCTATGGTGCATTTCCCGGCAGGTCGGGGGGAGACATGGGCGACAAAGGGCACGCCCGTGTCGCACATGTGTTTCATTCACCATGGAATGCACAGTTGGCGTAGGTTGCAGGATGGCAGAGACGTTCTCAGCGTCGAGCATTTAGGTGGCTTCCCTCCTCGGTGGTGCACTTCGCATCGGCTAGACGCTTGTCGACGCCTCCTCGGTGGTGCACTTCGCATAGGCTAGTCGCCTGTCGACGCCTCCTCTGTGGTACACTTCACACAGGCGTCTACATCGAGTGGTCAAATGCATAGGTTTCATTCGGACCTCGGGAGGACCAGGCCACCCCCGCTCACATATGCGTAGGGTTTCATTCAAACCTCTGAATGGCCAGGCCTCCACCGCTCACTTGTGCGTCAAAGTGGTTAGACGGAAGGCAAGCACATGTATGTGCAGGATTGGCTCCAGAAGGACCGGTTGGGGGACATCCCCACCCCACCCCACCATCCAATGTAGAAAAACGTCAGATTTCAACAATGTTAATCATGAATCGGGTCGGATGAAGACAAGCTGTATGGAATACAATGTTTAGATTTCGAGAGCATGTCACTTTAGTAAACAAAAAAAAGGAGCAAAAATCGGTATCTTGGAAGAAGGTCATGACCCCCCCCCTCCCCTACCCCTTGGATTGGCCAGTGAGTATCTGCCAATACATCTATCGACAGAGGTGCCGACAACTGACACACCGCACCCACACCGATCATAGTGTGCGTGTAGCCAAGGTTTATCATGAACATCAAATAGCAGTCACGCTGGAATCAATTCTTTTTTGCAGTAGCACCTTATTCTCATGGGTGGAATTAAATAGTGAGGCAGATTTCGGTGGTTGATGGCTGTTGGTCGATGGTTGTTGGTTGGTGGTTTTGTGGCGCGTCGACTGCTCGGTGATTTAGCGTCACCAATCTTGCACACCGGTTTGTCGCGGGCCAAGTGTAGCGACGGTTGGGACTCGAACCTACAACCTTTTGACGGGCACTTCACTCCTAGACCACTCGCCACCTAGTAGTCAGCTAGTTGCTAATCATACGTTGAAATGCGTAGAATATGTTTACTAGACAAACATCAGCGACAGTCTCCAGTTCGAATAGCTTACATCTCCGAAAATAAAATGCCACACCTTGGGACCTTAAATAGCTGACAGGAAAAACATGGTAGCAGGTAATTGACTGGCAACACGCAACAGGAAGCGACAACCAACGTCTGACAAACCTGCCGGTGGACAAAACGGCCACGCAACAGACCCCAGAGAAGTGTGTCGGTGGACAAAACACCCATGCCCAGCAGACATTAGAGAAGTGTGTAGGTGGATAAAACAGCCAAGCAACAGACCCTAGAGAAGTATGTCGGTGGACAAAACACCCATGCCCAGCAGACATTAGAGAAGTGTGTAGGTGGATAAAACAGCCAAGCAACAGACCCTAGAGAAGTATGTCGGTGGACAAAACACCCATGCCCAGCAGACATTAGAGAAGTGTGTAGGTGGATAAAACAGCCACGCAACAGACCCTAGAGAAGTGTGTCGGTGGACAAAACAGCCACGTTCAAAAGACATCAGAGACGTATGTCGGACAAAACAACCACGCAACAGACACCAGAAGTCTGTCGGACAAAACAGCTACGTCCAACAAACACCAGAGACGCTGTCGGTGGACAAACAGCCACACAACACACACCAGAGAACTCTGTCGCAGGCCAAACAACCACGTCATCACCCGAACCGGGAGCAGTCTCCGCCTCCTCAACTCCACCGAGGCCACCATCAATAATTCCTGCACCGACTGCCGCATCAGCCCCCCGGTCAGATGAGAGTCCCCGCCACATAGCGACTGCATGCACGAGAGCTGTTCCAGTCGCAGACAGTGTGGCGGGCCCGTCTCGAGGACGGCATGATGGATTAACGTTAATGGCTTGCCCGGCGATAACCAGAGGCGCGCCCAGGATATCACAGAGGCGCGCCCAGGATATCACACGAGGGTGAGTCTTACGCCTTCCAGCTAGACATGGGTGATATGGGGACAATACGCGCTCCTCGGCATCCGGAACTTTTACCGACCATCCGGAACTTTTACTGACCATAATTCGACGCTGACCATACGTATGCATGTGTTCACCAATAAAATCGCCTCTTCAGTGGCACAGTTCACGGCCGAATCCTGAATGCGGCTACCAACACTGAATGTTATTACGCTTGCGTTTGCTGAACACCATTACGTTAATGTTTACTATTACGTGTCTGCATATGGCCTGGGACAGCCTTGAAGCGGAAGCGCCCTGTGCATTCGATCGACAGCGGCAAGGCGATTCGTTTTTCCTGTCGGTTGAGAGTCGGGCAGCTCGGGCGCATTGCGTTACCAGTTCGAGATGCGTTACGCTGCCAGCCGCAGGCGCGTCACGTTGCCAGCTGCAGGCGCGTTCCGTTGCCAGCTGCAGGCGCGTCACGTTTCCAGCTGCAGGCGCGTCACGTTCCAGCTGCAGCCGCGTCACGTTGCCAGCTCGAGGCGCAACACGAGTCGCATCCTGCTCCTGTCGAGTCTTGGCAGCCAACGCTGTCAACTGAACAGTCTTCGCCGCTGGCCAGCAGTCACCGCCGCTGGCCAGCAGTCACCGCCGCTGGCCAGCAGTCACCGCCGCTGGCGCACAGCACGCGCCACATGGCGACTGCATACACCCGCCGCCAGTTCATTGTGTGACGTCAGACACCGTCTGACGTCACCGGCGAACTCGGCGGCAGAATCGCCGGTGATGTCAGTCGCCTTGTAGCATCGTCAACGGCAGAACGGCCAGCGAATCACACTTGTTGGCGCAGGAGGGACCCGCCGTGCCCTCCGGCGGCTTCTGCATCCCACCGCGTCACTGCCCTTCCGACAGCAGTCATGTTGGTTGATTATTTGGGTTTTGGGGAGCATCGACTGCGTTGGTCATACAGCGCCCATAACAATATTAGATGGGCAGCAAGATGATTGGTGCCAACAGTAATACACGAGCCATCACAATAGTTAGTTGGTTGGTTATTTGGGCTTAGGGGCGCATCGACTGCGTTGGTCACACAGCGCCCATAACAGTGTTAGATGGCACTGATCGTCTTAAACTGTTCAACAGTTGTAGACGAACCTAAGGAATGCAGGCAAGTCATTCCGATATCCGAGTTAATTAGCTAGTGTTGCATGTCAGGAAAGTGTGTAAATTGCTCTGAAGTCGACATCCGAAAGAAAGCGAAAAGGCTGTCCCGATGTTACCGCACGCGAGTGATCACCCAAGAGATCGCGGAGTGACAGCGACCGCACGACTCCAAAAAGGCGTCTGTGATCATCGGCAAGCAGAGAGCATGAAATCAAAACGTGACGCACTGACAGCGGTGCGTGACATCGAGGGCAGTTTGGCCTGTCCTCTCCACAGAGCAGATGGTGGTGTGTTGCGTGAATGTGTCCAAGCCGAAGGCGGCAGAAGACGACCTCGTCTCGCCTTGTCCTGCGGTAGGACGAGGTCCACGCTCCAAGACGTGGTTTAATCGTTTGTAGTTTGTTGTCCTGCAGTGTTCCAGATATCCTGCCATTTTTCCATAACAAAAGCCGTGATTGAACGGTGATATTCCCTCGCGGGGAGCGGCATAGAGCGCCGGCATGGGGATTGGGCTGCACGTTTCGCAGCAGCATCCGCTGCCTGATTCCCCACGATACCGACGTGGCTCGGAATCCAACAGAGGATAATATCCCTCCCAGCTTGAGCCAGTGATGCAAGACGTCGCAGAACATCATGTACAATGGGGTCGGATGGGTTAAACTGCCTTAGCGCCCAAAGACCGCTGAGAGAATCGGTAAAAATGGCATGCCAGGCAGCCCGCCCCACTTCAATAAAACTGAGTGCCTTGATGATGGCAACAAGCTGCGAGGTGTACACCGTTGCATGGAGTGGTAGGGAGAAAGACCGCGATATGGAACCAATAACAAATGCACTGCCAACACCAGCATCAGTCTTCGATCCATCTGTATATATCGGCATGTATCAGTCATAGGAGGCTATGTGCTCTAGAGCATGCGAGCGACGATCGTGTTGTGTTGCATGTGCCTTCTTCACTGCAGAGAGTGACATGTCTATTGCTGGGTGAGTCACCTGCCAAGGCGGTGTTTGTGAAGAACCGACCCGCATAATCGCCCTCAGTCTAATCTCGCTATCTTCGAAGAGTCTGCGCATTCTGACGCAGAAGGGGGTGCCGTGCATAATGCGCGCTCGACCGAATGTTGCGAGCAGGCGATGGGAGAACACATGCGCATAAGTGGGGTGGCCGGGGAATTGACGTAGTTTGGAGGCGTAGCGCATCCCGAGCATCTCGCGGTGGAGCAAGAGTGGTGGCTCGTGGACTTCAGCAGAAGGCTCACAGAAGGCGAGGTGCGGAAAGCACCGGTGACAATGCGGAGCGCCGAATGATGTATCACATCCAGTGATCGTTTGCTTGTTGCACATGCGCAGTCATATATAAAGCATGCGTAGTCCAGCTTTGAACAGACGAGGGAGCGGTACAACATGCGCATAGTTTTTCTGTCTCCTCCGTAGGACGTGCGCGCAACCATCTTTAGTAGGTTTAGTGATGTAACAAATTTATATCGAAGTGCTTTAAAGTGGTCCTTGTAATTAAGACGGCTGTCAAAAATCACTCCAAAAAACCGAGTGGCGCGCTGAAAGGGAATTGGCTCCCCATACAGCTGGAGAGCAGGGTCTGGGCGGCAGCATCGGCGGCGCCGGCAGAAATGCATCCCAACGGTTTTCGAAACAGAGAACCGAAATCCGTTCATGGAGCTCCACCTCTCCAAGCTTGATGCCGCCAATTGCAGCTGCCGTGCCATTGACGGTGCACTGGATGTGCAGCACCAAATCGCTACGTCATCCACGAACAGTGATCGGCCAACATTTCGTGGAAGAGAGTCGCAGATCATTGACACGTTCATTGACCCATGATCATCATTGATCATGATGGCGAACAGCGCCACGCTTAATACACTCCCCTTTGGTACCCCTTCCGTTTGTGGGTACCAACCTGACAAGCAACTTCCGATCCGCACACGAAAGAAGCGCCTCGACAAAAAAATGTTGGAGGAAGAGGCCCGTAGATCCGCGAATTCCGCACCTGAAGACCTTCCTCAGGATGCCGAAGCGCCAGGTTGTGTCGTATGCTCCGTGAATGTCGAAAAAGACTGCACCGACGTGACGATTTTGCTGAAACGCTGCTCGTACCACGGTATCAAGAGATAAAATGTGGGCAACGGTGCTACGATTTTTATAAATCCACACTGCGTTAGTTAAAATGCCATGTCGTTCGAGAAACCAGGTCAACCGCACGTTTACCATCCTCTCCATCAGCTTGCAGAGGGATGATGTTAGCGATATTGGTCGGTAGCTCGACGGGTCTACGCTATCTTTCCCGGGCTTTAAAATTGGAATTATAATGGCCTCACGCCAAGTGGGTGAGAAATCCCCACTCTCGCACAGCCGGTTCAGCGTTGCCAGTACGGCATCAAGTGTGCATGATGGAAGGTGCTTTAGCATATCATTATGTATCTGATCGGGACCTTCAGATACGCTCCGAAGGGTCGCAATAGCGGAACGGAGCTCAGCGAGCGTGAATGGCTCGTTGTAACTTATACGTTCAGAAGTGAAAAAGTTAAGTAGTGGCTGTCTCTCGCAAGTGGCTTTGTGGCGTGTGAATAGGTCGTCATCACTGTAGCACCTGCATCGGTTCGATATTGTGCGAGCCATCTCATTGGCCACGTCGACCGGCTGGGTGATGTTTCGGCTGGCGACTCGTAGTACTGGCAGAGCGGTTGAGTTGAACTGACCAGCGATACGCTTTAGTCTCGACCAGATCTGGGAGACAGATGCGGAGCGATTCAGCATATTTACATAGTCCCTCCATGAGACACGCTTAGCATCCCGGATGGTGCGTCGCGCAATGGCTCGAGCTTGCCGGAATGCGATGAGATTGGCCGTGCTACTCCTTCGGTCAAATGCTCTGAAGGCGCGTCGTCTTGCCCGAATTGCCTGACGACACTCCTCCGTCCACCACGGGACGGGCGCACGGCGAGGGGTGCCGGAGCTGCGAGGGATGGACTCAGTGGCGGTCTGCACAACCAGGTTAGTGAGTGCTTCCACCGACATAGGGGTGACACGAGACCTCACGGATAAAAAATATCCTCTAGACGTGTCTCGTATGCTGACCAGTCAGCCTTCTTTAAATTCCATCGGCATGGTCGTGTTCCGAGTGCAGCGCCATCCGTGTAATCCAGCCACACCGGATAGTGGTCACTGCCTAGGGGGTCGTCAGCCACAGACCAGTTTAAAAGTTGTACGAGTTGTGGGCTACACAGACTGAGGTCCAGGGCAGAGGTGTGGCCGGAGGGCAGGGTGAGGTGGGTTGGTGTTCCAGTATTTAGAATGCACAGAGAGGCGTCGTGCATAAAGGATTCCAAATACCGGCCCCGTGCGTTAGTATCAGCTCATCCCCATGCCGTATGGTGAGCGTTAAAATATCTTAGTATCAAGACCGGTGGGGGAAACTCGGATATCAGGCGTCGAAGCTCAGTAGACGAGAACCCAGCACCTGGTGGCAGGTACAATGAGCAGATAGACATGGGATGGCGATTAAAATGTACTCTTACTGCGACGGCCTGCAGCTTGGCGTGCAGCACTAATCTCTGCGCCGCCACACTATGGTGGACAGCCAGTAGCACCCCACCATGTGCAATGGTGTCTGAGAACGTGTCCTGACGAAAGACCGAGCAACAATTCGGATTATATAAGTAGTTCGGCGTCACCTTTGTTTCCTGAAGACAAATGGCCGCCGGACAGTGGCGGTTTAGGAGCACCTGGAGATCTTCTGTGCTAGTCCTCAGCCCCCTACAATTCCATTGTAAAATAGACCGCGGCTGATTCATTTAAAACGAGTTAAAGTAGGTATGTAGTATTATCACAGTTACCATCACAGACGACACCCACAATCCCAGCGGTCCATTGTAAAACGGTTGACGACGTGCAACGTATGTAAAGTACGTGAAAAGTATGTATTTTTAAAAGGGAGGTAAAACAGGTCAGTTCACGAAGAACTAATCGGAGCCCACGAACTAGCCGATTCCTCAGACGGCACACCGACACTCGGTCCAAGGGACTGGGTCCTGGGGCGGGAGCTCGGCGATCCTTGTCCCGGCGGAGAGCCAGATGTCGGCAAGCCTCGCTTCTGGGAGCCCAGTCGGTTATTGGTTATTGCTTTTTACGACACATTGACCGTTGAGTCATGTAGCGTCGCCAATCTCTGACGCTGATTGGTCGCGGGCGGAGAGTAGCGACAGGTGAGACTCGAACCCACAACCTTTCGATTGTGAGACGAGCATCTTACCCCTAGACCACTCGTCCCCTGGGAGCCCAGTCGGGGTGGGGGGGGGGGAGGGCCCATGCTGTACGGAGCCGGTCCCTCCACTCGCCGTCGCGGCGACGGAGCGGTGGCCGGCCTTTGGGGTGGAGCCTTGTCAGCCCCTTGGCGGCTCATCGCTCGAGCCTTCTCCATGTCTATGAGACGCGCCCGCTTCGCTTTGCGAGTTCGCCTTTCGGCTTCTTGGTATGTAAGTCTGGCCTTGGGTATCTGAATTGATCGGTTTATGCAACGGGACGGAGATGGAGGTGCGGAAGAAGGGGTTGAGTTTGGGGGCGAGGTCTGGCTCGGGGGAGGGGCAAAAGGTTCAGGAAGGGAGGAGATGTGAAGAGGAGGGATTTGGAGGTGGTGCCGGTACATGTGGGAGGTAAGGATGGGTTGGAGGAAGGACGGGGAGTGAGAGACAGGAGATTCGTGGTGGATGGGCTGAGGCTGGGCTTGGGTGGAGGGGATTGAGCAGGTCTCTTTGGCCGCTGGACCTGTGTCTACTCCCCACCCCTGGATGTTGTTCGGGATGAGGCCTCGGACGGTTCGTTAGCGCATGCACTGGTGGTCGGTGGGGCTATGGTCGCCTCGGCAACCCTTTTGGTGGGCCGCCCCTGCCTCACCGGAGATGCTAGAGGCACACCAAAGGCTCAAAGGAGAGCAGTCAATTGATCGATGAGATCAGAGGCCTTATCGGGCTGTATGTGTTGTGGAGGTGTCAGATTAGGACCTAGTGATGTATTTTTTTACTTTCGAAGCGTAGGACGTTTTGGGATAGGATTGGTCATATAAGTCTCTTGTTTCCCGAAAGGTTATGTTTTGTGTGTGTTTGATTGCTATGGTTTCTTGTTCTTTCAAGTAGGACGGGCGAGTTCGATCAGAAGAAGACTGGTGGTTTTGGTCTCTCACGCAGTTCACACACTGGGGGGTCGCGGAAGTACACTGATCAAAAACATGGTCGTTGGAGGCACATTTGCCACATGCTGGGCGATTTCTGCAGAATTGTGTCGTATGTCTATATCTCTGGCACCTAAAGCAACGCATTGGGTTGGGTAGGAAGACACGCACCTTCACACGCACATACCCCACACGTACTTCCAATGGTATGTCTGGTCTGTTAAAAGTCAAAATTATGTTATTTGTCGGAATTTTGTCCGCGCATCTCCTCACCCTTATCCTTCTCGCTCCCGTGACTCCAAACTCTGACAATCCATCAACTATCTCGTCCTCCGGTACGTCGCTCAGTTCATAGCAGTTGATAATACCTCGAGATGTGGGATCCTACTTTTATTTAAATCCTCTCATCCACTCTCGGATCACCTTTCGGCACACTGTACACAAACTCCGATAGTTTCAGGGCATTCTCCGCCTCCCTGGCCACCAGAAATTCCACCTCCAAAGGACCATCCTTTAACTTTTCGCATCTAGAGATCCTTCCAAATCTATCACAGCCATTTCGTCTCTGGAACGGAGACAGAGAGGCAAGATTCCTCGCAATTCCTCTGCAAATAAGGATACGAGGAGTAGGGGGAGCGTTTCCCACACCTCTGTCTGGGTTAGGGAAGCCCACACCCGCGAAGGGTCGGAGGCTGGTCTGGCCCCTACGAGAGGGACCAGGGGTGTTTTTGTTTATTATGGTTGCCATTAAGTGTGATTGTGTTCTGCTACTCGGGCGCCCCACCGCATAGGGCCCTACTGGGGGGACGCCTGGGTCCCGCGGACGGGAGGAGGCCAGGTGCCCGAGGAGCTATACGGGGAAGGCGGTGCCTTCGCCCGGCCGGGAGAGGGAGAATCACCACCCCGACCGGGATCCAGCACCGCCCACCCCTTAACCCCAGCCGGCCGGGCGGGCAGACACTGGGGAGAACCCCAGGCCCCCGGCCCGAGGCGACCAGCCACTTGGTCCGTATGGGGCCCTACGGGCCCGCCCGCCCCTCCGGGATATCGGGACCAAAGAGGCGTGTTGGTCCCCCGTCACAACTAGCACCGTGCGACGGGAGACCTCAACCTCCAGGGCTCCGTCAACCACGGGGGGCGGGTCGAGGGGGCGTGACTACCCCGATAAAACCGAGCTGGAGGGCAGGACCGGGGAGTCGGTAGCAGTTGGTTCTCCGCTGCTATCCGTTTGATACAAGAGCGCTGTCTGGCTAGCGGCCGCCGTTTGTTTATTCCGTGCAACTGCGCTGACCGGAGAACAGAATTGCGTGAGTCACGTGAAACTACATCAAAACACGCGCCTCAGCCCGTACAGCCCGCAGTGGTAGTGGTAGTGCGAGGCCTGGTAAGCCGAGCGTGTCTCGGGACTGATTCCCACGTGACCGGAGACCGGCTGTCGGCACCACCCCAGCCGCAGCTGCCGGTGTGGCGGCGGGTGTGTCTCGGGACTGATACACCGCTAATCAGATCTCGGTAAACGGCGGCTCGCGAAAATAAACGCCACGTGAAGGCACACATCTCTCTGCAAACAGACGGATCTGGCGTCCGACTGTTGACTCTCGGGATTTCTATCGATGGCCTGGCGGCGACGTGACGTCACTCCTACGGAACAACAGGCATCCCCTCCACAGCTGACCTCAACGACTATGAAACTACTGCGACGGCGAAAAGCGGAGTGTCGGTATACACACACACACACACATATATATATATATATATGTGAATACATATATATGTGTGAATACACAATGTATGTGAATGTGCAGAGAGCGTACGTGTCTTCCATTACTCCGCATTGCATACTTTAGTACTTCCAAGACGAGTCTGACGAAACTTTAGTCGAATGATAACAGGCAATCAGCTGGTGCAGCCACGTGACCTCGGATTATTTCCCGTCGGGAGGCCTTCGGCGAGACAGCTTGTCATCAGCGAAAAACACCACCACCTCACACGAGACGTCAGCGCACCAACATCAACACAGTCATAATCCTGTGCAGTGCATGCACCAGAGATACATGCACTCTCGCGCCTCCCTTCCTGTTACCGGAGAACGCGTCAGGAGCGCGGCAGAGCGTGCGCAGTTGCCCGTGCGCGCGCCACCGCACGGCGTTACTACTCCGTTAATCAGCGTGTTCACGACCCCGACGGCACTCGTGCGGCATGTCAGCACACCGGCCGGTGTGTGACCCAGTTACGTGGCTACCGGTCAGGCAGGTCAGGCGGGTCAGGCAGGTTGGTCGGCCCCTGCCTGGTGCCACATGGCCGCCTCAATGAATGGCCCGCGCTCCGATCACGCCGCGTAATACCCGGCCGGTAGCTGCTACGCGCGAGTACGTGCACCGATCGCCGCACGTTTTTGCCGTAGAAGGTGGCTCCGCACGCAGAAAGTGCATGCTGTCGGCTATGCACTCTGTGTGCTTTCGCATTCTTTTGTCGTACTTGCCAAATACTACAAAAGAACTTACTAATACTACAAAGGAACTTACTAATACTACAAAAGAACTTACTAATACTACAAAAGAACTTACTAATACTACAAAAGAACTTACTAATATTACAAAAGAACTTACTAATACTACAAAATAAATAAATAAAATACTACAAAAGAAATAAATAAAATACTACAAAAGAAATAAGTAAAATACTACAAAAGAAATAAATAAAATACTACAACAGAACATACACTGTAGTACTTGCCAATTACTACAAAAGAATGTCAGTCTTGGTAAAGAAGATACTAAGCCGGCTATATAAATATCTGCGCGCAAATGCCGGTGATCGGCCATGGAGGCGCCGCGTCGTGAGGATTTACTTGATTCCCGTTGGGGACAAGGAGCCCGCAGGATGCAAAGGCACAGCTGCTATTTGAATATCGAAATGGAAAATTGACTTCGTGTGCGTTAGCTGAAATGAGGATACCTTAAAGGTGGCCTCATGAGTGTAGGAACATGAAAAAAAATGGAGAATCTCCTTTAAGTCGGCGAGTTTCATTCAAAAGTCAGAGCTCTTGGTTTGGCTGACGAAAGGTGGAGAATGTGCCCCTTGCCCCCGTCGTTCCTACGCCCACGGCCGCCCCTCATATCAGAACCATTGCCATCGTTGTGGGCAACCGAACTCTACTTAAACACAGTCGTTTTCGAACAGCGTTGGGTAGGTATCAAATTAGGCTCTTTTACGACGCATCCGACTGTTGGTTCATATAGCGCCGCCAACCTCCCACGCCGGTTGGTCGCGGATGAACTCGATGATCCCACCATTTATATGATTCGAACCCACGATCGTACGACCAAGAGTTCAGCTCCCTACCGATTTCGTCCAATGAAGTGTCTGGCGAGGACTTTGGTCGTGTTCTTGATCCTTCAATTTCATATCGGAAGACCGTGAACTCGACACCGTTGGGTTTGCGTGTACTTGCGACCGATTATTGAGAAAAGCCATGCAATTGAGCACACATTGCGAATCGGAGTGAATCGCTGGGCATGAACACGTGTATCAGCCGACTCGTGTGTCGGCCCGGCCACGTGTGCCAGTCCCGAGCCCCACCTGTTGTTTGAGAGGCTTCGACCATGCCTACGGTGAGTGCATGCGCGTGTTCGATGCGATCGCGGTGGCAGTTCCGTGAACGGCCGACACGTTTGGCGGCACGGCTCCGGTTGCCAGTTGCGCCCATGTGTTGGACGAGACATGCCAAGGCCTTGGCGGCCGACACGTTTGGCGGCACGGCTCCGGTTGCCAGTTGCGCCCATGTGTTGGACGAGACATGCCAAGGCCTGGGTCAGAGCCGAGAGATGAGCCCCGCCAACTGCCGCGATGGTCTCGTCTGCGAACGTCCTCGGCTCCTCACGGGCGGAACATGGGCTGGATGGGTGGAATCTCGCGTTGCGTTCCGTCGCGCGGACGCAGAAACGAAGTCTGAAGGCGCTCATCGCGACAGTTTCAACTGCAAGTGTTCGGAGGACTTGGGACAGACGAGGCTACTCTCGAGGTATGTTGAAGGAGAAGCGTTGCCGGTACTCACCGCCGAAACGGCTTTTACCAGTCGGCAGCAGTGCGAATACACCGAGCGCGTTACTACTTCCCGGAGACATCGACATGACCGTCACCGTCACCGTCACCATCACCACCATCACCATCGTCATCCATCCATCAAGCCGATCCACCAAGCGTCATGATCAGCGGAGCCGGCCATTATCTTCCGCAACGCAGGTGGCGCCACCAATTCAGGAGCGGCCGGCGTCGCAACCTCCAGAACATCTCCGCCGTCCGCCGCGGGAGCAACGCCGGCGCCCGCTTCGCACCGATGATTAGTACCATCACGAGACTGCACGCGGTGTAGATTGGTGCAACACGTCATCCCAACGCATAGTTAATCCGCTGCATTACTTGCGTCCTCCGCCAATTGTTGAGCGCATGCGCGTACGTCGGAGACAGGCTGAGCGTCCGCCACCGCGCCTCTCTCTCTCTTTCAGCAAGCCATCCACTGCTGGAATGTCGCCCGCAGCTACGCCGGAAATTGCCAGACATCCGGGTTCGTTCTGTGCTGGGTGCGGTGGCGCCCACCGTCTCTTTGACTCTACAATGTCCGTCGAATCTCTGTCTTGGTGGCAGATTTCAACAGTGGGCCCTCTATCGCTCACCTCTCGAATTCGTATTCATGTAATCAGCTTCAGCCCTGCTGGGACCTCGCAATGATTGTCTTTCGAAGGTGCGGCACTTGCGGTGGGCACCGCTACAGCCGAGCCATCAGGACCGGCGACGTTCCCAGGATTTGAGTGAGGGAGAATTTTCGAGTGATTGATGCCCTCTCCGGGTGAATGAGGTCATAACCGTCGGCGGCCGACGAACGGTCCGCCAAGTTTCGGTCTCCGCGGGCGCTGCCTGGACGCTATGCATCTGAAGGGCACCAAACCGTCAATTCCGCTACGCTACAGCGAGTGGCTACGTAGTTAGCTCGGGCTACAGCTGTGGTGATGAGCCGCGGCGTAGCCCAATGGATGGATAAAAAAATGGATGCTCATTCTTGTGCTTTGAGCTGGTTCTGAGCAAAGACGGTTGAAAATTTTCCCCATGGCATTTCCCCATGACAAAACGGGTTGCACCAGGGAGAGAGCCTGACATGGTATAGTGTACGAAGGCGAACTATGCGTCATGCATGCACATGCGGTGTTTTTGATGTTGAGCTGCCGCCATGGCCGGGACAATGTTTACGTTGTCAGATTAGTTGCAGACGAAATGGCGTCTTCGGACTGGCGCGAAAAATTGTGCCGACATGACCGACTCGAATCACCGACTTCCGACCTGCAGGTAATTCCTTAAAACCGATTGCATCAGAACCGTCGCGCTAATCCATGGTGCAATTTTCTTCACTGATAGTGATAGCGATAAGCAACCTGTGTCCACGTCGCCATGGCAGACACCACGTGGGCGTCACGACGGCGGCAATGGGGGACGGGTTCCCGAACTTCGCGAAAAATAACACCACGACTATGAGGTTGCATAAAATGGTGTCCACCTAACCCTCCTCCCCTTCTCCCCTATCCAAGATCCGTGGTGCCGTCTGTCACACCACATGCACATAGCAACTCATGTTTAAAAAAGCGTGTTAACTTGAAACATAGCACAGTTAATGGCACGTAGGTCTCATGTTCCGAAATGCATGTATAACTGCGCTGGGACAGAACATGGCAAAAGTATGCCAGTGTGGGAGATTAAGCAGCTAGGCATGCACTCAATGCATGGTGTCTACATCCATGGGTCTAATATGAGCCACAGGATAAACATAGGACCATGGGTCATATGGTAAACATATGATGGTAGCGATTCGTCTGGCAAGACTTGACTGAGAGGCCGCTATCATTGACTCAATTATGGCCACATCCTAGTATTTTGAGTACCGCCAGTATTGCTTAAGCAAGTGGAAATACAGCTAGACTCGGAGTGGCTATGTGTTGGTGGGAACGCCCCGCTCACCTCTCTCAACACACTATGATTATGGGATTGAATTAAGCACTTCATTCCTTGTCCTGAAGTACATGCACGACTGCAAAACACTTCGAACATGTGCTTCCTGACGAGCAAACTATTTTTAAGCAATCTTAGGACATCGTATCAAGAAAACAAGGTCTTAAACGCTGTACGCACGGGCAGCATTCTGAATGTGAAAAGTCCGATAAGCATAGGTGAACGGTGTAACCACCAGAACATCCCCAATTCCCACTCCACCGGTTGGGGGCATCTCGGGCAGGGCGGCGGGAACCGCCAACAATACAACTGTAGTGTGCCCGTTAATCTGTCCGGGTCGCGTTCAGCGTCGCGTGACGCGTGACGCGTGACGCGTGGACAATTGTCGCCGGGTCGGCGCGCCACTTGTCTCACCGGCACCGCTCGACGTGGCGGGTGTTAGCGATATCGTCACGCAACTGCGGTCACGCTAGTGTGGCACGCGCCAACCTCGCACCACAGCTGACACTAGCGGTCACGAGTGTGGCACGCGCCAACCCCGCACCACAGCTGACACTAGAGGTCACGAGTGTAGCACGCGCCAACCCCGCACCACAGCTCACACTAGAGGTCACGAGTGTGGCACGCGCCAACCTCGCACCACAGCTGACACTAGCGGTCACGAGTGTGGCACGCGCCAACCTCGCACCACAGCTGACACTAGCGGTCACGAGTGTGGCACGCGCCAACCCCGCACCACAGCTGACACTAGGTCACGGCACAGGCGAACAGTCACCACATCGGACACAGCGAACGTGGGCCCCAGGCGAGCATCGGCCTCCAGCAAGAAGCACACGTTAGAAGCAGTCATGAGCCAGCCGGCCACTCGCCACCCCCAGTCGAGGCCGCGGACCGGCTACGGCGGCGACCTGACCACGTGACGACCGCTCACCGAGTGAGACGCGGTAGATGAGTCGCGAGCGCTCGGCCACCGTGACGAACTCGAGCCGGTGGGACGCCATCGTCGGCCGGCGATGTCGCGCGCGCACCGCGACTGGCGGCGCCGCGGCGACGCGGCGACGCGGCCGCTCACGGTCAAGGCCGCCGACCGGGCCGACATCTGTCGGCAGGCGGCGCAACGTGCCGCGGAGGTGGCGCCACCAGGCGACTCCGCCGGCGCGCGGCGAGTTGCGGGTGCCGTGGACGTCTACCGGCGGGGGTCATGGCGGAGGCTGCGCGTGGTTCCGTGGGTGCAGATCTCGGGGAGGGTCTCTGGGTCCCCTTTCGACGCAAAGTAACCTGAAGTCGAGGATATACACAGAACATTCCGAATTCAAAGTGAATTGTGGAACCTCAGGTCTGAGGAGAGGTTTCCTCCGGCGAATAATTCTGATTGAGAAACGCAGGAACGCCTCAAAACTGTGGGGTATGGTTAACTTTACTTTCACGCACATAATTCACCGTTGAGATCGCGAAAAGCGGAGGTAATGAGCCCTGTCCCACTCATTCCTGCGTTCGTGCGAGCGTTTGCTTGATATGTATATTGCAAGGACGCTCCGCTCCGCATGATAAATTGCTTGGAGGAATAATCAGCTGATTGCGGTTCACAGTCTGCTTGACAGGCAGTCTTGGACACATTTCGCAAGCGATAATCTTGTCTGCCGACAGCGGCGATGGAGGATGGAATGAAATCCAGACCTACTAAAAATTGTCGACTTCGGTCGCATGCTGACCATGTTTGACCTAGGACGAGCTTGACCGCGAACTGTTGAACACCATCCAGTAAGACTCTCCTGGTCCTGCTTACGCAGCCAGTGTACCATGCCACTGCATCTGAGATTGTGATTGCTTAATTGTGTTTAATCTTCCACCTCTTCATGCGCGTTATGAATGTTATTACTCCACCGAACAAGAGGTGATAAGTGCTCCCTGAACCACGTGCGTGGGGCACAGGTACGAGTGTATCTGGGCACGCCGGCGGCCGATGAGAAAATTATTGCTGACCACATTCATTAATTAAGTTGCCGGTACACAGTGGTCAGGAGCTATGACGGCTAGAAAGACGCAGACCTTGGCACACATCTCGGTTTGAGATAGCTAGTTGGTTGAATTTTTAGCGCTTATGAGTTGGCAAACACATCAGGTAGCGACTGACTTCGAGCCAGCAGTCGCCGGAGGGAGCGGCAGCTGGGCTACTTTCCACCGCCTTGGCGACTAATCGGCGACAGCGGTTCATCTCGCCCAGATGGCGCCGGTCGCAAGTCATCGGATTGGCTGACGTGACAGGTCCAGGTCTCGGAACGGACGGAGAGGTCGCTGAAAAGCGAGCCCCACAAGCCAGCAACGGCCAAGTGCGCGGCCCCCAGATTGGCTGCCGACGACACCCAGATTGGCTGCCGACGACACCCAGATTGGCTGCCGACGACACCCAGATTGGCTGCTGACGACACCCAGATTGGCTGCCAACGACGCCCAGATTGGCTGCCGACGACACCCAGATTGGCTGCCAACGATACCCAGATTGGCTGCCGACGACACCCAGATTGGCTGCCGACGACACCCAGATTGGCTGCCGACGACACCCAGATTGGCTGCCGACGACACCCAGATTGGCTGCCGACGACACCCAGATTGGCTGCCGACGACACCCAGATTGGCTGCCGACGACACCCAGATTGGCTGCCGACGACACCCAGATTGGCTGCCGACGACACCCAGATTGGCTGCTGACGACCCCCAGATTGGCTGCCAACGATACCCAGATTGGCTGCCGACGACACCCAGATTGGCTGCCGACGACACCCAGATTGGCTGCCGACGACACCCAGATTGGCTGCCGACGACACCCAGATTGGCTGCTGAAGACACCCAGATTGGCTGCCGACGACACCCAGACTGGCTGCCGACGACACCCAGATTGGCTGCCGACGACACCCAGACTGGCTGCCGACGACACCCAGATCGGGTGCACTGATATTTTCTTCGCCTGCTCCATTGACGAATTATGTTCGTTCAATAGCTGGCCAGCTTAGATGAACTGGGACCGAGCCAGAGCACAGCATAGCAGGCTAAGCTATAGGCACACCGAATATAACATCAGAAGTCAGAACTGCAGGCGAGTAGCGCTCACTTACTCGTTGAGTAGCGCTCACTTACTCGTTTTTCAAGAACCGTGTGCACTATGAACGACGGATATGTATTTCCAAATTGTTCCCATTTCGCGAGTGATATAATTGCACGTTCCAGGCGTCGCTTTCAAATCCACTGAAAGAGCTAACCCGCCTCCCGTCCGTCACCGTTGCGAACGTTAGCACACACACACACACGTGCTCAGTACGGTTTCGGTTACGGTTCCTAGTCACCGGACGGATACTGCCTTGACCTCCACATCTGGCCAGGTCACATCTGGCCAGGTCACATCTGGCCAGGTCCAATCCGCGTGTGACCACCGAGAGGTGTTCTTCTGTGTCTGCTGGATTTGAGCAAATGCTTTGATGTGATAGACCACCACGAACTCCTGTCAAATTTACGTCTTCACCGCATCGATACATCCTGGTTTTCGCCTTACCTTCAGAACCACATCCAGAGTGTGAGCCCCACTGACAGTCTCGGTGATGTCAAAAAATCTGCCCAGTTGCCAAACAGCAAGGGCGTTTTAAAAGGATCAACCCTCGGACCTCTCCTCTACTGCGTCTTCGCCAACGACCCCAGCCTGTTCACCGAAGACGCAGTGGTTATCCAATACGTCGACGACACGCACATTTTGGTAAGTGGTAAGAAATCTGAAATTCAAAACGTCGTCGCTCCATTGAAACAGTGTTGGCCTCCCTCGACATCTGGCTTCGAGCAAATGGGCTGAAAATGAATGCCGCAAAGACTCAGCTGATGCTCTTGGGCAGCCCACAAAATCTGCTCACCATCCCCCCACATCACGGTGAAATTTCGCAATCACGATCTATCCGCCATTTCTGGAGGCAAAAATCCCGGACTTACTTTCGATGCGCTCTCTCAGCTGGGACTGCCACGTCCCAGACGTGATTCGGCGTTGTTTTGGTGTTTTGGGTGGTCTGTCGCATCTGAGGGGCACCTTCCACCTACTGTCATTCCACCGCGCTGGTCAATGCCCGGGTCTTTTCGCCGATCCGTTACTGTATTTCTGTGTATGAACCAAAAAGAACCTGTCAGGCATTCAAAATATCATGAACTACACAGTAAAAGTAATCTTCGGTCGCGAAAAGCTTGACCACCTTTCTGATCCGCTGAACAAACTGGGCTGGCTCAGTGCGGAGAACCTAGCCAGGTATCACACCCTGTTCCTCACGCACAAGGTGCGCCGTCATGGCGAGCCCAGGTCACTGGCTCATGGTCTCACCACCGTGGCGGAGACTCGCTACCGAACCACTCGTCAGGACCATCACTTGTATGTCCCCCGGTCCAGCACTGAGACAGGGAAGAGATGATTCGACTGCAGCGCCACACTGCGGTAGAACTCGTTACTACCCGAGCTGCTGCGGCTTCCCGTGCCGATCATTGGTCGCCACCTGAGGCAGCGCCTGTCTGACGGGCCGCCAGAGCCGGACTGATGTACGGTTCGCCCCGTTGTATTTTATTATAACTTGTATGACCACCTGTGTAACTGTTCTGTGATACTGCTCTTGTTGCCCTGCTGTTTTATCATTTTAACGCGAGGTTGCAATGGCCACGAGTTCATTATGGATTACCTCAGCACAAATCCGTATCTGTATCTGTGCTTGCTCACAACGAAAAACAAGCCAAGTGGAACAGGTGAGCAAAATCCGTCAACTCGTCATCCAGGATACGACCACGTAAAATAGGTTAGAAGGTAAAACGGTAGGGTACATGGAGCGAGTTCATGTACCACATGTCTTCTGCGACATCTACCACGCTGCCAGCTCGATGGTCCCCACTCCCGCAACACCTACCACGCTGCCAGATCGATTGTCCCCAGTCCCACGACATTTACACTACGCTGCCAGATCGATGGTGCACAGTTGTGCACCAGAACGCCCCGCAGCAAACAAAAAGAAGCAAACTTTGTCAAATCACCGTTCTAACCGTCCACAGGAGTTGGTAAATCTGGCCGGTGGTTGGTGTGAGACGTGCGACAGTCCTTAGCTTGTCACAAAATGTCCTCAGAGCCAGAAGAAACCACCAAACCACGCTTGTCAGTGCCCATATACTCCTGCTACCTATTGACGGAAAGAACAAACCCAGGTGCAAGATTTCACCGCGAAGGTGTCATCAGTCATGGAAAATATGCTGTGGCAGGTAGGTGGCACTTCTCCAGGGGATGCTACAGTCTGGCAATGTATTGCTCATCTGGAGTGTAACTTTAGTAACAAACAAAAAAAAAAAAACAATACACATACCAAAATACAACTTTACGTATTACGTATCACGTATTGCGACTATGTTCGTAATACGAAAGTAGCCATGTACTCGCGAAGAATCTGGGAAGTTCGTAGGATGAGTTCGCATAGTTAATATTCCTAGCCATGCCAACTTCATGTTCTCCATCAACATGACGTTATTTTCCGCCTAAGCTGGCAATATAAACATGAAGTTATTAGTACTGGTATCTAGTTATGCGTGTTATATACCAACGTCGCTGATTTCTTCATCCAGGCTGAAGAGTAACTTACCTGCGTGGATTTCCAGCAAGAAAAACAGACTAATTTAAACAAGCGTACGCAGCAAAAGTACACAGCAAGGCGTACCCAAACGTACGGAACGATACGCTCAAGTTCGATACATGCGCAGAGTGTCAGGAAATAATATTCGACCTTTGGCAGTGTCGAGGCCAACACTGGCAGACCAGCACCGAAAGCTAATGCGCTGCCAGCGAAATTGGTCGCGCCGCCATCGCGATGAGTGCTTAAATGTTAAATAGGGTGCGCGCGTGTCGAACTCGAATGCGCTTCGTCGGATATTCCAAGCCAATCAAGGCTATTGGCAGCATGTTACACGTGCCGAAGAATGTGACTCACGATGGTGCACTTTACCCGACACCCTCCCCCTCCCCCACGATAATGGCCTCGTTCCGTTGGCCTGATCGGTGACCTTCACCGACCGGCCGCCATCGCGGGTGGCACCTCATGCATCGGAGACAGAGTTAAAATAATGGTTTTTCATTAGGTGTGAGATGTCGAAAGAGTACGGTAGGATGTTGAAATTTGGCATGGAAGCATGCCAATTAAAATATTGTTTCAGATCATCGAACTCAATGTTAAGCCAATAGCATACAATTGTATGCTTTCCATTCAATTTTTAAAGCATATCATAGATCAATAAATAATTGCTGTACCTGTAATTGTGTTACGAGACGACTGTATATTACAATCAGCAATGGTGAGCATAAGCAGAAGCAGAAGCAGATACTTATAATGAAGTACACTTAGAAACAAGCTATGGAGACTTCACAAGCACACATCAATAAGCATGATGTGGATACCTCCTTGGAAGGGATGTTCATTCAGTGCTCAGAAAGTGGTACATTCCACCCCATTTCATGAGTAATGTATAACTGATCGAAGACCTTCACCGATCGGCCACCATCCCGGGTGGTACCTCAGGCAGGTGCCGAGATCCGACAACGTTAAGCATCCAGCATGTGTTGTCTACGGACCAGAGACGGATCAAAGGAGACGAGCGGGGCGATAGCGCTCCCTTGCACCTGGGAAAACGTCCCCGATAGAAGTGGGGCGGCCGTCCAGACGGAAAACGCACCCCTCGCTCGCTCAGCGAAATATTCAGTCTGAGACGGCCCTCAGAGTGGAAAAGGTGTCCCTGTGGGAGGTCGAGTGCACCACACCCCCTCCTCTCGCCACGAATTTTATAGTCGGAGGCGCCCCCTCACAACATCGCTCTCCTCCCATTGAGATCCTGGACCAGTCAGTGGGACGGACGGCGCCAGATGACGCCGGCGCCACGGCTTCCATGGCATCTTCCAGTCGGGCCGGTCGCTGATATATTTAGCGGTCGAGTTGATTTCCATCGATCAGACCGGCAACTCGTCCATGCCGCCAAAGCCGAACATTGCCAGTGCATTGAGTGGAGTTGAGTGGAGGTGCCCTGGTGCGCCACCAGCACCGAGGGACCACTATGGCTCACATTGTACGGTGTCCAAACTCATGCTGCTGCCGTACCCAGTGATGGTGATGATAGTGATGATAGTGATGATGATAGTGATGATAGTGATGATGATAGTGATGATGATAGTGATGACAGTGATGATAGTGATGCTGGCGATGCTGGCGATGCTGGCGATGCTGGCGATGCTGGCGATGCTGGCGATGCTGGCGATGCTGGCGATGCTGGCGATGCTGGCGATGCTGGCGATGCTGGCGATGCTGGCGATGCTGGCGATGCTGGCGATGCTGGCGATGCTGGCGATGCTGGTGATGATGGTGATGATGGTGATGATGGTGATGATGGTGATGATGGTGATGATGGTGATGATGGTGATTCTGGTGATGCTGGTGATTATGGCGATGATGAGACGATGATGACAATGATGGTGATTGTGGTGATGATGGTAGTGATGATGCTGGAGATGATGATGATGATGATGGTAACTGTGACGTTCCAAAAGCAACCTGTCGCTGTGGTGACGCCCAGAGAACGTCAGCACTTGTCGCCTGTTATTGGTCCAACTTCAGAAGCTTCAAGCGTGATTCGCCTCGATAATTTGGCGCGATGCATTCTTTTACCGGTATGTTCAACGAGTTCGCCACTGGAACATTCACTTGCTGTTGTGCAGCTAGGTGGGAAATGTCAGCGTCCTTGCTCCACAGGCTTCAGTTGCAAATCAATGCACTATTGCCGACAGCAGGCTCCGTTCAGAATGCAGCGCACGCGGCTGCCTCTTGAATGCACCTGTGCCGGATTGCCAAAGTCAGCTGCACTTGTAGCTGAAATGCGTGAACACTCGACGATATTAGGTGCAATAAGGCGCAATAAATCGCCCGACATCCAGCTGTTTCAACTATTCTAAAACGTTCAGAGTAGCCCAAGAAGATCGTTCATAGCAGCCTTCGTGAAGTGTTCCATGTTCAAGAGGGTTATTTCATTTCAAACGCAAAATCATCCCACAAAATGTCGGATTCGACGGGTTTCGTGGATTGGGTTATCGGATTTCACTCGGCCTGTCGAAACCCGCGGGAGCGGCATAATTGATGACAATTCGCCGCTGGCCTGGAAGGTCGTGCGGAGGCATGTGTCATTCCGGCACGGCCCGAATGCGCTGGTGTTGAAGCAGAAGTAGCGCCAATTCTGCGGCCCACAGCTAGTTGCTGAGTCGAGCTGATGGACACTGAAGAGCGGAGGAGCAGTTCTCACACCCCGTCTGTGCTGGTTCTGTGGGTGAAGACCCCGGCGGATTGAGGTGCGGGGGGGGGTCAGCCATCCCCTGTTTTATGCAACATTAGACCTACATGACGAGAGCTCGTCACCCTGGACTCTGCATGCATTGAGGACCTGCAACGTCTGAAGAGAGCATTTTGGACGTGCCACATCTGAACAGAACAGTGTGGACTTGCCAAGTCTGAAGACAGTCCTCCGCCACTGGATGACCGACCGCTCACGGGCGCCCAATAAAACACCAACAGACCGCCTCACGAAGCAGCGGACCGTTCTGGTCCGGTAGACCACCGCGGTGCGGCTGGAAGGTATGACTACTAATGGGGCATTAGCATGAGCGCCACACCGTGAAATTGCGGTCACGTAAAGCGGCTGCATGCCACGGTTTACATGCCAGCTCATGCCGACCCAGCTACGCGCGATTGTTCCACTGCGACGTCATAATGGCCGCTGTTCCACAGTGAAGTCGGTATGGCGGCTGTCCCACAGGGACGTCGGTATGGCGGCTGTCCAACAGTGACGTCGGTATAGCGGATGTCACACAGTGACGTCATCATGGCGGCTGTCGCACAATGGTGTCAGCATGGCGGACACCGGCTCCTGGGCCAGTTCGGGCCAGTTCGGCCCAGCTCTGCCCAGCTCTGCCCAGCTCGGCCCCCTCGGGCCAGCACGGCCACGCCCACCAGCGGCGCCGCCGTGTGCGCGAGCTCCAGTTCAATTGCCCGGTTCGACTGTCGGCAAACTCTCGCCGGCGCGGCGGCTGAACCGAAACGAGAGCGTTGCGTTTCGGGAGCGCCATAAAGCTGGTCGTATTGCGCCGGGGTCGCCTTTTACAGGGCAACGTTCGGCGGGTCGCCGACCGGCATAAAACGCACGGCCGGCGGCCATGGTCGACAAGCACATGGACATGGACATGGACATGGCTGACAAGGACGGCGAGCACGAACGAATGGGCCCTCCGGGCCTTGGATCAAGCTATTGAGGCATTGCAAATGGAATTGAATTCGCAGAGATACGCGACACCTGGAAACCCTTCTCTACACGATTCCAATGTGTGAGTGCTTGCCAGCACTGGCGCTGATTGCCACTTGGCAATCAGCGCCTCGCTGTGCAATGCCGCGGGTATACGCGTGTTCCCTGGACAACATAGAACACGGAGAGATAACACAGCATGCGATCAAGGAAAAACAAACACAAAGCAAGGGCATGAGCAACATAACAATGGCCGACACGATATGAGGAGTACACATGTGGAGAGCCACGTCACATTCTCCGCACGTTGCAAACGAGTCTAAGTTATCTTCAGGAGCGAGACGAAGCGTTTTTAAAACCAATCTTGTATACCACAAAGCAAGACTTGGCAGTTTCAGCTGTCGGCTAGTCAGAAGTAGATGAAGATGAACACAAATGTGAAGAAAATAAGAGGGGAGTAGGCAAAGGACAAGACCGTGAAGTGAAGGAGATAAGGAAATAATTGCTCTTCGCTTTTCTACTTTCACCAAGACAATTCTGCTGACATCACTAATGGAAGTGATCATGACTTAAAATATGTGCCCAGACATGACACCGCTGTATCAGTTGTATGTGAACTGTTCCCAGTGAACGTTCTCCAAATTATGCCTTGTCGTGCGAGACTGTGAAACGATGTGAACATTTGGGCCGAGCCGTCTTGGCATATCGCTCCTGATGTTTCCAAACGCACGATCGTAGAACCACCAGACTGCGCTCACAGTGCACGACACCGTCCGGGCACATCACACCGGAACACGGCATCAGAGCGGCATCAGAGCGGCATCAGAGCGGCATCAGAGCGGCATCACACCGGAACACGGCATCAGAGCGTGCACCCGAAACCCTCGGAGCGGACGTGCAACCCTAGACGTGCAACCCTAGACGTGCAACGAAGGACGTGCGGACGTGTACCGGCAGTGTTTACCAATGCACGCCGTGCAGACATATCGCTCCAGGTCGTGGGTGACGTATGGCCTTATGCAACGCCAACCTTCCAGCAATACCGCCAGCCCCCCCCGAACCAGCAGGTGAATGGGGGGGGGGGGGTCCACGTCGGCATCCTTTCCCTCAGGTTCCACTACACTTGTGAAACAAAAACACCGGGAAGCTGAGTGCAACACCATTCCGATCGTACCCGTCTTACTCGCACCTCCGGCCGGTCTGGCGCACGGACAGCGAGGTCACGTGACACCCATCACCCTTACCTTCGACCAATCGGTGTCAGCTGAGGGCAAAGGTCGCAATGTCGCGAAAGCCAGGCAGTGTTCGGCTCAGTCCAGCCCATCGACGAACAGGTTTGCAATGCAAGCGTGACACAAACGCCCGAACGAAGGTCACGTTTGTACAAATCCATACATATGTCACCTGGTTTCGTCGGGTGCAGGGACAGCGGAGTAGGTCCAGTAAAGCCATTCGTATTTCGCACGTTATTGAATGCTCAATGGTTGAGAGCTATCGTAGTGCAATGCTAAAGAACACTCAATTAAGAGAGCAAAAGAGCACGCGATTAAAAGGTCGCTGAATTTAACTTGGGGCGGCGCCCATACTTGCGGTCTATTCTAGGAAAAATAGTCAAAAGTTACCAGAGGGCAATCTAGTTAAACTTCAGATGAGCATAAAAGATCATTAATGGGATGTTATGGCATGAAAACAACTGAACGCGTTAATCATGGGCATGTGAAGACACCAAGTGTAAAACAAACGAAAACCTTGGATTTATACAACACAAAATTCTTCCAGTTTGACTACAAATGGAGAGACACTCGCGTTTGACAAGATCTGTTGTGAAGCAAATCGATGAGAGGATATCGTTTAAAGATCACTAGTTTAGCAAGGAATAGCCTATGATTTGGACGCATCAAAACTTAAACGTTCTTCAGTGTCAAAAGCTGGCCAGGCATTGGCATGCACCATCCGACTTCGGCAGGTCCCAACCACTCACCAGCCGATCGAGAGCGATGTCAGACTCCTACTGCCGATTGGGACCCCGCACATCGACTGTCGGGGAGCATATTGATCCGGCATCAGTGACGGAGCATTGGCAGCGCGGCCGCAGTCCGGCAACACAAGCCATCGCAGTGATAAGGCTCTCGTGACCCTGACAACAGCGCGCGACTGCACAAAAAGCCCCGCTTGGCCGTCATCTACCCGGTCGTCCTGGGCAACGCACGGAATCCGCCGGAAAACAAGCACCAGCTGGCACTTCTGAGCGACGCTGGCTTCGCCGCACGTTCAGTCGAACTCGCGGCGAAATGTGTCCGTCCATCTCCATCTTGTGTCCGTCCATCTCCATCTTGTGTCCGGCGGGCGGCAAATTAGGCAACGCACTGCCGCATTCAGGCGGACGGCTTAATGACTTATCTCAGGCAACTTCTCTGATGGGAGTTCAGAACACCAACCGGGGTTCCGCCGGGCCGGCCGGCAGGTTATGCGCCTATCTTGGACGACGAAGTGGCTGCGGCTTCCACACGGCCTTGAGCTACACCACCTCTGCAGCCCAGGGTTGAACGATAAATGTGAGGACGCTGTTCGACGGGAAATGACCGGCAATCGATCAGTGTGGCGATGGGCAAGCCAATCCATTCTCAAGATGCCATCCGACGGCTTGGGCCAGGATCTAGTTATCTACATCTGGATACAGATAAATATTCGCATCGGGATGCAGATACTGTCTGCCTGTGTACGTAGACGGACAGCAGCAGGTAGATGCAGACAGATATCGACATCTGTGTACTCCGTATCACGACTGGATTCGGCTTCGACATGAGCATACCAAACTTCGTGTCGCGTGTTTTCATGAACCTGTCACGCAATGTGCACGAGGGTCGGGTAACACCACTTAGCCATCATCCAGGAGTGCTTCTTCAGGTTCAGACTCCAACTCAGCCAGTCTCCGTCTATAGGTCAGACGACAAACTAACGAAGGTCTAGGCGCAACAACAGCTTAGTCTCCACGTCTCAATGTTCTCAGTCAGGTGGGACCAGTGTCCGCTTCTCGCACACATCGAAGGTGACCCTTTCTACAGTGGTGATTTCTACATAAAAATTAGTTACGTTTTGGCTTCTTGTAAACTTCCTGAAACATTCGATAGCTAATTTCAGCTGAATTTCAGACACCGCAGAAAGAATGACGACGTAATTCGTCCAAGTTCGGTCCATCTTCCCGTGCTAGGATTATGTGCGCGTCGAGCTTAGTTCATGTCTAGCAAAAATACAGGAATGATAGAAAAAGACTATCATTCTCTTTTTCTTAGTTCAAGAAAAAGAGAATTTCATTACCTTGCTTGCCTTGATACCAGCAATACCCGACACGCACACCCTATCGCTCCCTTTCTTTCCTCCTCTTTCTTTTTTATCTCTCTCTCTCTCTCTCTCTCTCTCTCTCTCTCTCTCTCTCTCTCTCTCTCTTCCTTCGTCCATTCGTTTTGTTCTTTCTTCCCTTCATTTTATTTTTATTTCCTTCTCTCTCTCCCTGAGGATTAGACAGTTAAGAGTGATCACCTTCGTGCAACGCATAAGATCATCACAACTGCCTCTCCCCCAGTGTTGTACTTTTTCTCCCCCTCCCTGAGGATTAGACAACTAAGAGTTATCACCATCGTGCAACGCATGAGATCATCAACAGCCCCCCTTTGCGCACCAATGCACACAGACCACATCGAACATCGGGTAGTGACGTGTCATCGAATAGTCAATAAAATGATAACGTATGAGCTGGCATATTCCGGCAGCCGACTCGGTCGCCTAGGAGTCATGCCACCCCTTCCCGTATCAAAGGCAGGGGAATGCGCGCTGAGTACGAGCAAGATAAGGCAGCACCGGGAAGATAAAGCAGCGCGGCCAGCAGTGCTGCTATCAGCTGTAAGCTGCTGAGTCGATGTTTGCGAGATTGGTGGGCGACGGCTACAGGTGCGGCAACTGTAAACCGACGGCGCGCGCGCGCGCGGTGATATCCCGTGTCGATGACGCACACGATGACGTCATGCATAAATGGGCGTTTGTTGCGGCGGATGTAGCTCCGGTTGGGAGCGGCGGTTGTAACTGGATTTGTCCAGCTGCGAATTCAGGGTGGTTACTGTCCCATGTCCCTGCTCTCCCCTCCCATCCCCTAAGATGGCCTGATTCGGAACAAAATTACCTCCAATTACGACTTTCTGGAGAAATGGTAGTATTATATTTAGAAAATATTGCTTAAGTTCAAGCTCAGGTTTCAAGTTATCCAGGTTCAATTCGTTTTTGGAAGTGCGCGGCCATTTTTTTATGTTCCCACCTCTGGCCGGCTGGCTGGTTCCGGCTCTGGATTGATCAGCTAAAATGTTCACCGTTCTTTCAAGCCAACAGTATTTGCAGTACTGGCATAGGCCAGAATAGTCTGATTTCCTGAGGGAATGGCCGTGACAACCAGTATGGCAATGACTACGCAGTCGCGACGGCGTATAAGGAAATACGCATAATTGCAACCACAAATCATTGCAAGCACTCCAAGGCACCACTTTCCAGGAAAACCAGCTTTTCACATACACCTTTTGCTTTTCAGTTTATCGGTTCATCCTGAAACGTACAATAGAGCAAAGATGTTTGGGGACAACGAGAAAAACGGCGGCGCGGCAGGACAGATATCTGACAATTGAGTTTTAACCCCATTCGAACAGCGGTGGCATTACGAGATTAGTGTACATGCTAAGCCGAGCGCCTTCCGTGGGCCATGAGCCCATGACCAAACTGTAGTGGCATCATCATCGAAATCACTATAAGCCGAAGAACGACATAATTAATAGCGTGCCGCCATTGACCCGAGACGACCATACTGCTGTCGCAACCCTTGCCCCTACCGAGCCAGTTGCCGGCTGACCTCCGAGCCGGAGGTCAGATGCGAGGGCGTGAGACCACCCCGCCCGGCTAGGACAGGGTAGAGCTAAGGCCCGCGCCCTTGCACCTGAACTATCAGGACAGCAGGCATGGTTCGTTGTAGTCTGTTGAAATGGTAGCGGGGGGAGGGCAAGGGTGATAGGGAAATGATGAGACGGGGTAGGCTGTTGTACTACATGACGAGGGAGCTGGCAAGAAATGCAGGTATTCTGTGGCGTGCACGAGCATGTTGTTCGAGTGCCTTCATATCCAGTATATTTCCTTGAAGTTACTCGTTTGTAATCGCGTAGAATATGACCACATTTTCGTCGACTCACATTATCGCACGCACAACTTTAAAATATACAACAGTAAGCACTTTACCACTGAACTTTACCGGCTTTACCACCTTTACCGGCTTTGTCACGTTCATGACGGGTTTATGATAGGGAAGCACACAAACCGCATCGGCTTTGCCGTCTGTATCATACAGTGTTCACAGTGTAATGCTTCAATAAACGGCATCAGAGACGAATCCAGGAATTGGATTGGGGGCACTCGTATGGAGGGCGGCATTTCCAAGCGGGGCGCCACTCCGGAAATCCCTGGAGGCGCCTATTCTTTTCAGAGCGGTGCCTTTGGTCGAAAAAAATCGTTCAGCGGGTGTCGGTCACATTCAAACCTCCGCGGAGGGCACCTTTTCCTGGTCAGAGGGGTGTCACCTGTCCGTGGGGAGGCAAGCATGCTTCTAGTGCCCCTCCCCTTGTATCCGCCCCTGTTGTGTATGAAATCAGGTAAATCCTGATTGTTAAAATAACGTATGAGATCATGTGTGCAGCCAGGTACGAGATCATATGCTACATGATTGATATAATCGTGTATGGTGCCATAGGCAGTCGTATAATCATGAGCATGCATCGCGTGATGTATGTGCGCGTCAATAAAACAAGTATGAAATCACGTGTATAATTATATATGGAATCATGTGTGGGAACATGTGTGCAGTGATCGCGTGTCACACGTGTGCTACGCGATATCGGTCAAGACCGGGTGCACGGGCTAGATATGCTGGGATAGAGAGTTTCTCTAGCACTTGGGATATAGTATTGATTAGGTGTCTCAACATTTTCTTCTAGTCTTTTACTATCTTCCCCTTATAGGCTTAAGCCGGTTATGACCATGTGGCTCTTATAAAGTCACAGTTTATGTCGCACTTTATGACCATGATACACGAAGTCCCGTATGGAACTGTTGGAGATTCATGCATATACTCATTTACTTGGCCGGTAACATTGCACCTTTTGTAGACAATAGACGAGCGAGGGCAAATGGCAAAAGCGCAGTGCAGTCGACTCTCCGCGCATGTCAGTCACAGGCGCATTGCCTTGATGTTTACACAGCCACGCGCCTCCAAGCGTGCGTGCAGAGCGGAAGTGACGACGGTGGAAACACATTGCATTACATCACCAAATTGCATCACCAAAGACAGAATCTAAAGCGGCCGCCCTCCCAGAGACGGAACTGGAAAACACTGGAGTAAAAAACGGCCACCCTCTGCCATGCGGGGCAGATGGCAGCTGCCTTTTGTGCCGGTAGGTGTACTGTGAGCTGTGAGGTGTACTGTGTACTGTGAGGTGTGAGTACTGTGAGGTGTAGGTGTACTGTGAGCACGTGTCGACGCAGCCGAAAATAAATTTCTTTGGTTGGTTGGTTATTGGTTTTACGACACGTCGACCGTTGAGTCATATAGCGTCGCCAATCTCTCACGCCGATTGGTCGCGGGCGAAGAGTAGCGACAGGTGAGATTCGAACCCACAATCTTTCGATTGCGAGATGAGCATCTTACCCCTAGACCACTCGTCCCCAAAATAAATTTATTTACACAAAGACTGAGAGTACTTCAGAAGTGTTGTGATCGAGGTTGGTAAGTCCGGCACTGAAAAGAGCAGATCTGGCTCAGAGTGGGAGAGTTATAATTCGAAACGCTGCATTACAACGTGAAAGGCCGTTGAGAGTTGCACGTGAACGGAAATGACGGCGGGATCATTTTTATTTGGACAAAGATTAAGAGCACCTCTTGCAAAAAAAAAATGTCTGGACAAAAATACAAAGCCCAAAATTAGAACAACACCTCTGACGGAGTGAAGAAATTGGAACACGAAACTTTGCAACAAAATGTCATTGCGGCTTCAAAAGCGGTCGGGTCGGGTCAGGTCTGGCCGCTCAGATGAACTGATGTACAATATGCACGGGAGTTGACTCACGCGGGCTTGCCTCGCTCCTACTCCTATGCGGATCATGTATGCAATCATGAATTAGTGAAGTATGAAAACATACTTCACTAATTCATGGAAACCCATGCCCATGGAAGCCAATGGAATCATTGCATGAAGTAGGTTTAGTTAGTTATTAGGGCTTTAGGGCGCATCGACTACATCGGTCATGTAGCGCCAATGAAATAGCTGTACATTTAGATATCGCGTACGGGATAATTGAGCATGGTATCCTATAATATACGAGCATGAAGCCATAGAAGCTCTGTGAAGTGTAAAAAAAACACGGACGCAATCATGTATATTAAGTCACGCATTGGTTCTTGGAAACACGAACATGTATGCATTCAAGACGAACTCTTAGGACATGGAAATATTAGCTGAACAATCGGCAAAGTTAAAGTTCAGAAGGTTTTGTACCGTGACGCATGCTCCACATATGCACGTTACCGAGCTTCATCGTAGGTTATGTCGATTTTTGGCTTGTTCTAACAATGCAACGGCAAAACAACGTCCGAAATTTCGGGACAGAGAAGCCTGGCGTATATTGTACCGCTTGGCATTCTGGCAAGGATGCTTTTCCGTGTTAGACGGTTTGCATTCCTTCTGATCATCAGTACTTTATCGGCGTAATTACCTCGCCCCCAATCAAGCATCGTCGAGCCGACACAAACATTCCTTACCTCGTGCCGGGAAATAATGCACGAGTGCGGCCGCACGTGTCACGAATTAGTGATCGGCTGGCTGACATGACGAGGTCACGCGACGATTATCCTCACACCACCGTGCCGCCGCCACCTCTCAGCGGTCAGGCCACTCCGCGTACCACACCACCGTGCCGCCGCCACCTCTCAGCGGTCAGGCCACTCCGCGTACCACACCACCGTGCCGCCGCCACCTCTCAGCGGTCAGGCCACTCCGCGTACCACACCACCGTGCCGCCGCCACCTCTCAGCGGTCAGGCCACTCCGCGTACCACACCACCGTGCCGCCGCCACCTCTCAGCGGTCAGGCCACTCCGCGTACCACACCACCGTGCCGCCGCCACCTCTCAGCGGTCAGGCCACTCCGCGTACCACACCACCGTGCCGCCGCCACCTCTCAGCGGTCAGGCCACTCCGCGTACCACACCACCGTGACACGGCCACCGCACCGAAACGCCACACTGACGTCAAGCAGGGGGGGGGGGCAGGGGCGCAGCCAGGAATTTGCATAGGGGGCACTGCTATGGAGGGGGAGTCACCGATTGAGAAAACTTCACAATGGTGCACCCGATCGTACTAGACGGACGCCTCAGGCTGACGAATTCAAGAGGGTTGAAGGGGGAGGGGTGCACTCAAGCGCCCCATGGCGGCGACCGTCCCCCGCTAGGGGCGCCGCATCACCTCCACTGACACATTCCCCATGCGCCACCTTTCATCCGCACCTAAGCAGGGGGTACAGTCACGACCAGCCAACAGTGTATCGTAACATGCGATGGCACCGTGCGACAGTGCGACAGTGACGGGTGTGGTACCGTGTGGCAGTACGACAGTGACGGGTGTGGTACCGTGTGGCAGTACGACAGTGACGGGTGTGTCGCCGTGCGACAGTGCGACAGTGACGGATGTTTCACCGTGCGACAGTGTGACAGTGGCGGGTGTGTCACCGTGCGACAGTGCGACAGTGACATATGTTGCACCGTGCGACAGTGCGACAGTGACGGATGTTGCACCGTGCGACCGTGCGACAGTGACATGTTGCACCGTGCGACAGTGCGACAGTGACGGATGTTGCACCGTGCGACAGTGCGCTGCGCGAGTGTGCACCGCCACGCTAATCAACAGCTGTCCACACCCGGCCTGCACAGCGCGCAGGCCGGGCTCAGCCGCAGGCCGGGCCCAGCCGCAGGCCGGGCTCAGGCCGGGCTCAGCCGCAGGCCGGGCCCAGCCGCAGGCCGGGCTCAGGCCGGGCTCAGCCGATGGCCGGCGCAACAGAGCCGTTGCCTGCTCTCGCAGCCAACAGCTCACCGGCACCGGCGAGCGTGACCACAGACCCGAATCGCGCTCGTTTACGGGTCGTACAGCGCCAGACGATACGTGTGACACGAAGCGCGTCACGTTCTGGAATGCACCAACGAGCAACGACTTCCGACCAGAGTAGGGGGGGGGGGGGGGGGGCGATCAGGGGTCGAGCAGCGCGCCACAACTGGTGGCGCACGCTGTGTGCCGTGAAGTGGAGGGGCCCGTGAGACACACGACTGTGGCAGCGAATGAATTGTTCCAGTTCGCGGCTAACCCGACTCACGCGCTCGCGCAGATAAAGGCGGCTTTGTCGGCGTGGAAATCCCACGGTGAATTGTGCAGAGTCCAGAAACGCCATTGTGACGTCGGAGCGGCGGCCGTCGTTCCGGCAAAAACTGGGACCTGAGCGGCGCACTAGGCGGACAATTCCGCGCGCAGCACGTTGTCGCATCATTCAACAAGACAGAGCACGTTGATTGCAGGTTCCACCAACAATGCACGTTGATTCGGTTGGAGTTACCGGGTTGCTCGGTGGATGGGCTGCGAGAACGGCGAACGCATCGAGTTCCAAGCGCAGCAAAAGGGCAAACTTTTCTGTGAGTGAGGGCAGAAAGTTCTGTGAGATGTTATCGGCCGTTCACCTTTGAGGTGAAATATCTTGACACCATCCGCCTCTCCGAGATCAGTACGGCGAATATTAGCGGTGTATTCTGATCAGTCGGCAGACCAAGATAGGTCTACGGATATTTGTTGCACCCAAGCGGCGAAGCGGCGAATTATCAGCGTAATTACGAGGTAGAGTGAAGCCCGAGCAAAGCCCAAGCGAAGCCCGAGCGAAGCCCGAGTGATGCCTGAGCGAAGCCCGAGCCAGTGCACTCCCGTGCGGCTGGTACAAAACTTCATCGCAGAAGACCCGCCCGGCCCGACCTTCACGCTTTTGAAACCGCAATAAGTTATTTGTTGCAGTGTTTCGCCTTATAATTTCGACACTCTGTGTCATGTGCTGTTTAACTTGACTTTAACGATTATTTTCTCATACCGGCAAAATATCCTTGCATGTTAAATAACCAATTATAGGATGCAGGAAAGGTTATTCTGCTCTCTCGCTTCGCGCCCTCTAGATAGGTGTTGTAATTATATTTTGCATTTATTTACATTTCATGATATCTTATTCTTTACTGCATGTTATTTGTATCTTTAACGATGTTTACCTCAAGTAAGAGCCTAAAGCAGTCGTGATAAGTCTGTTATTAATTCCATGCATTGAAGTCAAGCAAACGACGGTATGAGATATTTCATTTCCCAGCATTGCTTAATAATACATCATCCCAATATTCTTAATAAAGTGCCCTTAGTCTGTGTTAAAAAAGAGGTTCGGAGAGGTATGTTCGCTCGCGAGAAACTTTCAACAGCGTTTCACATTTCAACACAACGTTTCAACTTTCAATTTCCTTAGTCAGAGTCGGATGTCATGTTCTTATTTTGAGATTGGCCAGCTTCCATCACAATGTTTCTCCTCATGCACTCCCAATTTGTGTTCCAATGAAGAGATTTGTGGCGGCACTTCCTGGCGCAGGCAGCCTACCATACACCTCACACCTTAGCCGGCACAAGCCACCTGCCCGCAGTGGCGAATGGCTAGAGTAGGCGTTTGCATCCAAAGTATCGGGTTCAATCCCGGGAGGTATGGAGAAGAGCTTCCTATTCCACGAGATAAGCTCCATGCCTGCACTAATTTGCGGCTTGGCAATGCACTTTTGTACACTTACTGATGCACTTTTGCGAATGCGTTGCATCCGAAATCACCTTAGCTCTGGTTATACGCCTGACGGCGTGTGGCCGTATAAACACTCGAGTTGAAGTGCGTTTGACTGACATACACGGATATTGGACTGCACTGTGTGTTTTACACTTGCTTTAGCTCGTCCAGCGCTCCCAGAGGCGCCAATACTGGCAGTGCGATTCGTAGCTATGTGTGTCCTTCGCATGCGATGGCCACGGGTATGCATGTTGCCATTTTAATCATGGGGAGCCCCATTTTAATATCTCGCTCATTTCCAATAGTCGTCGGTTGGTTATTGGTTTTACGACACGTCGACCGTTGAGTCATGTAGCGTCGCCAATCTCTCACGCCGATTGGTCGCGGGCGAAGAGTAGCGACAGGTGAGACTCGACCCCACAACCTTTCGATTGTGAGACGAGCATCTTACCCCTAGACCACTCGTGCCCCCAATAGTCGTCGGAAGAGGTGACGATTCTTACCGTGTGTGTATGCCGCTGTCACGTGAAGTAAATGACCATGCGCGGACTTCACCACTCAATCACTAGATATCCAAGTTCGTAAAACAAGCAGAGTGAGCACTGGTGCCAACAGGGCGCCGCCCCGGTCCATCAGACGATCGTGACGAAGTCACCTGTCTGCACGTCCGCGCCAAATGGGGTGAAACCGCGCCACATCCCGCCCATGACAGGCGGGGAACGCCCCGGTCAATACTGGCCAACGGCGGCCTTCCAACAGGGCATACCCTGGTCAAAACTGGCCAACGGTGACCTTCCAACAGGGCATACCCTGGCCAATACTGGCCAACGGTGGCCTTCCAACAGGGCATACCCTGGTCAATACTGGCCAACGGTGGCCTTCCAACAGGGCATACCCTGGTCAATACTGGCCAACGGTGACCTTCCAACAGGCGGGGCACACCTTGGTAAATACTGGCCAACGGTGACCTTCCAACAGGGCATACCCTGGCCAATACTGGCCAACGGTGGCCTTCCAACAGGGCATACCCTGGTCAATACTGGCCAACAGTGACCTCCCAACAGTGCACACCCTGGCCTACCCCTGGAATATTACATTAATTCTTAACATACAGCCGAATGTCTGATTTCAAGGTGTTGGAAGTCAGTCGATGGGCTGAACTTAGGAAGACAGAACTGTCGAACCGCACGAGCTGTGGTAGAGGGGGGGGGTCCACCGAGCGTGCCCCTGCTGGCGTTGCTTTGTCCATGGGTAACCGGAGTGCGGCCTGCTCTCGGCGGGCGGTAACGGTCTCCGTGCACGACTCGGGGGGAGGTGCCGCCGGTGGTCCGCTCACTTGCTGAGGAATGCCACCTGACTGCCAACGTCGCCACCGGGAATGCCGCCTCCGTCCCCACCCGGCGTCTCGCTGTCTCCGTACCGGCAGCATGACCCCGTCCCCACCCGGCGTCTCGCTACGCCTTCGTACCGGCAACATGACCCCGTCCCCACCCGGCGTCTCGCTGTCTCCGTACCGGCAACATGACCCCGTCCCCACCCGGCGTCTCGCTGTCTTCGTACCGGCAACATGACCCCGTCCCCACCCGGCGTCTCGCTGTCTCCGTACCGGCAACATGACCCCGTCCCCACCCGGCGTCTCGCTGTCTCCGTACCGGCAACATGACCCCGTCCCCACCCGGCGTCTCGCTACGCCTTCGTACCGGCAACATGACCCCGTCCCCACCCGGCGTCTCGCTGTCTTCGTACCGGCAACATGACCCCGTCCCCACCCGGCGTCTCGCTACGCCTTCGTACCGGCAACATGACCCCGTCCCCACCCGGCGTCTCGCTGTCTCCGTACCGGCAACATGACCCCGTCCCCACCCGGCGTCTCGCTACGCCTTCGTACCGGCAACATGACCCCGTCCCCACCCGGCGTCTCGCTACGCCTTCGTACCGGCAACATGACCCCGTCCCCACCCGGCGTCTTGCTGTCTCCGTACCGGCAACATGACCCCGTCCCCACCCGGCGTCTCGCTGTCTTCGTACCGGCAACATGACCCCGTCCCCACCCGGCGTCTCGCTACGCCTTCGTACCGGTAACATGACCCCGTCCCCACCCGGCGTCTTGCTGTCTCCGTACCGGCAACATGACCCCGTCCCCACCCGGCGTCTCGCTGTCTTCGTACCGGCAACATGACCCCGTCCCCACCCGGCGTCTCGCTGTCTCCGTACCGGCAACATGACCCCGTCCCCACCCGGCGTCTCGCTACGCCTTCGTACCGGTAACATGACCCCGTCCCCACCCGGCGTCTTGCTGTCTCCGTACCGGCAACATGACCCCGTCCCCACCCGGCGTCTCGCTCGTCTCCGTACCGGCAACATGACCCCGTCCCCACCCGGCGTCTCGCTGTCTTCGTACCGGCAACATGACCCCGTCCCCACCCGGCGTCTCGCTACGCCTTCGTACCGGCAACATGACCCCGTCCCCACCCGGCGTCTCGCTGTCTCCGTACCGGCAACATGACCCCGTCCCCACCCGGCGTCTCGCTGTCGACGTACCGGCAACATGACTCCGTCCCCACCCGGCGTCTCGCTATGAGGTTATGACTGTGGAGTTAACTGTGGAGGTTATGAACTGTGGAGGTTATGATACATCTCGGTACCGGCAACATGAAGGTCGCTGGTGAGGAGTACGCACTGTGTTTCCATATGCTTACGGACTGGGTTAAATGATGCTCCGAATTGGGCAACTGCGAAATCGAACAGGATCACGAATGTGTTCGCCAAGTTTGTCGAGAAGTGGCCGTCTGAACCGTGAAGGTGGGGCAAGATACGGGAGGAGACGGTGCTGCCGGCGTTTGGTGTGGCCTCTGCTGCAGTTGCTAAGTAGCCACAAATAATGTGTGTTGCAACAAAATCAATCAATGACGGTTTCTGCACTTCAGAAGGAGCCTGGGGTGCATGGATAAGTCAACACGGGTCCGGTCTGCATCGGATGCAATAACTCCCACCAGTGCTATGCCCCCATTGCAGGGGCTGCCGGCGACTGCTAAAACCGCAGGCAACGCAAATCAACCAACAAGAACCGATTCAGACGATATGGGAAGAAATTGAGCGTGCCGGTTTCTCCCAGTTTCTCCCGTATAAAACCACGCGGCTGCCGCGCAAGGTGGCGAGTTTACGACTCAGAATCAGACCTTGGGGAACGCGGCGAAGGAGAAAAGACCTCAAGTGGCCACGAGGTGGTGTCGTTACGGTGGAGGAAAGAGCGCTCGGAAACGCGGTGACGAGGAGAAACGAGCCCCGGAAGCTAGGAACGAGGAACGAGGAAATCACGCGCGGCTGGGGCGTGTTGGTGTTTCTAGGAAAGCTGCACGGGAGTGATGCAGCTGTCATGCAGCTCGGAGAAGCACTGAGCAGGCTGCACGATGGCGAATCAACCCGACGAAGAAAACATGTCAATGATGTCGAGTAACGAAGCATGGAACGTCGAGTGATAAACGAGACTGCATGAAGCAATGACAGCGGGGTGGGTGGACGGAACCTGCGCAGGACAAGGTGGAGAGGGCGTGTGACAGGCCGACAAGAGAGAAAGAACAAGACGGCAAAAGTGTCCGAAGGTAGTGCAGAGGGCGGCGGAAGAGAGTGAGGGAGGGGAGGAAAACGTTACCGGAGAGAAGGCGGAAGAGGCAGAAGGCAGCGGAAGAGGCAGCAGACAGCGGACGAGAAGGCAACAGCCGAATGGGCGGAGACAGCCCAGGCCGGCCGAGACAGTGCCCGAGCGAGCACCGCACAGTGACAGGCCTGGGCGGACTACGCGACGCTCGGGCCGCCCGACCGCCGCGCCGACGGCTTAATCGGCGCGGCAGCGCCGGAAGCGCCGCGCGCCGAAACCGTGCCGCTCCAGTTCGCACGTGTGCCGCGGCGCACGCCACATTCGCCGCAGCGCGTCCCCAGGCGGGACTTCACCCGGTCTGGAAACTCGACCAGCCACGCGTGGCAGTCGGCCAGGGCGGCCGACCGGCCGACCAGCTGGCCGGCTGGCCGGCTGACCGGCTGACCGGCTGACCGGCTAACCAGCTGGCCGACCGACCGGCTGACCGGCTGGCCGGCTGGCCGGCTGACCGGCTGACCAGCTAACCAGCTGGCCGACCGACCGGCTGACCGGCTGACCGGCTGACCGGCTGACCAGCTAACCAGCTGGCCGACCGACCGACCGGCTGACCGGCTGACCGGCTGACCGGCTGACCAGCTAACCAGCTGGCCGGCTGACCGGCTGACTGAGACGGCGGCTCAAAGCCCTGCTGCCGAGGACGCTGAGCAGCAGTCGAGGCCGCTGGGTGTCCGACCCCTCCACCGCTGGGTGTCCGACGCGACCCCCCCACCGCTGGGTGTCCGACGCGATCCCCCCCCCCCCCACCGACCGTAGAAGCTGGTGGCACCATGAAGGGCACAGGACGCGGTATATACGATACATATGCCTGTACGTGGACACATAGTCGTGACGAGGACGTCGAGCGACGAGACTGTCCCGGCTCTGGTTGGTTTCAAAGCAGCTGGTCACATACCGGTCACTCGGCTGCCAAATAGCAGACACAAAATGTCCGCATGAGAGACCCAAGAGACGGCAAGAGCGACTTGAAAAAAAATACTTTATGCAGAGTTGCCAAGTTTTGAGTTTGTATTGCTTTTTATAACGGAGGCCTCTTCTACTGCATTTAATTCCGAAGATATTGTAAATGCATCAACTTTTAAAAATGCTCCCCAAGACCATGCAATTGCACGACACTTGTACCTTAGAAAGCAGAAGAGGGCCCAAAACTTGATCCACTGCACTGGACGCAATATAATTTGCTTAATGTTGCTGCGCTGCGATATTTTCGTCTTGCCACATGGACTTTTCCAACCATTCTCAGTATCCGTGTTCAAATGATGCATTTCGCTCATAACAGCAGAAACATAGCGCTCAGCACAGAGCTGTGTTGAGTGCTTCCACAACAGGTCTTGTTAGTGGAATAGTGAGCCGTAGTGTGAAGAGGCAGCGATCAGCGCTCAAGGAGCGTATGTACATGTGCACGCTACATGATGTTTTCCTAAGAAAAACAGCACTGCCTGATCCCTCGCCCTATCTGCTAGATCTGGCGCCCTGTCGCTTCCTCCTCTTCCCCAAAAGGTGACCCACTTGCTGTTCGTAGAGGAGATGAAGGCAAAAGCGACGGGACTGCTGAACAGCCTCGCAGAAGATGATCCGCAGCACTGCTTTCAGCAGTGGCAGGAACGTCCAATGTAGTGTGTCGATTCAGACTCCGAGGGTGATGACAGCTGATTGTGTTTATCTGGTAATCAAACGTAGCTGTGACGTCAGTCCTTGGCCGGATCTGGTAGATACAAATATATGGAATATGCGTGTATTTGCACGTGTGTAGCATCCCATGCAATTTCCTTGAGTGCTCCTTGAATGGAAGAAGGAGGTGGAGCCCCGTATAACAAGAATATTGTGTTTTTCTTGTTACCCCCGGTCACCTCGTCACTAAAATGAACCACACCACACCACAATAAAAACAGTCACCTCTGCGGCTTCCTCCGTAATTTCATGTCTTCGTTCGGCGCGAGTCCGTTTTCAGTACGATCTGGCCATCTATATTGCATTGCAGAGCATACATACCCTTCTCGCCGTCCTCGCGCGGCCAAGTGTTGAGACGCGAGCCAACGACCCAAATCAGCAAAGCCAGTAACGGCAGCAAGTCAGCAACGTCACTAATGTCAGCAACGTCACTAATGTCAGCAACGTCACTAATGTCAGCAACGTCACTAATGTCAGCAACGTCACTGATGTCACCAATGTCAGGCGGCGGACGTCACCACAAATGGCGCCGGCACGACGAGCGAGCCCACACCACGGGCACGTCAGCAGCACCCATGTCGTCGTCGCCATTTGCAACATCCGGCAACAGCCAGCACCGACCTCGACCAAGCGAACAATGCCGCAGCCACCCCCGCATTGTGTGCGAGTCCCATCAGCGACATCAGTGGCCTGCGATAATGCGTCACCGCCGGGCGACGATTGCCCCACTCAGAAATGTGTTGCTCCCACCACCAGGGAACACACGCACGCGCGCGCACACACACACACACACACACACAGACACACACACAGACACACACACACGCACGTGTGCATTGCACCGACTGACGTCTCGCCGTCCCCACAGCGGATCAGCTTTCGCACGTCAGCCCCGGGAATGTCTCGGCATGGGCGTCAGGCGGGGCAGCGTCCGTTGTGCTCCCGCCGTGCTCGGACACGGCGCGCTTATCACCACCACACAATGACACATTCTGCATGTTGAGTCACACCCGCGCGACGGGCGCCGCCCCCCCCCCCCGTGCCCCCCCCCTCCCCCCCCCCCCCCCCCCCCCCCCCCCCCTCCTCCCCCCCCCCCCCCCCCCCCCACCGCTGCACGCTGCTCCGCCGCGTGCTCCACCGCGTGCTCCACCGTGTGCTCCACCGTGTGCTCCACCGTGTGCTCCACTGCGTGCTTCACCGCGTGCTCCACCGCGTACTCCACCGCGTGCCCCACCGTGTGCTCCATCGTGTGCTCCACAGTGTGCTCCACCGCGTGCTCCACCGCGTGCTCCACCGTGTGCTCCATCGTGTGCTCCACAGTGTGCTCCACCGCGTGCTCCACCGCGTGCTCCGCCGCCCCCGATAGCCGGCTGGTGTTGTTGCCAATTTCAGCGATAATTGTGTTCGCTTCACCACTCACCGGCAGCAACGCTACGTTATGCATGCTGGCTATCAGGGACGGCGTGCGCCTGCGAGACACGCTGATGAGATGAGACATCGGCTGGTGATGTCTGCGATGCAATAGCACGTGCGTTTAATGAGATACTAACCGCCCTGCGTATAACATGTTGATGCCTAAGTAGGGACACGTCAAAATTGTTGTGAAATAGCATTTGATTACCGGATGATTACTGTCAGATGAATATAGGATCGGTGTAAGATTACTGTATGATTACTGTATGTAACTGTCGTGCCATCCCCCTCCAAAAAAATCGTGCCGTTAATTATGCTCAATTGAAGTCAGGACAAACAGAAAATGCCGGATATACATGCAAAACAGAACATTCCTCCAATTCCAGATACGAATATGAGCCGGTCCCGAGCTCATGTCATGCTGCGTGTCCCGACAGCGCAGACAGACTGCAATTGCAGCCAGCTTCCCGCCAACTGCGCTGGGAACCGCGGCGTTCCGCCCACGCCCCCACGCGCGCGGCGCAGCTCGGCGGGAGAGGGGGCGGGGCGGGGCGGTGGGGGGGGGGATGACCTGGCGCGGCCCCACAGGACGCCAGCCCCGGCGGCAGCCGACGCGGCGCATTCCGGGAACCGAGAACGTCCTGCTCCGGCGGCCGGTAAAGGTCAGCACACGGCCGACCGGACGCAGCGGTGCCCGGCGGCCAGCTTGACCCGCGCCGGCGGTCAGACGGGGGGGGGGGAGCGCGCGTCCATGGTGTTCATTGGCACGGTCCAGCCCGTGCTTGGCTTCGGCAGACTGAGCCCGAATGCATTACTGTAGGAGCGGGAAGCAAGGCAGCAGAGCGCGCCTTTGACTCGAGCCTTTGGACGGCTTGGACTCTACGAGAAGCATTAGACCGGGGTTTGAAAATCAGGCTATACCTGGATGTTTTGCATCCAGAACATCATCCTTTCCAAAAGAAAATCCTCTAACTTGTCTCCTTCGAAGGATGTGCTGTGTCGACGGTGAAGTGCTTTGTGACAGTACTTGAGGTTCACTGGAAAGAGCAAACTGGGGTTTTGATGTCATGGGTTTGAAGAAAAACATTCGCCATATTCGAGCACACCAACAAGTTACTCTGCATTCATAATCGCAAAGAACAAATCAAGCCCTGCTCTAGACTAGTATTCGGAACTTCACTTAAGGTCTTGAGTGTCATAACGTAAAGTCAGGTCATGGGATTGTGCAACATGAGACCGCATCGAAGTCGCGTTCGCGCCCCTCCCCACCCACCCGAGATCGTGCCCACGCCTCTGCAGTCTGCACCGGCGCCGGCGGCGGTCGAGTGGAGGGAGACTGCTTCACTCCTGCTGCGCGATTCGCTTGGTGGGCCGCGATAACCGCCTGCTAGTCGCAATCGCCGAGCCCCGGGCGGACCGGTCCGTCATACGAACGCCACTGGGCGGCGGCAGTGGCGCTGAATGCTGAGCCAGGTACTGGTCCAGATGCAACCAACCGACGCCGGCACTGGCTCAGATGCGACAATGTGGCCGGCACTGGCTCATACATCACTTATCGAGTCCTCACTGGCTCAGACATGACTTACTGAGGCCTCACTGGCTCAGACATGACATAATGTGGCCGGCACTGGTTCAGACATAACTTACTGAGCGCCGGGCGTCGAGGTGGGCCGGACCCGGCGGGAGCGGGGCGGCCGGCCTGCGGCGGTCGGCCAGGTCGGGTCGCCGGGGGCGGCACGGAGACGCGGCGCGGCGACCCGGAAGAGGTCGAGGTCGGCCCGGACGTGCGGCGAACACCTGCCGCCCGGCCGACGGTCGATACGGGGTCCGCGGCGTGCTGAGGCGGCCGGGTGTCCGCGGGCCGCGCCGGGCCCGGGGCGCCCACCCGGCGCACCGGCGGCTTCGGCTGCGGGTCCGGGCCGGCCGCCGCCGCCGACGACGACGCACGGCCAGCCGGCGACGTCGCCGCAGCCGGGGCCGACCGTCGGGCGCGCGGCACCGGCTGCAGGTCGCGCGGTACGCCCCACGCCAGGCCGGACGCGGGCGGCGGCCGCTTGCCGCCGGCCGCGGCGGCGCGGGAGCCGCCCGCGCCGGCCGGCGACGTCTCGGCGGCGGCTCGGCGGCCGCTCGGACGAGCGGCGCCGACGGCCGGCGGGTCGGAGGTCACAGACACGGCGCGCCGCTTCGGCGGCGGCCGGCCGCCGCCGTCCACGGCCGTCGACGCCGACGCGAGGCGGCGCTGGCGGGCGGCGACGGTGGTCCTCGTGGACGGCTCGCGCGTCACCACAACACCGCTGGCGATGCCGCTCCTCCGCGGCGCGCCGATCGCCTGGCGGCCGCCGCCGGCGGAGCCCGGCTCCATCGTCGAACTGCGACCGGCTGTCGCCTGCGCGGCGCGCATGCAACACGGATCGATAAGCGCCCGGCGGCGCGTTCACCCCGACACCGGCACGAGCGATCCGCCCCCTCCACGTGGCGGCGGGGTCGCAACTGTCCGGCAGCCGGCCGCGGCGCTGTCGCTGCTCCGAGCGCTCGGCGACCTGTTGCCGCCGACGGCCGCGCGCGGCGCTAGTGTCGCCAGGCGCAGTCCGAGCGCTGATTGTGATGAGCGCGCCGGCCACGGCACAGCAGCGCCGACTTGGACTGATTGGCCTGATAGCGCCAGAAGTGGACCGATCGAGTGCTTGTTCGCGAAACGCTGCCGACGCGGGGAGCGCATATCGGTCACAGGCGAGGTCAGAGGTCGAAGGTAGTGTCTGGGGAGATGGCCTGCCATTAGACGGTATCAGGCCGAATTACCGAGATGATCTTTGTCTACGAGCTCCCGGACAGAGGTGTGTTTTGCTGTGCTGCAATCGCTGCCTTAGCATAAGCAGTAGCACGTGGGCACCCACACTAAGCCATGGGCTTAACCCGCACGTCTTCAACGCAACCGGATCAAATCAATCTAAACATATCCGATACCAACACCAGTCTCCTTGCCACAGTGTTGTTTGTTTGTTTATTGGGTGGTTTTCGACGCACTTTATGCACGATCACGGCTAATGGCGCCGCCCACACTGCTTCGCCGGTGGGCCGCGGGATTGGGAAATGTCCTGAGTGGTGCGATTGTTGAACCCGGGACCTTTGGTACCCAGAGCTCAACACCTTACTTAGCCACTTGACCATCCCCGCCCCTTCCCACAGTGTTCGGAAACATCTTGCTAACTCACAATACCGGCTCATAAAGCAGCGAATTGGCTTGCGGTTTTGTGGATTTGTGGAGTTAAGATATTTGTATTCGACAAAGATTGGCTCGATGATTTCATCACATTTCCGGTTTCTGAAATGCCTTATTATCTCAGATTTGCTCTGCAGTACGAGCATTACATCATTCCGGAAGCACACGAAGAAGAGCCCTGGGTTACTTTACGAGTCATTTCACCGCTGGACCACATAGCGTCGCCAACTTCTCACGAAGATTGATCGCTGGCAGGCTCGGTAATCCAGCCGGTTGTGGGATTCGAATCCGTAATCTTATGGTCGCGGGTCCAACGCCCTTCCGACTGAGCAGACGCGACCTCTCCGGAAGCATTAGCGCCACTCCACAGACAATACTCAACAGCGATCGGAGGACAGCGATAGTGTTCAATTAGCCGATGGCCACTGTGGGATAACTAGCTGTACAGCCTGCGCTTAGCAAGCTGAAATTATCATCACCAACCATGGAGCGATTCAATTAAATAATCATAATGGTGGAGTTCTACAATCTGCTGCAGGGTGTGCAGATCTCAATGCAACGAGTCGTGAGCTCTGAATGAAACCATATTTGACAACTGGGTACAGCTACACCACCGACTTAGCAGCATGACTAAGAACACACAACCGAAGCTTCACGACCGGGTACATCACAGAAACGGCGGAGGCCGAATTATATCTATATATATTTGTTTCTACGCATTTCCTGTGTCCATTTTCTGTTGAATTATTGATACTTTTAGGAGGCATTAACATCTGGTGCATGCAATTAACTACTGAACAATGCCACATAGTGTCTTGTTGTTTCCAAAGAAATATACTTCCGATTATCTGCCGGATTGGTTGCATGGATTATGGCCAACGTCAAGCAGAGCTTGCTGAGTGGACCTTGAGCCCATTATCCGATCGAGGGGTTGCGACCCACCGGTAGGATTTTGCCCGACGACAGAACGTGCCGTCAATGCTCATGACCACAATTCAGCTGTCACGTCTGCGATCTCAGTGGCCTGGCTGCCACCTAACTCCCTCGGTGGCGGACGACAGAGCTTTCTCTTACAAAAAAACAATGCTTGCTTCGCGGCGTTCAGATATTGCAGCTCGGACAGTGTCTGGGACGTATCGATAATTTCAAGCACCACAGACGGTCGAAGTCACTAAAGTCATGTAAACATTGCTCAAGGGATAGTGATTCACCGATTGAACAACACATGTGTGCGGCCGTGTTTCACTTGTGTGTCTCGGTTGCAGTAGCCACCTGACCCCGAAGCCCACGCTTAAGTAGACTTAGCTGCAGTATATGCACCCCTGCACTGCAATCCCCAACTACCCCGTCAACGTCGCAACAGCAGCTGGGCACACTGGTGTGTCACGGATCCATAGCCTGTCGTCACGTCACGTCACGTCACGTCACGTTACGTCACGTCACATCACGTCACGGAATTACAATGGAGGTCAGCGCGCCACAGACCGGGTGGTCGTGGTGGATCTCGGCTTTTGTCACCCCTACCCATATAATTCACTTCCAGCGCTGACTAAGGCATGTCAGGGTGGTTTCGGATCGCGTCAGGGTAGCCTGGGATCGCATCAGGGCGGCCTCAGGTCGCATTAGGGCGGCCTTAGGTCGCGTTAGGGTGGCCTCAGGTCACGTCAGGGTGGTTTCGGATCGCGCCGAAGCGGCCTCAGGTCGCGTCCGGGCGGTCTCAGGTCGCGTCAGGGCGGTCTCAGATCACGTCAGGGCAGCCTCAGATCGTGTCAGGGCGGCCTCAGGTCGGGTCAGACGGCCTCTGGTCAGGTCAGACGGCCTCTGGTCAGGTCAGACGGCCTCAAGTCAGGTCAGACGGCCTCGGATCGCGTCGCAGCAGTCCCCGGTCTCGTCAGGGCGGCCTCAGGTCACGCCAGCCGTCCGCCGCTGGCCTGGTGACCGCTCCCGTTTGCTGATGCACGACGTGATGCGCGCGTGCGTCACGCGTGCGTCAAGCCCGTCACGGCGCCTGTGCCGCTGGGTGTGGGACGCGTGGCGGACCCGCCTGGGCCGGTGCGGATGCCTGCTGACACGACACGCCGGCCAGCCGGGGCCGGCCGGCAGTGATGACATTCGGGACGCGCGACGGTGGGTGGCGAGAACGACACCACGACGCGCGACGGTGGGTGGCGAGAACGACACCACGACGCGCGACGGTGGGCGGCGAGAACGACACCACGACGCGCGACGGTGGGCGGCGAGAACGACACCACGACGCGCGACGGTGGGCGGCGAGAACGACACCACGACGCGCGACGGTGGGCGGCGAGAACGACACCACGACGCGCGACGGTGGGCGGCGAGAACGACACCACGACGCGCGACGGTGGGTGGCGAGAACGACACCACGACGCGCGACGGTGGGCGGCGAGAACGACACCACGACGCGCGACGGTGGGCGGCGAGAACGACACCACGACGCGCGACGGTGGGCGGCGAGAACGACACCACGACGCGCGACGGTGGGTGGCGAGAACGACACCACGACGCGCGACGGTGGGTGGCGAGAACGACACCACGACGCGCGACGGTGGGCGGCGAGAACGTCGCCACGACGCTGTCGTTGTCGTGGTGTCGACGCCACAACGCTGTCGTTGTCGTGGTGTCGACATCACGACGCTGTCGTTGTCGTGGTGTCGACATCACGACGCTGTCGTTGTCGTGGTGTCGACGCCACGACGCTGTCGTTGTCGTGGTGTCGACATCACGACGATGTCGTTGTCGTGGTGTCGACATCACGACGCTGTCGTTGTCGTGGTGTCGACGCCACGACGCTGTCGTTGTCGTGGTGTCGACGCCACGACGCTGTCGTTGTCGTGGTGTCGACGCCGTGAGGAGTTTACTCTGTTGATATAGCCGCCAACTGCACCACCACAGGGGTGGCGCAAGTGTCAGATGCGACAACGGGTGCTGGGCGAGCGCTGGGAAGAGCGGCAAGTTGTGGGGCTCTCGTGTTGTAGGCACATGATCGGGCTCTCGTGCTGTAGACACAGGATCAGGCTCTCGTGTTGTAGACACAGGATCGGGCTCCCGTGTTGCAGATACAGGATCGGGCTCTCGTGTTGCAGACACAGGATTGGGCTCTCGTGTTGTAGACACAGGATCGGGCTCTCGTGTTGTAGACACAGGAGCGGGCTCTCGTGTTGTAGACACAGGAGCGGGCTCTCGTGTTGTAGACACAGGATCGGGCTCCCATGTTGTAGACACAGGATCGGGCTATCGTGTTGTAGACACATGATCGGGCTCTCGTGTTGCAGACACAGGATCGGGCTCAAACAAAGACACAGACTGTGTATTGAAGTAATCCACAATGGACTGGTGGCTATTACAACCTCGTGTCAATTAGATAAAACAGCAGAGCAAAAAGGTCAAAATCACAAAACAGCTAAACCGGTGGTCATACATGTCATAATAAAAAAATACAGCGGGGCGAGCAGAAAATCAGTCCTGCACGGGCGGCACATTGGACAGGTGCCGCCGTAGGTGGCGACCGAAGATCGGTACAGGAAGCCGCATCAGGTCGGATGGCAACGAGTTGAACATAAGTGGTGCTCTGGAGCTAAAACGCCTCTTCCCCATCTCAGTGCGGGACCGGGGGACATACAAGTGATGGTCCTGACGAGTGGTTCGGTCACGAACCTCCGCCACGGTGGTGAGTGAGGTCATGAGCCAGTGACTCTGGCTCACCATGACGACGCACCTTGTGCGTGAGGCACAGGGTGTGGTATCTGGCTAAGTTATCCGCACTGAGCCAGCCTAGTCTCCTCAACAGATCCGAAATATGGTCAAAAAAATTTGCGGCCAAAAATTACTTTTGCCGAGTCGTTCATATTTTTGTTTAATGCGAGATTGGTTCTATTTGGTTCCGTTACCATACACAGAAATACAGTAGCGGATCTGCGAGACCAGGGCATTGACCAGCGCGGAGATGACAGCAGGTGGAAGGTGTCCCCTTAGATGCGACAGACCACCCAGAACTCCAAAACAACGCCGAGTCACTTCTGAGACGTGCGAGTTCCAGCTAATCGAGCGATCGAAAATAAGTCCGATATTTTTGCATTCCAAAATGGTGGGTAGATAGTGATCGCGAAATTTCGGGCACGCAGATTTTGTGGACTGCCCAAAAGCATCAGCTGTGTCTTGGCAACGTTAATTTTCAGTCCATTTGCTCGAAACCAGATGTCGAGGGAGGCCAAAACTGTTTCCATGTGAGCGACGACGTTTTGAATTTCAGATTTCTTACCACTGACCAGAATTTCGGTGTCGTCGGCGTATTCGATAACCATTGCGCCTTCGGCGAACAGGCTGAGGTCGTTGGCGAAGACGCAGTAGAGGAGAGTTCCGAGAGATGGTCCTTGAAAAACGCCGATGCTGTTGGGCAACGGGGCAGATTTATGGATGGCACCCAGACTGTCAGTGAGGCTGACACTCTGGGTGTGGTTCTGAAGATAAGCCGAAAACCAGGATGTATCGATGCTGTGGCGACTTAATTTTGACAGGAGTTTTGAATGGTCTATCACATCAAAATATTTGCTCAAATCCAGCAGGCAGAGAAGGGACACCTCTCCATGGTCACATGCGAATATGATCTGGTCAGATATGGAGGTCAGGGCGGTTTCCGTAAAGTGGCGAGAACGGGAACCGTGTTGAGTTGGAGAGAGGTGGTTTTCGGACAGATAATTGTAGAGCTGCTGGTGGACGGCATGCTGTACAATTTTCGCAATGACTGGGACGATGGTGATAGGACGGAAATTGGAAGGGCTAGAGGGATCACCGGATTTGAAGATGGGATGAACGAGGGAGTGCTTCCAAGAATCAGGAATATCGGATTGAGTAATGCTGGAATTGACAAATGCAGAGGCACCGCACCTATCGAGTCGAAGCACACCCTGAACATGTGGATGTTGATGCCGTCCTCGTCGCAGGCCGACGACGCGCTCCCGTTCTGCATACACAGGATCGGCCACCATACTGCTGCAGCAGAGAACTTCCGGACCGGCCTCACCTGGTCTTCTTCGGCAGCCGGTGGGGACGGGATGCTGGGTCAGTATAGGTGGCGCTGCGTGCTGTGCTGGCGCGTGAAATGCGGCCACGAAGAGTCACGTCAATGACGGCTGCGAGTACGTAGAGAGCAGGCGCAATTTTCACTGCCACGAAATCAAACTCCGGACATGGTAGAAGCACAAGTTATTAGGTCAGACGAGTGGCGGCGGGTCGGGTCGGGTAGGGGTCGGGTAGGAGTCGGGTCGGGTACGAGTCGGGTAGGAGTAGGGTAGGGGTCAGGTCGACTCGGGGTGGGGTCGGGTAGGGGTCGGGTAGGAGTCGGGTAGGGGTCAGGTCGACTCGGGGTGGGGTCGGGTAGGGGTCGGGTAGGGGTCGGATATGAGTCGGGTCGGGTACGGGTCGGGTCGTGAGGGGTCGGGTAGGAGTAGGGTAGGGGTCAGGTCGACTCGGGGTGGGGTCGGGTAGGGGTCGGGTAGGAGTCGGGTAGGGGTCAGGTCGGGTCGCACATACGAACTTGTTTCGAGTTTACAGCTTGTTACTTGAGTTTACAACTTGAACTTGTTTCGAGCTTGTAAAGAGCAGGCTCACTGCGTATTCAACTCAGCCGGTGTTAAGTCTCCAAAGTGGAGGGCAACGGTATTCACCACGTGATGCGTACTACGTCTGGGAAACGGAAACGACAAATGAAGTCGTATAGCCCATCTGGTTCACGGCGAGAGATGCATTGGATGTCGTCTGCTCTCATGTTTTTAGTACGGATATTTACTGAGCTACTGCAATTAGTTTGTGAGTTATTGTGGTTTAGGGGCGCATCGACTGCATAGGTCATATAGCAGCTACTGCAACTAGGCTGCTCCAATAGTTGACTATTGAAGATGCCTATAGCTGCGAAGAGTGCAAAACCACCAAGACACCAAGTGGAGTACGTGGTGTTTTGTGCGGTAGTATACCGATTGGAGTACTACACCATAACTCCACAGGAGTAACTTCAAGTCAAAAGCACATTAATTCCCGGTATATTGCGTTTCAAAAATATCGCATCGTCATCAATGTTTCATGTTGATATTTGCATCCGATTTCACGTCTCCACCAGGCCGAAGGAGTGCAGAGACGACGTTGCAGGTCAATACTGCACTCAATGTTCTGCCACTTGTGACCTTCTTTGTCGTTTCTGTTTGGCCAGGGAAACTTGAATAGAGTAAAGTGTTCGCAAGCAGAAACACAAACGACTGCCACCAGGTGCAGGAGATTTGCATCGACAAGCTTCGCGCCGATTGCTAACTGCGACGTAGGTGGCCTTCGGTTTTGTCCGGTGCTAGCTGCAAATTATAATTATACACACGATTGTAATATCTCACGGTGGCAGGCTGGCAAAACTAACTCACTCATAATACAGCGCGCAAGTACTAGACTACACTGCACAGCTTTCATGTTTACAGAATGACGCTCAGACTGCCTGGGGCGTCGTTTCCGGAAGACGGTTCGAGACACTCAAACTGCTCGCTCTGCCAGTGGGCGGTAGTCGTCCTTCGCCAAAAGTGTTATGGCCCAGCTCTAAATCACTCGCGGCAGCGGCACCCAGAGTGGTAGCGCACGACGCACTCCAGGGTAGCAGTAATGGCAGCAACGTATTTCGTCGCTCAGCATGCACGCGTGGTTGCCGGGCGCAAGCATCGGCTCAGGCACCATGGCCGCAGTGTCAGCGAAGAGAAGGATGGCCACGCGAGGGCAGGAACGCCGGAGGCCACGACCCTGCAGCCGCGACTGCCAGTACGCTCAGACAGGTCAGCCGGCACGCTGCGAGAGCCACGCGCCGCTAGTCTCGAGGCGAAGGTGCGCCCGACGCCGGAGCCATCATGTCGGCCGGGCGACTGCCGCCCGGACTGCCACGTTCGGCCCTCTCCACGCCCGACTCCCGGCGAGGCCAGCGGACCGTCGGCCAGCCGGTCAATATCCGACTGTCAGCGAGCGATCCGATCCGGCTGGACGGCGTTCTCGCGGCGACCAGGACCGTACCCGCCGGCGGACACACCTCGGCCGGGATCAAGCGTCGGCCGACGGGCGGCGGGCGGTGTCGATTTGACGGATTACGCCGGTCCGCGAGCGGCGGTCGACATGATCCGCGTCCGCTCGGGGCCACCGGTGCCCGGCGCCGGTCCAGTGCGTCACGGCGGCGGATCACAGCCGCGCGTGTCTGTCCCGGTTACTGTGATCCGCACTTGTGGGGGATCTCGATGATCCCCGTCTGCCAGGCGGCATCAGACGCCGCTACTGACGCCACCGGACGTGTTTCGTCGCGCTTTGCCAATCCGTTCAAGCAGGACGCTCATGAGGCGTTCCGTTGTTCCAAACTGACGGCGGCGAATCTAATCCGCGGGGACAAGTCCGATTTTCTTGGAGTGTTTAAACACTGAAAAGCATGCTCTTTACATCAAACATTCAGGTGAGAGGGGGACAGATGTACGTTGAGAGCCGTGTCTCACGCGGCAACCTCCCCCCCAGACAAAACACCGATACACTGCGAGTCGGAGTGGCAGCCCTTCCGTGTCCCACACGGTGCGGGGACCAACCGACAGCGGCGGCGTCCGCTCACTAGCCCGATGGTGACCGACCACCACGGACCACGCGGCGTCCCACACTGTGCGGGCTACAGCTGACAGCGGCGGCGTCCGCTCACTAGCCCGATGGTGACGGACCACCACGGACCACGCGGCGTCCCACACTGTGCGGGCTACAGCTGACAGCGGCGGCGTCCGCTCACTAGCCCGATGGTGACGGACCACCACGGACCACGCGGCGTCCCACACTGTGCGGGCTACAGCCGACAGCGGCGGCGTCCGCTCACTAGCCCGATGGTGACGGACCACCACGGACCACGCGGCGTCCCACACTGTGCGGGCTACAGCCGACAGCGGCGGCGTCCGCTCACTAGCCCGATAGTGACCGACCACCACGGACCACGCGGCGTCCCACTACTGTGCGGGCTACAGCCGACAGCGGCGGCGTCCGCTCACTAGCCCGATAGTGACGGACCACCGCGGACCACTCGGCGTTCCACACCGTGAACGGACCAGCAGACAGCAGCAGCGTCCGATCACTCGGTCAACAGTGACGGGCCGCTGGTGAGTCTAGTGCAGTGCACACGTGCACCAATTGCCGGCACACTTCGGTCCAGACTGCACGCTGCCGGGGATACGGCGTGCATAAAAACCGGCCGAGTTTCACCCGCTCGCCAGCCGACCGACTCGTCGGTTCGCAGAAGAATAACCAAGTGGCCGGCATACGAGAACAACGCACCGTCACGCTAACCTAATTAGCGATTTATCCATTCCCAAGTGTTTCTGGCGGGGCTTTCGCCCAGTTATTTACAACCACTTTAGCCGATCAGACAACTGACTACGGCTTGCGTCCGTTGGCGTACGCTGCCGTCTGAATGCGGATGGGTTGAAATGAGGCGTTCCCCATCAGCCCAGCTGATTCAGACGCGCTGTTGCTGGACGGGGAAGGGTGCCGGGGTACAGCAGCACACACGCGTCCGTCTCCATCTGAACGATACTGTCGGCTGTGTTGGACCTATGGCAGACGTGCCGGTCGGTCGGAAGCCGTCTCCACCTGAACGACACTGTCGGCTGTGTTGGGCCGGAGAAAGACGTGCCGATCGATCGGAAGCCGTTTTTGCAGAACCAGGCGGCCAGAGCCTTGACCCAGTAATTAGGGCCAGGTGAGTCTGGTGTTGTGAGGCCAAATACACATCGTGACGAGCATCACAGCTGCAACAGAAGGTGTATGCTTTGCACCGAGGGCACATAGTGCACCAAGTATGTGCGCATTTTGCATTTCGTCTGCGTACGTTGCGTGGAAAACGAAGCGGACCTAGCACAACCAATGTCACTTCATAGTGTTCCGTGGCAACACTTGCTAGTTAGTTAGTTAGTTATTTTGGCTTTAGGGTGCTTCGACCAGAGTTGATCATTCGCGCCCACAACACTTGCTACAAGAATGTTTATTGTAGCAAGTGTTGTGGGCGCGATGGTTATTATAAGTGCATACTACCAGGTATCGGTGCATAGCATTAATTTAATATTATCTAGATGCTTGGATGCTTGGTCTGTACATCTTATCGTCGGCAAAATGTTGCCCTCCAGCCTGCAACTGTTGCTATGACAGCTTCCTACTTCATACCCATCCATACTTTTCACACACGTGCCGTACGTAAGGATGCACATATGTAGACTAAAAGGGTACCTGCTATTTCAGACCTAGATCTTGAGAACTTCCTTCTGTCTACGCACAGTAGGCGCAAAACAAGGTAAGAACAAAAATATATGTGGGCGTTTGGTATTGTGTAGCATAGTGTACTATATAGGTATAGCATAGCTTGGTATAAAATTGAACTTGCCTACAGAAAGTACCACCATTGATCAATACCAAGCAGCATCTGCTCCGTCACCGCAAAACTTTGCAAGCGATATTCGCGATTATAGGTGCATTCTTTTCATGCAACGCCCATGGGCGTAATGCTAGACTTTTAAAATATTCAGGGATCTGTCCGCTTCAACAACAATGGTAGCATAAATCATGCCCGGCACATTGCTTAACATTTCAGATGTGAAAGTCCGCCCGTAACTTAGGCGTCGGCGGTCCATCAAATGGTGGCGTGCAACCGGCACGCGGCTGGCTGCCCGCCGGTGGGCTATGGCGGATGAGTACCAGAATATAGTTCCACAAAACAAATCTCAAAGTAACAATATTTGCAGTTCATCAGTGTATGTGACAATGAAATGGACATATGCAGGCAATGCAATTCATATAAATACTTCAATAAGTTTGGTACATTTAATCACTAACTTTAATACATGGACTTCGAAGCATAATTTATGGAGATAAAGTTGCACAAAGTTTACCTATATTATTCGCGGATATGCTAGTGAACATCCGGGAGCGCTTTACACAAACGCGTATTTCATAGTTCTTGAATAACATTCAAGAACTCTGAACCTGGCAGCTTTTAATGAACCTACCAGATTTCTTTCTTTAACTGGAGATCCCCCGACGTCCGCATTACCGTTGCGTCTGACGCGTATCTACATATTAAGAAACCACAGTTTGCAACCCAACATAAAATGTCTTCCTGCAGCCAAGGCTGCACTACCACTGACACTACTTCCCATTTGTGAACAAGACGCACAAATACCAAACTTCAGTGCATGGTGGCAGAAGCTGGAATCGTTGGACGATGCCACTGAAATTCGTTCACACCCGTCGAAACCAGACGCAAAAGGTGTAAGTGCACACCATTCCCAATCTGCAATTAGCTTGAAGGAGTATCGGGTGTTCAAGCACCTCTGATATGTTCAACTAAGCGAGCTTCGGGTGGCGGCCTGCAGCATCTCCTATGTCATCGGGAGTTTACCGTTAATTTGGCAGAGATTGAATGCACATCATTGATGCATTTCCTCGTAAATCCTCGGCCATTTAATCCATTTCCTTTCTCAGCTCCCCGTGTTATCCGGAGTTAACCGTTAATCTAGCGGAGATTTGTTGCACATCACTGATGCATTGTCTCGTAAATCCTCGACCATTTAATCCCTTTGCTTTCCAGCTTCTCATATCATAGGGAGTTTACCGTCAATCTGGTAGGGATTTATTGCACTTCATTGATACATTTCCACGTAAATCCTAATCCCTTTGCTTTGTCAGACGCTAATTCTCTCGGCCAATGGACAGGCCTGTCAGCCTGTTTACATCCCTGCCAGATAAGTGATCGGTCTCATGTTGCAAACTTCAGGTGGACGGTAGAAGGGTAACTGGACGCTAACAAAAGAGAAACACTTCTCATCAGCTTCATGACTGTCCAGTAACTTGGGACAACTTCAACATCACCTTGCTTCATGACAACTAGAACTGTCCCTGTATATGGCCTTAACCGTGGATGATACGACAGTTGCCATAATGCATAGCACTGGATGAAACTCCAATCTGAAATGGTGTCCAACATAAAGATCTAACACCGCCACACATGGTGAAGGCATGCAGCGTGGCCTAACCGGACGCAGATGTGGGTGGAGTTCTCAACAGGGGGCTAAGGAATTTTCACGAAGCGGGACGACGGCAGCAAATGATGCAAGAACACGAAGAATTTGATCAGGAACGGCGATTTGCCAGAAAAAATGGACGAATTTCAAGGATTTCGGAGGATTCACTCTCCCCTCCCTTCCCCTCACGGATGCTAAAATTGACCCCAGTTCCCAGCCAACTACACAGGTTGGGATATCATGCCTATGTATTACCCAGTAGCTTGTTATACCCACTTATTACTCCATGAAGCTAACCTATGTCATAAGCCTACACATTACCCTGTTATATAGCATTGTTTTACATTGGTAACTTTACTTAAGAGGCTAGCTAAGCACCAACCGGCAAATATTTCAGTCGTCCCTTTCAACAACTGGCAAGCCTTTCAGCATCTGCAATACGTGTTTCGTCAAGTCGTTGAAAGTATACACGCAAGCAGAAAACATAAACGTACATCGTTGCTTTTTAATGCCGAAACCTCTCTTCGGCACTCAGGACATACGCTGAATGGCCAGCACCTGCTGCAAGATCGGGTTTCATGAAAGTCAGCTACTTCGTGCGCGAAATCGTCCAACGCTTGGCGTAAGTAGCCACACCACTCCGAACAGGAGCCACCTCGGCCTGCAGCTCCGCAATCAGACGATTCACACGCAGGGGCGGATCCAGGAAGTGTCACCGGTGGCACTTGTCCGGAGTGACGCCACTGTGAAAGTGGCTGGAAGGGTGAAGGTCGTCTTCGGCTGAAAATCCGTTGAGCGGCCAGGATGTGGGAAGCACTCGAGTACACTGAAGGAGGGCCTTTTCTTCTCAGGGGGACGTCATTTCGTTCCCAGGTGATGCCTATTTCTCTCCGAGGGGTGTCTCTGGCTGAAATAAATATCGGGGGGGGGTGCACTCGGACCTTGTTTTCCTGGCTGGAGGGCTACCTCCGCCCCCCCCCTCCCCCTGTATCCGCCACTGTTCACATGTTCGTGCGCAAGCACTGGATCACCATCACCACAGGCGCAAATATGCTGAGCCACAATCGTTCGGCCACATACAGACTGATACACAGGCATGCATTCCCTCGAAACTAAGCGAAGGGCACCGCAGCCACATTGAGACCGAGTCGCCTTCGTCATAATCATGAGTGTGGCAGTCCAAAGTGCAGGTAGGGCCGTTGTCCTACAAATTGCATGAAATATATCAGCCTTTTGACGCCGCACGGAAAGAAACGACATCGAACTGACTCACGCCTTCCACCTTTTTGAAACATAATGGCTCTTATACCCATTGCCACAGTCGCAGCGAGACTGGACCCCTGCCTAGCCAAGATGGAGCTGTTCCACGACTAATGCACGAGATGTAGCCGGACTGGACGCGACATCAAGCTCACAACTGGACAGTCCGACCGGTTTCGTGGCACCATCTATCGGTGACGTTTGAACTATTAGTACGTCTGGTTCTCTTGGATCAGCGTAGCGCTTGCAGAACTATGTAGATTGCGATTATCAGTTCGGTATTAGTTCAGCCAGTATAAGTTGGTTGGTTATTGGTTTTACGACACGTCGACCGTTGAGTGCTCCCTCGGTCGCGGGCGAAGAGTAGCGACAGGGGAGACTCGAACCCACAACCTTTAAATTTTTGAAAAAAAAATTTTCCCCTGCCCCGCCAGTATAAGGTACCAACAGTGCAATTGCGAGCGAGGGTCATGGGATGTGATAGCGTGGTCATGGACTTGGGAGCAATTCGCCACACTTTTCAATATTTTCCCATGAAAAGCCGCCCGGAGCCAGTGGTTTCTCCTATTCTTAACATTCACTCTTTCCTCCCTTGAGGTACCCTGGCTGCGTCTCTAACTCCTGATGTGACGAAAGTTGACCAAAATCAAAATTGAAGGACTGTCCCCGATGTGAAGAAAAAAAAGGAGGATTTTAAAGAAAAAAAGGGCCTGGGGAGAGGGGGGGGGGAGGAACAACCCCCCCCCTTTTTTTTTACAAACAAAGAGCCCCTCCTCCCTCCACAAAAACTCTCCCCCCCCCCCCCCCCCAAAAAAAAAAATAAAAAAATTTTATATTTTAAAAAAAAAGAGAGAGGAGAGGGGGGGGGGAGCCCCCCCCCCCCACCCCCCCCGTTTTTTTTTTTTTTTTGGTGCGGCCCCCCCCCAAAAAGAAGGGGGGGGGGGGGGGTTGTTGGGGGGGGGGGGCAAAGGAAAAAAAAAAAAAACGGGTCGGCCGCCAAAAAAGGAAAATGACGCTCCCTCTTGTTTCCCCCGTCCCCCCCCCCCAAAAAAAAAAAAAATTTTTTTTTTGGCCCATGCCAACCTAAACTCCCCCGAAAATAAAAAAAAAAACGCGGGGGTAGGGGGGGGGGCGGGCGCCCGGGGTGAAAAGAAAAATTTTTTTTTTTATTTTTTAAAAAAAAAAAAAAAAAAGGGGGGGGGGGGGAAAATTTTGGGGGGCTCACAAGAATGTGTGGATGGTAGGTGGTCAGCACTGAGAGTACATTTGTCGAACGGTATTTCTCTATCATCATCGCTAAGCACCCAAAAAACGTCGAATGCCAAAAACAAGCCTAATAGGACGGTGATCCTCTTTAAGAACGAAACAGATCAGCGAAATTTCAAGTACTCACGTGCACTGCATTGTAGGTTTCAGTGGATTGCAAAAGAAATATTTTGCACTATAACTACGTACAACCCAAAGCTCCTCGTGCCCAAAGCAATGCTGGGTTGTGTGCGATGAAACCAGCGACGAGATACACAGCTCCATTTCTGGTCTTATTCATAATCATCCAATGTTAATGTCTGAAGATGGAGTTTTGTCAAAATGATGGATAAAGAGGCGGAGAGTGGGCGGGGGCTCAAGCAGCGTCATACTCGATTTTGATGTACTAGCCTGATGGTCCAGGGTGGAGATCACGGGGTATTCAGTCCTCCCCCCATATATGGGTAGCTCCATCATTGCTCACATTGCAGTCCCGAGACCAACTAAAGATAGATCTATCTCTACTGCACGTTTCCGTGGAGTACTTTCGGTGCTTTCGGTGAGAGTAAGCGTACGGAAGCTTCGGTGAGTCATTGGTACACGTGCGTAGCACATTCCAGAGGCGGGTCTGTAGGCACTGGACAGGGTGATCAAGACCATCGCGCAGCAGCCGCTCGATACCGTGACAGTGTATTCGGCCGTACCGTGCAGATATCACAGGGACGGTAAGTTCCGACACTGACACGAAGGGTGCGTTAGTGGCCAAATGACAGGACACAATGGCTGCCACGTTATGCTAACTAAGACTACCAAGCCATTGCTGATAAAACCACATAGTCACACGTACCGACGCAGGCACACATCGCGTGAAATAACACGGAACACGGCACGCCAATGGAGCATGGTTGCATGCCATGCATTTCAACGACTGGGCGTACAAGTAGAAACGCTCAGAGTACAACGCAACGTGACTTTCAGTCAGGTGTGCTGTATTCAGCCGAGCCACTCCTTTGCAAGCATCTGACTTACACATTACACAAGCATGATGGCAAGTGTCACACGATTGGTGTATCATCAGCGTACACTGAATTGTTGTCTAATACTACACGCATTTCGCTGCTAATGTCCGCTGACGCATCGCGCGAGCAAAGTACGGTGGGTAAATAACGCGATCGAGCACGTAACTAACGGTTCGCGAGCCCGTCACGAGATGGCACTAGACGACGGCGAAAGACTGACGTGGCGATCTAGCTTGTTGGTCCGGGTTGGCGCTGTTACGGGGCGGTCCGATGCAGGTGATCCTCTGGCGTTACAGTGACCTCATCTGACCCGCAGGAGGAGCCACTAGGGCGGCACTACCTATACAGGGGCAGCAGGCACAGTCGATGGAAAGTGGAACATAGATGGCAGGGTGACATGTTAGAGCGTGGGAAGACGAGCTACAATGACCACACGAGCAAGAGTTCGTAGTGCGAACAGGTACACACCTGCCAAGCTTGAAACGCTACATTTAATTTTCAAAGATATACGATAGATTTTCAGGCAAGAACTCCAGCTTGGTGGTCGTGTTAGTATAGACAGTAAAATGAACAAGTCAAATGACAGGGCTGACAAGGGACAAGTCACTTGATAATTTACAAAGAGGGTTATGGCAAAGTGCATTGAGAATATTCGTTGCATACCATGTTGAAGAGAGATTAGAGACCACATACAACCCGATAATTGTGTACCACATACAACCAAGAGACCCTCATGTATGATACCATTCTGGAATTCCATAGGCACATCACATAGCCGTGATACTCTGTTCCAAAGGTTTGCAGGGTGGTGTTCACAACCCTTACAGAGGCATGCACACTAGAAATGGCCTGAAATAGGCAATCCCAAAATTGCCAGCATCATGCAGTAGTATTTTTACTGACATGGTAAAGGGCGAAACACTCTGAAATCGAGACAGGATAGCAGTAATATTGCAGCAATGTAATAACCAAATGCGTCTTGGTATGTATTTAAAATAGCAGTGAGACACATGCAACAGTGCCCAAGATGTCCCGGCGGGTGAAGAAATCAATACTCGCTCAAGACTGAAGGTCCCGGGCAGCAAACTAGCAGCGAGAAGGAAAAGCCAGCATACAAATATGTGACAATGGGACATGAGGAGATGAAGATATAATTGCATTGCAACATTGACTAGATAGCATTGCAAAGACAATCATAAATATAAACGAGTGGATGACATAAGGTCAGTTAATGTCAAGGCAGCTCAAGTCAGATGAGGAAGCAGCAAATCACGGGAGACAAGGTAGCATGCGTTTATCGCGCCACGTGAGCCACAGGGCAAGACACGAGGCGAGGGCAGAACAAAGCAAGGGCAGAACAAAGCGAGGGCAAAATCTGTCCATATGAGGATGGATTGCATCGGGTATGTCAGACACACCCGATCAATACCAAGTCAACAAAGGCAAGTCGGTCTGGCAAGGTCGCCTTTGCACAGGCCGGGTCAGGATGTTGCAGAGGGCGGGTCAAGATGTTGCAGAGGGCGGGTCAAGATGTTGCAGAGGGCGGGTCAAGATGTTGCAGAGAGCGGGTCAAGATGTTGCAGAGGGCGGGTCAAGATGTTGCAGAGGGCAGGTCAAGATGTTACAATGCAGAAGGCGGGTCAAAGCACCAGGGCGGCCAGCACCAGCAGCACAGCCAGCAGGGCGCAGACAGCAGGCAGCGCGCCCACGCCCAGCACCTGCACCACGCACACCAGCAGCGAGCCGGCCAGCCACAGGTCAGAGGTCAGCTCACCTTTGCGCGCCTCCGGCGACCGGCTGGGGTCGAGGACGCGCGACGGCGCCGGCGGCTGCGCGCGCTCCCGCCCGGCGGCCGGCGGTAGCAGCGCGGCGGCCGACACGGCCGGCGGGTGCGCGGCGCTGGCGGCGTAGTTCGGAGACCCGCCGGCAGAGGGTGGGCACGGCGCGGTGTCGCTACCGGCGTGCCGCGTGGCGAGGCAGTCCAGCGCGGCCATGGCGCGCGGGATCCTCTCCGAGTCGAGGTCGACCAGCGCCAGCAGGGTGTCGGTGAGCCGCGGCGGACGGTGTCGCCGCCTGTCGGACGCCGCCGCGATCTGGTCGACGCTGGTCTCGCTGACTCGCCTTGCGCGGCTGCGGCTGCCGTTCGGTCGACTCTCGGTGGGCCGTGTCTCGCCCAGCCGGTTCGCGTCCATGCGCTTCGCGTCCGGCTGGTTCTCGTCGAGGCGGAGACTCTCCAGGAGGCCGTCGAGCTGCGCCTCCGGCCCCGAGCGAGGCGCCACCGGCGGCGAGGCGAGCCGCGCCAGCCCCAGCGGCGGCTCGCTGCCGCCGCGGCCGCGCGATGCTGCCGGCGCTGGCGCTGCCACCCAGCCGCTCGGCATCGAGCAGAGCCGGTGGAACGGCTTCACCTTGACGGCGAACTCACCGCCGCCGCCGCCGCCGGAGGGTCGCCGCTGTCCCATCTCGGTGAGCGTCTCCGTGCTGGTGGCGACCGACGCCGAGCGAGGCGTGCCCGTGTCGCCGCGGCCCGTCTCCGGCTCGCTCCAGTTGCCCATGTACAGACTGTAGAGGCCGTACGTGCGCTGCGACTCGGGCCGCTGTCGGGGCGGCGGCGCGCGCCGGCCGGCCGCCGCCGCCGTCACCGCGGCCGCCACCGCGGCCGCCACCGCCTCCCTCTCCAGCTCGCAGTCAGACACGCTGTGCTCGCCGCAGACGCAGAGCGACAGCGGCCGGCCGCTCGGCCGCTGCGCCTCGCGCCGCACCAGCCCGCTCAGGTCGTCGGACAGCGTGCGCGTCGCCTTGCGCCGGCCGATGCCGTCCGTCTCGCGGATGAGCGCGTCCAGCGCGTCCGTGTTGATTGCGTTCGGCGCCGACTCGGGCGACGATTCCTTGGCGTCCTTGCGCAGCGCGCGGAACGCCAGGTCGTCGGCCACCAGGTCGGGATTGCGACGCGGCCGGAACGTGGCGCGCGTCTTGCCGTGCGGCGGCGCCACGTGCAGGTAGTCGGAGGGCGCCGCCGGACACGTGGGGCCCAGCGGGATGCCGAACGGCGGCTGCGGGTCGACGATGGCGTTGGCGTTGGCGTGCCGGTTGTTGCGGAACGTGACGTCGTCGTAGGTGACGTCCGGCTCGCGCTCGCCGAACGTCACGGGCGCCTCCTGCCGCACGCTGTCGAGGCTGGCCGTCGGCGACAGCACCGGCGACACGAGTAGGTACGAGCCGCACTGGGACACCACGTTGCTGAGCACGGGGTTCTTGTCGTTGCGGCGCAGCTTGCGCGTGTACACGTCGTCCTCGGTTTTGTCCGGCACCGCCGAGCGGCGCAGCGCCGGTGCGCGCTGTCGACTCGTCTCGGAGCCGATCGAGCTGACGCTGTGCCACCTGGTGGCGTTGAGCTCCTCCGACGAGGCGGTGCGGTCGAGCTCGCTGCCGGCGTCGGCGGCGGCGGGGTCGAGCGGCGCGCGCCACATCTCCTGGTGGGGCGTTGGCAGATCGCGCCGCTCGGCACGGTCCAGCAGATCCTCGTCGTCCAGCTTCAGGCTCTTGTAGATGGCCTCCAGCTCGTCGAGCGCCTCCTCGAAGTTCTCGGAGCGGCGCTGGTCGCTGGCGCAGGCGGCGCGGAGCGCCACCTGCCGTGGCGCGGCGCTGTCTCGCTCGAGCGTCCTGCGCTTCGGCGCCCGCTCCATCGCTTCCGTCCGCTGCTCGGCCACCATCGACAGCGGCCGGCGGTCAGCCGACACGGGCCGGCGCGGCTCCACCTGCCGCGACCTGCCCAACACCGAGTCAGAGTCGTGGCACGAGAAGCTCGTGTTTTGGCTGCGCGGCGCCGAGATCTCCGACAGGCTCGACGTGAGCGAGTCGGGCGGAGGCGACAAGTGCGCCTTGGGCGGCCGCGGCGGCGGCGGGCTCGACACGGCCGGCGGCGGCTCGCGAGCGCGCCACACGTCGCCGGCGCTCCTCGGCACGCCGTTGGTGGTCGGCAGCGAGGCGGTCGGCGAGTCGCTCATGAAGGCGCTGTCCTGACTCGCGCAGCGCGTGCGGCCGCGCGCCGGCGTCTGCGTGTACCCGAGCAGCTCCGCCGGCGGCCGGTCCGGCGTCAGCTGCGTGCGGGCCTGTTCTGCGGCGAGGCGCGACTGTCCGCGAGCGTACAGCTGCTGCTTGTACTGCGCGATCGACTGGTCCGAGCCGGAGAGGTGCGCGCCGAGCCGTGGTCGCGGCGCCATCTGGACGTGACCGGGCACGGAGCGGGCGCTCAGACTGCCACCTGCCGGCCGGCCGTCGGCCAGCGTCACCAGGTGGCAGCGATTCGGTGCCGCCGACAGCTGCTCGAACGAGTAGGACACGGGCCGAGGCTCGGGGAGCACGGTGATCTTGATGCGTGGGTCGCGCGGCGGCGGCGGCGGCGGCCGCTGGGAGCAGCGCGCCGCCAACGCCGTCAACGCCGCCGTCTGCGGCGGCGGCGCGAGGCCGGGGTTGCACGGCGGCGGCAGCAGTCGCGGCGCCGGCGCCGGCATCGGCATCGGTATCGGCATCGGCGCCGGCATCGGGTACCGGTCGTCGTACGGGCGCAGCTGAGGCGAGCCGACGCGCGGCTCGCCGTTGGTCGCATCCCGTCGCGGGACGCAGAGCTGGCGCGGCCGCGGCGGAAAGGCGGCCGCCGCCGGCGGCGGCGGCGGCGGTCTCGCCTCCGACCGGTGGCACACCACGGTGGCGGCCCACCGCTGTGACGACGACTCGTCGCGCTGCCGCCGCTCGGCCTCCTGCTGCAGGCTGGCCTCGTCGCGCGAGCGGCGCCGGACGTAGCGGTCGGTGCGCGACGCGCGCGACCGCCGGCTGAGCGAGCCGTCGCGCTGCAGACTCAGCTCGCTGGCGGCGCGCTGCAGCGGCGGCTCGTCTTCCTCCGAGCTGGCCGTGTGCGAGCGGCGCGCCTCGACGCGTGCCTTGACGGCGCTGCGCCGCGACCGGCGGCCGCCGCCGGCCGCCGCCTCCGAGCCGCTGCTCAGGCCGGCGCGCTGTCCGTCCAGACTCTCGACGCTGCCGGCCGGCCGCTGACGCGGGTAGCACGACACGGGCGACGCTGGCGCCGCCGCCGGCGCCGGCCGCAGGCACGCAGTCTCCTGGCGGCGCGTCGCCACCGCCTCGTCGCTGCTGCTGTCGCTGCTCGCCTTGCGCCGGCGGAACAGCGAGTTCCAGCCCCAGCGGCCCTTCTTCTTGGCGGGCGACGACGCCGGCGGCGGCGCGCTCAGCTCAGGCGCCGACAGAAGGAGCGGCGTGTAGAAGGAGGCGGGCCGGTAGCCGGAGAGGCTGGCGGACGGAGCCGGAGCCGGAGCCGGAGCCGGAGCCGGCGCGGCGGTCAGCCGGTCGCCGTTCTGCATGGCGGCGGGAGCGGGCTCCGCCGGCCGGCCGCGAGATCCATTCGTCACGGTCTGAAACACGCACGGGAATGGTGAGAGGGCGCAGTGGTGTGCTCACGACGCGCAGCATGGGCAGTCATCAGCTGGTACCGTCGCCTACCTCAGCAATCACTCCAGTCAGTCAGTCAGTATGCAATTGTTAATCCCAACATACATTTGGTACTTCTGCCACTCCCCTGCAACAACGTACTGGGCTGGTTACAGCCGTATCCCACTCCATTGCGCACCCTATCCTACCTATCTGTTTTCTCTGCAATATTTGCGTCATCCCATAATCTCAAATGGCAAGAGCTGCTAACGAGACTTCAACCAAAACACCAAACCAGGCCAGTTATCGCCGGAAGCTGGGAAGGACCCTGCCAGCTGAGTCGGGGATTGAACACGCGACCTTTAGCCGGTCCGGAGCGCAAGCAAAGCGACAGCCGCCAATTGCCGTCGCGGTAAGCGCACGGACAGGCCGCGCCACGGCCACACCGACGGGCAGGTCACGGGTCACGACCTTTACACGGTGGACGAAGGGCGTGGCCGGCGCCGACCAGCCGGCCAGCGAAGGGCGAGTCGGTACCGCGCGAGCCGCCCGCAAACGCCGGTCGCGGCCCATATCGCCGGCTACGGCACACACACTCGGGCACCGCACGCCCCACTCGCAGGCCGGTGCGGCGGCAGCGACGGTCGCGACCGTCGCTGCCGTGAATCACACGTCAAACAGGCGGCCGTCAACACGAGGGCCGGTGGTCGGCGGCGGCGGCGGCGGCGCGGAGTTTAGACTGACCGGGGCCGGTGTGAGCCGGCCACAGCGGCCGCCACTCTGCTCGAAATAGACCAGGCCGGCTCGGGTCGCCGACAGCCGTGCTCTGGCGTACTGGCCGTGCTCCTGCGCACTGGCCGTGCTCCGGCGTACTGGCCGTGCTCCGGCGTACCGACAGCTCTCAGGCGCACTGGCCGTGCTCCGGGCGTACTGGCCGTGCTCTGGCGCACTGGCCGTGTTTCTGGCGTAAACGTCCGGCCGTTATCAAACGTACTGGTCGTCCTCAAACGTACCGACCGTTATCAAACGTACTCGTCGTCCTCAAACGTACCGACCGTTATCAAGCGTACCGACCGTTATCAAACGTACTGGTCGCTGTCAAACGCACTGGTCGTCCTCAAGCGTACTGGTTGTCCTCAAAGGTACTGGTCGTCCTTAAACGCACTGGTCATCCTCAAACGTACTGGTCGTCCTCGAACGCACTGGCCGTGCCCGAGAATACTGGCCGTGATCAGGAGCATTGGCCGTGCTCAGACTACCGGCCGTGCTCGGGTGAGTCGGTCGTCCTCGAACGTGGCACAACAATGGAACGGAGAAGTTGTCTGCCGTGATGAATGTATTTCGGAATGGACTGGGCTTCTGACGAGGGTGCTTTGAATGGTCTGATGGATGTACCTCGAAGTTGACTGGGCTTCTTGCGAAGGTGGTTTGGATTGTATCATGGATGTAGTTTGGAGTGGACTAGGCTTCTGCCGATGGTGGCGACGCCACACAAAAGGTCCGGGTTTGTAATGGCCCATTGTGTCAATGACAGGAGTTTGGGGCAAGCGCACCACAGAATTACGGTACAACTGGTTTTGGTTCGAATTGGATGAGCACGGCAGGAGGAGAAACTAATCCGTTGCGGTGAGATCAGGAACAAGCAGGTAGCATGCAGTCGCTTTTTAATGGAACGAGCTTAGGCTACAGCACGAAATGAAGCGGTCAATTGATACACTATTCTGGTCGAAAAGCTACCGTTAAAACGCGACGAGCTACGATTGTGGTGGAAAGATCACCGATGGGGATGAAGCGAGCTATGGTCGAAACTGGACGAGCTCCGGTAAAAACGGGACGAGCTTCGGCCAGACCGGGACAAGTCACGGCCAGATCAGGGCGAGCCACGGCCAGACCAGAGCGAGCCACGGCCAGACCAGGGCGAGCCACGGCCAGACCAGGGCAAGCCACGGCCAGACCAGGGCGAGCCACGGCCAAACCAGGGCAAGCCACGACCAGACCAGGGCGAGCTACAGCCAGACCAGGGCGAGCAATGGCTACAGTAAGACACGGGCACCATGGGAAGGGTCAACGGTAGCGGTCACACGGGGAACAGCGACGGTAGTATTTCACGGTGGTATTTCAGTGGACGGGTATTTCAGTCACGCCATGCACAGTAACGCCAGCCAGGGCAGCACGGAGCCAGTTGTGACGAGCCAACACCGGTGACGGCCGCAACGGTGCGCGTGACGTGCTGCGGCTAGAAGCGCCGGCGCACAAATGCAGGACGGGCCAAGGCTGACGAGGAGCGGCTCCGTGCTGCAGCGAGGCGGGCCGGCATTGTGGCGGCGCGGGGTCAAGTGCCCGACCTCGGCGGGCCGGCCCCGCCGCAGCTCGGAAGAATGGCACCTGGCTTGGCGCCGACTACAGGCAGGAAGCTCTTCAGGCGGCGATTGTGATCTGCCGGGCGCGTGCCGCGCGTGCCGCGCGCGCCGGTCGGCCGGCCGGCCAGACAACTGGCGCGGCCGCCCGTCGGCACGCGCCGGCCGGCCGCCGAGTCGTGACACCGACACCGACGCCGGTGCGCCGCTGCAATGATGGACAGCAGTGGTGGAGGTGCAAACTTGGCCGTGTCGGGAGCCCGCAGGCCGGTGCTGGTTTGGGCGGCGCGGAGTCCCGTGAGACCGGGGAGCGGATGTGGCGACGGGCAGGGCACCACGGTCGGCTTAGTACGTCGAAGTGTGACCCGATATTGACGCCACTGACAAGTCGATAGCGTAAAGGTCAACCGGCGGTCTTTCACAATCACACCACAGCTGTGACAGGACTCGGCGAGGCACAGCAATCAAGCCAGCGTAGGCGGACGGATTGAGTGCACGCCGGAGGTGGAATCAAACGCGGAGGCACTCGCCGACAACAGACACACGTCACGGACACGCACCGGCCGGCGCCGCACCGGTCGCCGGTCCCCGTACGTGCCCGGCACGTGACCGGCGGCCTCCGGGGGCCTGTTCGGCTTGGTCGGGTCGGGTCGGGTCGGCGCTGAGCACGGAGGTCGGCGCTGACGGGGTCGGCCGGCCGTATTTCTGGCGGCCGGCAGCGGGACGCGCGGCAGACACGGCGGCCGGGCCGAGCCAACGCCGTCAGGCCTGAGTGCGTGGCCACAGCTGCCAGCTGACGTGCTCCGGCACCCGACGATCACACCCAACTGTACCCACTGCCAGTCCAGACACCCGCTCTCAACTTACTGGGAGGTCTTAAATATCTTCCGTACAAACAAAACTCCTCAGATTTGAACACATGCTCGTGTAACGGTAGTTCAAATGCAATATTTCCGGATTAAATGTGCCAAGATGTCGAGATATCTGGTGATGCACATCTTGCTTCATAAAGGCCCACTTCAGAGTCGTGATCTACCTGTCTGCTCTCAGGCACTACTCCGCCAGTGGCCGTGTCTCTGCAGTGTGGGCAGAGTCGGGCTCGTGTTGGCTGCTGACGTTAGCCAGCGGCTGTGCTCCTACGGTGTGAGCAATTACAGTGGCGGGACGGCACTGGTCAGGGCCGTGTTTACTGAGCTGACAACAGGCGATGCCCGGCGGCGGTCTGTGTGCACGTCATAACAGCGCCCAACCACCGGCGCTGCGGCCTTGACCGCTGGTGGCAGCCGGCGAACTGAGCCGGCGGTGTCGCTTCGGGGCACCAGTAGTGTCGCTCCGGGGCGTCAGTAGTGTCGCTTCGGGGCGCCAGTGGTATCGCTCCAGAGCACCAGTAGTGTCCCTCGCATGCGCCACTGCTGTAGATCCGGGGCGCCAGTCGTGCAAGGCAAATGAGGCCATGGGTCGAACACGCCGCTTCCGCTATGTAATGTAATCTGAATGTGCAATGCACGTGGCTGGGCTGGATCAGGACCCACGACTTGAACTTGGAACTGTTGAGCCTGAGTAGATGCCCAACCAGTATCCTGGAGTTAATTTCTCTGAGAGTGGAATGTATGAGCCCAAATCAAAACAAACTATAACGTCGAAAGAAGTCAGCAATATGTACGAGGTATTATTGAAAACATAACTTTTTTTAATGCTGAAAAATCATAAGACGTACATAAAAACGTAAAAAAAGAAGAAAAAAATAGATGAGGAAAAAATAAATATAGTTAGAACAATACAAAAAAGTAAGGAAATGAGAAATAGATTTCAGCAAAACATTGCAATGATGCCAAATGGAGTGTTGTAAGAAGACGGATCAAGTATCGCAATTGGATGCAATTATATTTTACATCAATTTAGGAAGTCATACGCTTGTTGAAAAGGTGAAAATAAACTGCTCATGTGTTGCTTTTCACGTACATTTTGGAATGTCAGGATCCTATGCGCAGCTCACCACCAGATCAAGGAACTCCATTTCAACGGCAGCGGAACCCACGATCTGACGACCAAGAGTCCAACTGCCGACCGAATGACCCACCACGGCCCCAAATAGATCGCTGTCCAAGTAGATCCGCACAGCTCCTCAGTCATCCCGGTCACCTTGGCCGGACACCAGCTGCGGTGTGAGTCGACTGTGGTGGCGGGCGAGGTCACCAGTCGGTCTCACCAACACACGCCGTCAGCCCGACCTGAGCGCACAGTAACACATACCCACATCGCCGCTCCGTCGTACGGACTGCATCAATAGTGGCGCCTGAACGTTGACACACTAGCGTCGGCCTTGGCCGCCACGGGCGCCAAGCCTGGCGACTGCCGGCGCCAAGCCTGGCGACTGCCGGCGCCACAGCACGCTGCACATCAGATGCGTCTCCGAATGTGGCGCGGCAGGGCACTGTGATGAGGATGGCGCACTAACGCCACGTCGTCTGACGTCAGTGGAGCACTTATGCGACACCGTCTGACGTCAGGGGAGCACCTATGCGGCACCGATTGACGTCAGTGGAGACCTACAGACGGCCGTGCGACAGGTGACCGAGAGCGGTGGTGAGCTCAGAGACCGCGCCTCGTTCCGAGCGACACGAAGCGGGCAGACAGACGACATTTCTGATTACGACTCAAGAGTGTCGTAGCGGAGGTGCGGTCGCTGGCGACCAGCTGTTCGACTATTCGAGTTCGAAAGGACGGTATTGACCAAGCGGTCGATCTCCCAGCACCGTGGTGGCCGGCGGGTCCACTCACCGCCGCCACCGCCGTCGCCGCCGCCGACAACGTCCACGGAGCTCCAGGGTCGCCGGCCCGAACACTTAGCGCCGAACGTTCCAGCCAGCGGCGCGGCGGCCCACTGAGCGGGCCAGACACGGCCGGGCCTCGCCGACACACCGCTCGGTCCGCGTCACCCGGCGTCCCCCCGCTGCGGTTTTTGTCAGGCCGGCTAACCACCGGGCGGCGTGCGTCGGGTTCCCAGCAGGAGCCGGCCGGCGGGCGGCCGCGACGGTCGCGGCCGGTGGTGCGCCCGCCCGCCCGCTCGCCCTCACGCGCACCCGCGCCTGCGCCCGCGCAAACACCGACGAGGTGGCGGTTGAGCCCCGCGACCCGCCCTCCAGCGGCGCGCTGAGCCGGCCGATCGCGAGGCCTTCCCGCTGAAGTGCGCAAGGGACGACCGTAAAAACAGGGTCCGGTCCGGTCCGGCCCGACCCGACCGGCCGGCACCGGTCGGCGCCGGCTGAACCGCACCGGCCGGTTCCGGTCGCTGTCCCTGGCCGTCTCCAGCCGTTTCCATCCGTCCCCAGCCGTTCTCATCCGTCCCCTGAGCCTCCAGCCGTCCCCAGCCGTTCCCAGCGCCTCCAGCAATTCCCGCGTCTCCAGCCGTCCCCAGCAGCATCCGGCCATTCCCAGCAGCTCCAGCCGTCCCCAGCAGCCTCCAGCCATCCCCAGCCGTCCCCAGCCATCCCCAGCAGCCTCCAGCCATTCCCAGCAGTCTCCGGCAGCCTCCAGCCGTCCCCGGCAGCCTCCAGCCGTCCCCGGCAGCCTCCAGCCGTTTCCAGCAGTCCCCGGCCGTCCCTGGCCCGGCCGCGTCGTCGCGACTGACAAGTAGCGCCGACAAAAAAGCCCGCCGCCGTCGAGTCGGAGCCCGCACACAACACACACACGGGGCCGCCTTCATGCCGGGCGGAAGCCCCGCCGGGAGCCACAAACCTACAAAACAACACGGCGCGAGTGGCCGTCCTTACCGGCCACGATCCCACCTCGATGAGCATGTCGCTCCTACGCGTCCCAGCGGGACGCCGACGTCACACACGAGCGGCGGCCCGTCGTCGAGGCTCGCCGCCGTCGACGCCGGCCTCTCGAGTCGCCACGGCCGAGGACGGGCGTCGCGCACTGCCACCCCGACCGGCGGAGAAAGTAACCTGGCGGCGGCGCCGGCCGCGCGCCGCGCCGCCGCCACACCGCGCGGTGACGTCACGCGCAGTAGTCAGCTGACCGGCGCGCCGGTGACGGCGGATGCCGTGCGGAGACGCGGCGCGGCGGCCGGCAGCTGTTGAGTGTGACTCGGCCAGCTGGTCGGGAGTGTAACTGGCGGCCAGCTGGTCGGCGGCCAACTGCCTGCCAGCTGTTGCTCGGCGGCGGCGCCTGCCGGCCGTTCCGCCGTGGCACGGAACAGCGAATAGGAACGGGAAGGAGAGAAGAGAGGAAGAGCAGTCGAAGGCTACTTACTGGTGGCCGTTGGCTGGCTCGAGCTTTTGGACGCATTGGTACAACGATTATACCGCGGCCGTCACCGGAGGCTCAAGTCATTCAGGGGTTGATCCAGGAATTTTAATGAGGGTGCACATTTCCTCGGAGGGATGCCTTCAACGGGAATGAAAATCGTCAAGCGAATGGTGGGTGCATTGGATTGCACTGAAGTGGTGCGTTTTCCCCTGAAAAAGTGTTCCCCGAAACATCCGTTGAGCGGGAGGGGAGGGAGTGCACTCGCGCTTTCCTGAAGAGGCGCCTTTTCCGGCCGGAGGGGTGCCACCATTCAATGGGAAGGACCACATTCCCCAGTGTCCCTTTGCATCCGTTCCTGAACAGGATTTATTTTCGGTGTTGGAGGTGGGGTGAAGGCGAACGAAAAGAAAACCAGAGGAAGAGAGAGAGAGAGAGAGAGAGAGAGAGAGAGAGAGAGAGAGAGAGAGAGAGAGAGAGAGAGAGAGAGAGAGAGAGAGAGAGAGAGAGAGAGAGAGAGAGAGAGAGAGAGAGAGAGAGAGAGAGAGAGAGAGAGAGAGAGAGAGAGGAGAGAGAGAGAGAGAGAGAGAGAGAGAGAGAGAGAGAGAGAGAGAGAGAGAGAGAGAGCCACAGTTGGCCAGAGATCGACACCGTCGTCACAGGAACTGCGCTTCGCCATTTGCCGCATCCTGCTCCAGCACATGTGACCAGTGCGCCAAGTCCCAGATACTATTCGGCAATCTTCAGGAAAATTTACCAGGATTGGCCTTTTATGCTTGCTATCTACACACAGTGACGATGTTTTCTCAGACCGCTGAGGCGGAGAACGATCGCTGGTACTTAGGGAAGCTTCCAGCTTCCACTCAGAAAGGGCAGATAAAAAAAAGATCCTGTATGTTCGCTTGCAGTAGCAAGTGAAAACATATCGTGCAGGGTCTAGGGATAGGAATAAGGAGCGTAAGAATGCTTCCCATCGTTTTACCTTTATGTCCGAAGCGGGGAAAAAACAAGACAAAATGGTCCTCCTAGCTCCATGTATAGTGAAGAAAACAGCAACTTAATTCGTTCGAGTTTAGTTTCAAAATTGAACCAGAGGTACGGATCAATGAGGTGAAGGGGTTCCCCTTCACCTCATCCACACTACTAATTGATAATTCGTTTTTGTCATGCTAAAGTCGTGCTGAAGTCATGCCATAGCATCACACTCTAGTTATTGCCTGTAGCAAATTATGGATCTGCCTCACTATAATTGAATAATGATGACCATTGATAACATGCCAACATTGCTTGAACTGCAACGCGTGCTGAATATGCATGTGCCTCCCCAATTTCTAGACGTGCATCTGCAATATTTCGTCTTTTTAGCATCTTCCCCACGGAAGATCTACATCACATCTATTTACGTGTACACATACATCTATCTACATCATCGTACATATGGGCAGATATGACTAAAAACAACTCATGTCTAAAGCAGCCGGTCCATCCCAACCATTATGAGAAAGCTATGCCGCTAACTAAAACAGTAGCACAATCGCGGAGATAACAGTGCATTAGAAATTCCCCTCCCACTGTCCCTCAGGGGCGGATTGTTATCGCCGTCTCATTGAAACAACCCTGTGCCCGCCAGCAACTGTTCACTGGTTTAACGTTTGCTTTCCTTCTTGAGGCCATCCTAGCTGTGCACCTGACGAACGATGCAATCACCGCCTCGACGCTAATAATACATGAATAATTGAAGACCATGACCATGCCTCCAAGGCCGGGAAGTACCACCAAGCCTCAAGAGCCACCCAAAGATGCCGCAACATATTCACTACCCAGCCTCCCTTCACCGCCAACCCAAACGATGATATCGGCCTCAGTCTGAATCTGGAAACGATGCATCGATTTCTCTGCTCTCGTATTCAGGGCGAGTCGACCGCGGTACCCACGGTTTCATCCAGCAGGACCACATGATCAGCTGGTCAGCAGTACCTGTCACACAGAGAACTCACCTGACTCCGCGCCGGCTGTCATGGAGCCGCGGGACCACGGTGTAGTCTGGCAGGTCAGGTCAGGTCAGGTCAGGTCATATCATGTCATGCCGGGTCACGTCAGGTCAGGCCATATCATGCCGGGTTACGTCAGGTCAGGTCGTCTCATGCCGGGTCACGTCATATCATGCCAGGTCACGTCAGATCATGCCAGGTCAGGCCAGGCCAGGTCATACCAGGCCATGCCGGGTCTGGTCAGGTCTGGTCAGTGGTCAGATCTGGTCATGTAAGGTCACGTCAGGTTAGGCCATGTAATGTCAGGTCAAGTTGAGCAGGTCATGTTGGGCCATGTAAGGTCAGGTCAAGTCGGTCAGGTCATGTCAGGTCGCGGCCCGGCGCCGACGATCGTGTCGCCGCGCCAGCCACCAGATACCGCCGTAACACGGTCGTGTAGCCGCGGCTGTTGTGCACCGGTCGCTGGTCACAGGCACCACCCGTGGTTTTTCGGAGCGAGTGTAAAAACGTTTCGACAATTTGCCCGTCAATGGAAGTGAGCGCTGGCCGGGCAGAACGTGAGCACGCCACCTCCTCCTCCTCGTGGCCGAATCGCGACGGAAGCGGCCAGGTCCAGGCAAAGACGTGAATCACACCAGCGATATCGCTGACCTGCCGTAAAAGTAAGGCTGCCTAGCAACACATTGCGATGTTTGAAGGAGCGATTATGGGAGTGGTAGCCATTGTGTTCCGAATTTGACAACTCAATCGGTATCTCTGAAGGTGAACTGGCCAACAGGATTACCGATGAGGAAGTGACGTTGATTGCTCTTTTGAACCCCGTCCAATGCTACCTCAGATGATCGCATTCTGGTGAGGGTGCGAGTGTGCACCCTCCGCGTGTGCACCCTGAGGGTGCGAGTGTGCACCCTGAAGACAGTTGAGAGACGACGCTACACACCGGTCACGGGCTTACTGGACTGCAAAGTCCGCGGCGAGGTTAAAACGTATGGCTACCGGCTCTTCCAGCACCGCACCGTCGCCGCACCCGCGGTACTGCTCGTACCACACCGCCAGCGACCTCTGCGGCACCCACAGCTCCGTGTGATGCAATCACACTCCGCCGCTAAACGATCCGCTGTTTTCACTTTTGCAGCCAGCTGTGCTGTCTGCAGTCAGCGCCATGCAGGTGAGCTAATGACCTGTCCGCGCGCACGTGCTGACGCCGCTCAAGTAGAACGCCTCCACTTCCGGAGAAACTGATCGGCGGCTGGTGTTTGGCGGCGCAGTTCGTCTTCCTCCAGGCCGTACTAGGCCTGCGGGCGTTGCCGGTCGTGTTCGGTCGACGTGTGCCTCACAGGTCGGCCAGGTCGGAGTCCACCGTACAGGCCACGTCAGGTCAGCGGGTGTCACAGGTCACACCGAGCCCGCGGACCTGTCAGGCCTCGCCAGGTCCGACCTGGTCAGGCGGCGGCGTGTCCATCTGACCCGCCCGCCTCTGCGGCGGCGCACACAAAGGCGCGCCGACAGTTCAGGTGCGACGTCCAACGTCCGCCGATGAAACACGGGGTGCGGGGGGTCGTGCGACCCACTTCGCACTCCAAAACCACGCCGGCGTTCCACGCTGGAAACGTTCCCGACCACCGCGGCTGACACCCTCCCCCCCCCCCTCCCTCCCACGGTTGGTGAGCCGGCAACGAGTGCTGCGGTCACCGCAAGCAGCGTATCGGGAGGTGGCCGGCACCAGCGCCACCCTGAATTACCGCGGGTGGGGAGGGGAATGGGGTGGTAGGGGAGGGGAGGTGAGGGAGAGTGGAAGGGGTGAGTCGGACAGTGACGGCCGCTGTAAAATCACAGACCCAATGACACAGCAATTGTGGAGTGCTTGGCACTATAATTCAAGGGTTCTCGTGCTGCTGCAGTACTGCGTTCTCGGCGTAGCGTAAACGTGGGACATTCGAGTAGCATGCATCAGCGTTTTATGCGTTGGAGGTCATATAGCAGATCTAGGGCTTTAGGGCGCAACGACTACATAGGTCATATAACATATATATCATATAGCAGATCTAAGCAACTTCCAAGCAATGTCTCATTTTCACGCGTGTTTGAAAAGCCAACAACAAGCCGACTTGTAATCCGGACGTGGGAAACATATTTCAGTTTGTCTTCTATGACAACTAAGCTTAGTTTCCTCTTTCCAGAAACGTTTAAAAGTAAAGCCGATATTTTAGTGGACGGGATATCATATGCCACGAAAAGCACGATTCATCGCGACTAAAACGCTGTACCTGTTGCTTAGTGCGAAAGTGGCCACGTTCATTTCGGCAGAAAACGACAAATGGTTCCCTTCGCATTGGGTCTCGTGCTCCTACGCAATGTCATCAGGAGCTGTTTGTCTTTCACAACGGTGCTCATTCCGCCCCGTGCTAATTCCGTCCGCGTTTTCTTCCCCATGGTTGAGAGCGCACGTCTCACCGCAAGCACATTATCTCAATGTAGCTTATGGCGCCACCAAACTCGCTGACCAGCTCGCCAGACCAGACCGGCCCCGCTGACCAGCTCGCCAGACCAGACCGGCCCCGCTGACCACCTCGCCAGACCAGACTGGCCCCGCTGACCAGCTCGCCAGACCAGACTGGCCCCGCTGACCACCTCGCCAGACCAGACTGGCCCCGCTGACCACCTCGCCAGACCAGACTGGCCCCGCTGACCAGCTCGCCAGACCAGACCGGCCCCGCTGACCACCTCGCCAGACCAGACCGGCCCCGCTGACCAGCTCGCCAGACCAGACCGGCCCCGCTGACCAGCTCGCCAGACCAGACCGGCCCCGCTGACCAGCTCGCCAGACCAGACCGGCCCCGCTGACCAGCTCGCCAGACCAGACCGGCCACGCTGACCAGCTCGCCAGACCAGACCGGCCACGCTGACCAGCTCGCCAGACCAGACAGCAGCGTCTGGCGAAGTACAAGTTTACAAAACAATAAGTACGAGTTTGCCTAGGTAAGTTATATTCCAACTTATTGCAAGCTTTAACAAAGGTGATTTCTCTTATTCCTCTTTTCAATGTTAGATCATAGGATGCACCGCAAATATTTTGTAAGGACTTAGTACAAGCATCTTCCCCACTGCTCAGCAAAAGCGGATGCCAGCGGCAATATGCCTTCAAAATCATGGTGGTAAACCTGTTATTTTTGTTTGGGGCTTCCTGGGGGGATGTAGTGTATCGTTACACATCTTTGGTTGCCCTGTAGTATTTCCAAGATATAACATACCGCCTTCTATCGACGTTGAAGAACTGGGTTTTCTGAATTGCAGCATGTTTCTGTTTCTGAATTGCAATATTTTGTTGGCCACAAACAGTTTGTGGTCAACACAAAATCAATACATACAATTAGTGGGTAAGCGTACTTAATAAAGCGATCATAATATTGTTGAATCAATTTCGAAATTTTATCCGTGGCAACGGGATAATTGTACTCTTGTTCAGAGGGATGTTGAAATTCAGAAAACCCAGTTCTTCAACGTCAATAGAAGGCGGTATATAGTGTCTTGTAAATATCACAAGACAACCAAAGACGTGTAACGATACACTACACATCCCCCCCCTCAGGAAGCCCCAAACAAAAATGACACAGGAGCGCAACATCGGTGCATGAGGTTTGCATTTGGATATTGCAGGTATCATTTTGTTCACATTTCCCAACTTTGGAATATGGGAGAATGACAGTTGTTTGTTTAATATCACACACAAAATTAATCAGTGTGAATTGTCTAGAGGAGCACTGCAAAACCTACAACAATTCTAAAATATGTGCATCTGAGTCAAGCTTTTCATTTCGGTTGCTTGAGGTTACTTGACCGCAGGCGTTGCAATCACAGTAAAAATTACGAAGTCATTTTTTTGGACGTAGATGATAAGTTGTTATTCGGTCACAAACAGTTGTTTCTAACCGTAGATTATAAGAGCATCGCAGTGGCCAATCGCTTACTATACTCAAAACTGGCTGGCGATAGTGATCAAAACGGTAAACTGCTCGCAAGACTTGACATTTGAAAACTGCTGAATTCGGCAAATAGCTGTTTTCATTGAGTTTGCTTCGGGAGTCCGGTTCGTTTGGTCCGACTTCCAGAGTTCTGACTAGACGGCGTCCCAGGCGCGGATCTAAAAGAAAACATGTTCACGGTTTGTGCATACCCAAGCTGCTACTGGACCAAAAGTTTTTGTCGTCATTTCCGGTAAGTGAGCACATGCTCGGTTTGTACATTTATAGCTTAACGCGGTCGCTTATGTCAAATTAAACGTTTTCGGACGACGTAATTGACATGGCCCGGCTCCTCCATGGAAGAGGAATGCATTGCATGCATGCAAGAGGTCGTTCCAATGCATTGGAACGACAAAACGATTACAGTCCGTCGGTGGCTGTTGTGACACCGCCCAATGGAGCTGACGTGTCGCTGGAAACGGGACAATCTCAGGCGCCGGCTTCCCCGGCAACCACCGCCACCTCAGTACAGCCGCCGCGCGGGACGGCTGGATTTCGCGCCACGTCACCTGATTATGCGCAAGCACGCGGATCGCCGGGCGCGGGTTAACGTCGCGCGCCGGCAGCACACTGGCCGATTAAGGCTGCTCTGGTCCGGGTCGCGTCGAAAGTCGACCCGGCCGGACGTGTTGGTGTCAGCCCCCGAGGCACGACCGCAGCCGGATTGCTGCTGTAACAGGTGCGCCCAGGCGATGTGAAGCCCAAGCAGTGCTGCACAAAATCTGAATCCCGCCAAGAATGCCCCGCCAGGATCAAAATCCGCCTCATAAACGACAATATCTAGTACTACGACGTAGATAAATTTGTTCAGAATTGATGCACAATACACCAGCGCCGTTGGGTGGTGCACCGACATAGAGGCGGCACGCGCTGTGAAGACCATGCCGCGTGCAGACGTGCACGCTCAACGCACTCGACCCACTGCCCGAATGTTGTTTTGGCTCGCCGTCCAGATAAGGATGGGACGCGAGACAGGAGGGCTGGTGTGCCCGTCCGGTGTCGCGGGCTCGGTCCGGTCCGGTGTCGCGGGGGGCCCACTCCGACCCGGCCGACACCGGTCACGACCAAACTCCGGCGGAACACGCGCTGACGCTCTCTCCGAACACCGCACCAATCCGCCTTAAGTCACCGCAGCTCCAGGCCACGGCAGCTCCAGGTCACGGCAGCTCCAGGCCACGGCAGCTCCAGGCCACGGCAGCTCCAGGCCACGGCAGCTCCAGGCCACGGCAGCTCCAGGCCACGGCAGCTCCAGGTCACGGCAGCTCCAGGCCACGGCAGCTCCAGGTCACGGCAGCTCCAGGCCACGGCAGCTCCAGGTCACGGCAGCTCCAGGTCACGGCAGCTCCAGGCCACGGCAGCTCCAGGTCACGGCAGCTCCAGGTCACGGCAGCTCCAGGCCACGGCAGCTCCAGGCCACGGCAGCTCCAGGTCACGGCAGCTCCAGGTCACGGCAGCCTCAGGTCACGGCAGCTCCAGGTCACGGCAGCTCCAGGTCACGGCAGCTCCAGGCCACGGCAGCCTCAGGCCACGGCAGCTCCAGGTCACGGCAGCTCCAGGTCGCTGGTCACATCACGGAGCCCGGAGACTAGCACCAACATCATCATTCACACCGCAAAGCTCTTGTCGAATTTCGCAACAGTTGACAATTGACGCACGTATTGCTCCCGAAAACAGCACCCCCATCCCACTCCCACACATGCGCCATTCTGCTGTCATTGGTCCTCGCAGCGTCTCGCACCGGCCCTACACGTTGGGGAGTCAGAGCCCGCCGCTGAGGAACCCAAAGACCGCCGCATACACAGGGCAGTCTACTGCGCCTCATTCTGCCGTGACACCGCTGATCCGAAAACCACAGACGACCTTCAAGCGGTGTCGCGCTAATGCTGTTGGACAGCCATCGGCCACGGGTTATTCGTGCACGAGGAAGTCAGCTCAGTGCGGGGTGCGGTGTCATGCCATCGGCTGCCTTCGTGGCATGATCAGCCATGTAGGCGTGTGCACCTTCCCTGTCGCATGTTCCTCCCCGCCCCTCGGTTGGTTCGACTATCGCCGACGTATGTCGGTGTCCCTATCTAGCGCGGCAGTGTTCTGGCCCGTCGAATGCGAACCGTGTTCTCAGCATTCTGTGAAAACGAATCTTTTTCGTCGCTGCCGGGCCTCTAATCCATGCATTAGCCATGCATTGTTGCAGAATTCTCCATCCCGAAAATGAGCCCACTCCCCTTCCCCGCGTGAGCTTCGAGTCCAATGTGTTCTGTAACTTGCTACGTTAAGCAGTTTGCGTTCTTTGTTGCATGCTGGATGGATGTGTTTAGGTGTAATGTTTTTGCGTAAGTTAGATAAGTACGATCAATTCAAAATGCAGTTAGTGCGATCAGTGAAGGATGACTGGTGTTTGTGGCGTTTGCAGGATGTGAAAATTAATGGCGTACAACTGAAAAGAGACCCAATCAATTATGTGTGTGAGGGCGCAACCACAATTCTTTTAAGGGGGTGACGAAAACCAAAATTATATCGAGACCGCTTTCGGTGCGCTTTGCGAGCCCAAAATGTTTGGTGTATGGTGGTGAAAATAACACAGTTTCATCTAGTGTATTTTGGGTGCCAAAGGATGGGAGAGTTCGGGCCTCCGGCGCCCCTCCCCTACCCCTTGGCTGCGCCTCTGCTGTCAGCCATTCCTTGATAAAGCAAATGTATTTAAGCTCTTGCCAAGGAATGCATTGCACGCGAGTCAGGGCTTCTCGGGCTGATGATGGAGCAGGGTGCACTCAGCGTGCAACTACGAACCTGGCAGATTCCTGACAAACGCCCAGCATACATGTTGCGCTCATGTGTGCTCCTTTCTTTACAAACAAGTGGTGTGGGTTTCTGTGAGGACCCAACGGGCAGATCCAGTAGACCCTTGAGTGGGGGATATTAAACGTCTCCAAATTAAATAGTCATGAACAAACAAAATAACTCATCGGATTTGTATATATACCGATGAGGAAATAAAATAGTAACACAATTCTTGGTTCATAAAATTTACAAACCTATTGTGAAAGAGCTTGCTTGTGCTAATAACCAAAATCAGCCAGTTTGGGGCGGCTAGGCCGATATACCTCTGTTTGTCCCAGAGGCCCCTCTGACGAACAAAGGGGTCTCTGTTGGTCAGAGGGTCCAGGCACGGTCGGATGACCATGGACGACTCTGTCGGTCTCACGACACACAATGAAAGAACAATTACGATCGGGAGCCCTATGGTCTTCCTACCGTGCCTATCCGCTCCAAAGCAGTCTGCTCTCCCTTGGGCTATCCGGAGGCCCGTGGGACCCCAGTATGCCCGAATGCAGACTAACATCCTCTGATCCCACCCTGGGATCCGCCTCTGACGTAGGTCGGACATTTAGTACGTGTAGTACAGGAGTAGGACTGAATCCAGGATATGCGAAGTAATAGGCAGCTACGGGATGTAGGTGGCAGTGCGAGCTACGGCAGTGCGCAGTGCAGTCTTGGCGAAGGCACGCTAAAGGTGCTTCGTGTAAGGGCGCGAAAAAATGGCACGGCGTTCCGCGGTACCCGTTGAGAAGTCATCCACTGCACTTTGATGTAAAAGTACACAAATGAACAAGCCGCTTATACAGCATATTGCCCAGTAGCGCGGCACATACCAATATCGTCACGGACGGCCGACCTCGTGACCGCACCACACCGCGCTCACGCCACCTGCTGCCTCGGCGCGAGATTGGGCGGCTCGCCGTGTACGGACCGTCCAGCCGTCCGACACGTGACCGCCACCAGGCTCACAGCAGCCGGGCCCGCTGCCAGTGCCATGACACTGGCACTCTTGCACTGCTCTTGCACTTGCACTTGCACTCCGCACCGGAGGCGCAGACCTCAGCGGTGATCAGCGTCAGAGAGATTTACGTCTCGGTAGCGTGGTAGGCGATAATCCGCCGTCACCGAGGCGATACGTTTAGGTTTTTCGAAGAATTATTCGCTGGAAATTGTGATGCCCGATGGAAAAGCGACACCAAGGTTTTGGGACCGGGGACGAGAGGGCTTCAGGTCAATTCTTCCGTGCAAGATGATAGGAGTGCTGTGACATTCCTGAAATCCGACTGCTTTCCGCTTCAAAGGAGGCCACATTTTAGCCGCCTGTAACATTAATTTATACGACAAAATGTGTGCACTGGTTTTGTGACCGTCAAATATCAGCATTTACTGGCCTCTGTTTAGCGTAGTCGGCGGTTAATCGCCGACCTGGTGCGGGCGTGGGCGATTTGTGAACCAGCACGTCGCTGATGCCCCTGTCTGGACAGTTATTCAGTACTGGGCTGGTCGTTCCCCACGAGGGAGTGATGCCGCAGGCGCGGTCCGCCGAGTGGGGGGCCGCGGTAGCTGAGCCGGAAGGGCGTTGGAGTCTTGATCGCAAGATCGTGAAATCGTATCGGCGAATCACAATCGGCGGGATTGTAGAGACCATCCGTGACCAAACAGCGCGAGAGCCTGGCCACTCTGTATGACCCAGCAGACGCAGAATGCGTCGCAAAAGAGCCCGAGGTTCACCTCCCCGGCGTGAAACACTGGCCCGGCGGCTGTTCCGCCGCCGTCGCGAACCGGCAAAGTGCGCCGATGCCAGACCTGGTCGTGGCTGGAGTAGTTCCCTCGCCGATGCAAGACCTGGTGGTGGCTGGAGTAGTTCCCTCGCCGATGCCAGACCTGGTCGTGGCTGGAGTAGTTCCCTCGCCGATGCCAGACCTGGTCGTGGCTGGAGTAGTTCCCTCGCCGATGCCAAACCTGGTCGTGGCTGGAGTAGTTCCTCGCCGATGCCAAACCTGGTGGTGGCTGGAGTAGTTCCTCGCCGATGCCAGACCTGGTCGTGGCTGGAGTAGTTCCCTCGCCGATGCCAGACCTGGTCGTGGCTGGAGTAGTTCCCTCGCCGATGCCAGACCTGGTCGTGGCTGGAGTAGTTCCTCGCCGATGCCAAACCTGGTCGTGGCTGGAGTAGTTCCCTCGCCGATGCCAAACCTGGTGGTGGCTGGAGTAGTTCCCTCGCCGATGCCAAACCTGGTCGTGGCTGGAGTAGTTCCTCGCCGATGCCAAACCTGGTCGTGGCTGGAGTAGTTCCCTCGCCGATGCCAAACCTGGTCGTGGCTGGAGTAGTTCCCTCGCCGATGCCAAACCTGGTCGTGGCTGGAGTAGTTCCTCGCCGATGCCAAACCTGGTGGTGGCTGGAGTAGTTCCTCGCCGATGCCAAACCTGGTCGTGGCTGGAGTAGTTCCCTCGCCGATGCCAAACCTGGTCGTGGCTGGAGTAGTTCCCTCGCCGATGCCAAACCTGGTCGTGGCTGGAGTAGTTCCCTCGCCGATGCCAGACCTGGTCGTGGCTGGAGTAGTTCCCTCGCCGATGCCAGACCTGGTCGTGGCTGGAGTAGTTCCCGCGCCGATGCCAGACCTGGTCGTGGCTGGAGTAGTTCCCTCGCCGATGCCAGACCTGGTCGTGGCTGGGTAGTTCCCGCGCCGATGCCAGACCTGGTCGTGGCTGGAGTAGTTCCCTCGCCGATGCCAGACCTGGTCGTGGCTGGAGTAGTTCCCTCGCCAGTTGCAGCCATGTGAGAAAGACTGCCGCCGCTGGACAGCCTCCACAGCCGAGCGCACCGCGGGACGACTCCACGTTTCCGCCGGCAGCACGCACGGTCAACGGCGCGCGCGGGAAAATTCCGCCGCACTACGCAACCATGACTCGCACGAAAAAAAAAGTTTCCGGCGTGCGTTGCAGCCGTCGACCTCACTGCACGCGCAGCGTATTGTCCCGGTCATAGACCCGACGCCGCCGGACCGGCCGGCCGTCACGGTCACGGTACGTGGCCGTGACCGTGACCGTGACCGACTGTGATTGTGACCGTGACCGTGACCGACTGTGATTGTGACCGTGACCGACTGTGACCGTGACCATGACGCGCTGATGTTAACATGGCAGCCATTGACAGAGCGTCCGACCTTTTCAGAAGGACTCGAGTCGCTCCAGAGCAACATCCAGCTCATGGAATAATCACACATTTCAGCAGAGGGACGAGTGGTCTAGGGGTAAGATGCTCGTCTCGCAATCGAAAGGTTCTGGGTTCGAGTCTCACCTGTCGCTACTCTTCGCCCGCGACCAATCGGCGTGAGAGATTGGCGACGCTACATGACTCAACGGTCGACGTGTCGTAAAACCAATAACCAACCATTCAACATCGGGGCCTACGGCTGCCTTCCAACGCACGGTGAGCTCGTCTGTCTAGCACTGCTGGGCCCTTCCAATAATTTCACTGAACACTCCACCCCCACCCCCACCCCCACCCCAACCCTGAAGGCAGCCATGGCAAGGCGAAGAGGGGCGGGCATGCGTCTGCTGGTACCCCACGTCAGCGGGTATGACGTCACGCGCGGTTCTCAGTGCTCCAGTAGTCTGCGGGGTACGCGACACACAGCGACTCGGAGCACGCCGGCTGAGGTGAAGCGGATGAAACACTAGCCGACACCAGCCTCTTCGCCAAAGTTTTGCACACGACGGTCCATCGTGTGCAAACAGTTGACAGTTCAGTCCGACGAAAATCGTTAGGATGGAGCTTTAAGGATGTTATTGCGTCGGCCCAGCAATGTCAAAGCGCTTGATTTCGAACTACATTTGAATGTCTCACTCGCATTCATGCTAAAATATGTACTTACCGGAGGGGTCCGACTAGGGTTGGATGGACAGCCTGGTTGATCATGGATGCTTGTCATCCAGAACATGACCCTCTGGGGAAAATTATCCTGTCCTTTTTCTTCTTGGAAGACTGAATGGTGGTGTTTCACAACGGCATGAAGCTTACTTGTCATGGATCAAATGCTAAAAATTCACCGGACAGTAATAGAAAACCTTCTGATGTCACAAAAGCAGGACAATTGCCCTATCCGGATTGGAGCACGCAAAACTGTTCCAAATCTAGGTCTCAACATATATATGCAGTCCTTGGCCGTACCAAGCATTAAGGGGGAAGCAAGCCCCTGCAGGGGGTCAGGCAATTCGTCTTGTGTATAATGAGCAGTGCTCATTGATCAGCTGATGCTCATTGAGCATCAGCTGATCCAAATCTGACGTGCTATTGAAGATGATGGAATACCATTTATCCAGTCCGTCGGCATGTTGAAGCTGACGCAACATCTACTGAAATTTGGCTGCCGACATGTATATACTAATGGGACACCATCTGGGTCAGTTCATCGATCTACTGAAGCTGGTGGAATATCGGCCGAAGTTGGCCTGCCGACATATAGATACTAATGGGACGCCATCTAGGTCAGTTCGTCGATCTACTGAACCTGATGGAACATCAGCCGAAGTTGGCCTTCCGACATCCATATATCAATGGTACGTCATCTGATGCCAGTTCCGACCGACCTTTGGCGCCAGTGGAACATCGGCCGATGTCAATGCATCGATACTTCGCGGGTGGATAGATGTCGTCGCGTTCATGGACATGTTGAGCCTGATGGACATCAGCCAGCTCCAGTCAGACGTCACGCCACTGATGTGGGGCCGACGTCAGCACGTATGACAACGTCAGACGCCAGCAGTGGAGGTGGGGGGGGGGGAGGGAGACAGCTGAGGGCTGGCGTGGGGCAGACTCAGCTGTGCAGCGGACGGAGCTGTCGTGTGGAGGTCAGGGGAGGTCAGCGTCGTGTGTGAATGGCCTGGGAAACAAACATCGCGTGGGTGGTGAGACTAGATTACATGGTCCATTTGAGTACAACCATTTCGATGGTGTGATGGTCTGGGGACGAACAAATTCGAACCTGAGATACCTACACGAAATGGTCACTGCAGGAGGAGAAGAGTGTGGAGGGGGGGGGGGGGGGGGTCAAGAGCTGGTGATCAGCCCAGCAATCGGCAGCATATTTGACTGGGCATCGTTAGTTAACATGCTCCAAGTCACAAGTGTTGCACACCCCTACTCCTCTGCTTCCGCCGGAACACAATATGTGGTTAGTTCATAACAACAAGAACAACACAAACAAATACAACAACAGCATGCTGCCAGTCCAATTAGAGGTAGTGGTAGATTTTTGTGTTCCGGATATTGGTCATTCCACCTTTTTGTGATGTAATATGATCAAATTGTGTGAAAAAATTTGGAGAAAAAAAATTCTGCGAAACCCATACGTACCGACATTTTTCCGTTTAACCCCTTATAAGCTCACCCATGAATTTGGCCAAAATTAAGATTTTCTCAGTTTTGGTGCAAGAGTTAATTTTTGGTTTATTGAAAACGCAGACCCCAAATTTGGTTTAAAAAGTGTGCTTAATTTTGAAATCTCTCCAAAATAGGCAACTTCAAATTGGCCATATCTGGCTTTGCTTGGGAGATATATCGTGCTCAAATCTGATTGGTCGAGAAATTGGGCAATTACCCAACTTAATTTTTTTTTTAAAGATCCTTATAGTCGATTTAGTGGGGGTAGGTAGCTTCAAATTGGCCATATCTGGCTTTGTTTGGGAGTTATAGCAATTTAATTACAGCTAATTAAGCTAATTAGTTTAATTAGGTGGTGCTGATGAATTTCGAATTAATCAATTATTTTTAGATTTTTTGTGCGAGGTATGATCAAATAACAGCGAAAAAACATGGAATCCGCCATGCACGAGCACAATTGCAAAAGCTGACTCCATACCCCCGACCCCTAGTCCAATATCCTTGTGCTGTGTCCTGTTTGTCTCCTCATTAGGAAATAGCGTTAACATTTCGATGTTCCAATAACAAGCAGACGCGTAGGTCGGCAAGAGAGTCGAGATCCCGGCGACGAGCGCGCATATTTCTGAAATGACGAGCCTGCGGTACGTCTGTGAAAAATGTGGCCGCGGCATGCAGGCGATCGGAGCTAATCGGTTGTTGTCGCTGACAGCGGTCGAATTGGAGATCGGCCAAATTCTTGCTCGGCCATCCGGAATGATTGACGCAGTTCGAACTGTCGGGAGCTGACACGCGGGCACCACGGTCAATCCATGGAAAATGAGCTGAGCTTGAATTGCGAAACATGGTGTTCGCCTTGGCACATGTCAACAATGAATTGTGTTGCGGTGGTCGTGGCGGCGATGCTTGGTGAAATAATCCTGTAACATGCATCACGCGATATATATGAAAAGGCATCACAAAGGAAATGTACTTGGGTCAATTATTGCACTCCGGCTATCGCCCAAGCTTTTCCTATGTTTTGCGTTACCTCAGGCGTCAGGAGCCATTTATCGGTATATTCAGCTTGCTTTTCGATTGTTTCCATGCAATAAAAAAAGGTATTCAGGCATTGATGTAAACTTGCTTGTTTGCTAGGTGGCATGCTGCAATGCATGCTTAAAACAAATCCACGAAACATTTCCATCTGAACGCATCAAAGCCAGTCAGTCATGTATTAGGATACTTCCACGTGGTGGCTGTTCTGCATCCAGACAATGTTGCGTGAGCACATTAGCAAAAGAAAATTGCATCAGAAATATTTCAAGAGCATACAACTTACGCACTCAGAAACTTATGCCTATATAGTAAAACTAGCGATTCTGCGCCAATGCACTTATAAACGCGGAGCGACTCGATGCTTGTTTGGTGGCGAGGGGTAGCCTGTTCCAAGCGACCGCGACGCGGTATGAGAACCCTCGCTGGATCTGCGTGAGTCGACATCCTGTGAGATGAAGCTCGCCGACCGACCCAGCTCTTGTTTCCCTCCGCGAGACTTGTGATCGCCAGGTAAACATTTTACAAACAGCTTCTGGGCATTGCTCAACGCTCACGGCTCTGTGTACCTGAACGCAATCGTACCTCACCAGAGCAGGGTTCGCAGTAAAACACAGCATTCGGTGCTCATATTTCCCGCTGCAAACAGTGGATGGTAAGGGATTCACAAAACCAATGCCAACAGATAGCGCCGCAAAACATATAAGGCATGGATCAGTGGCACCGCCAGGATTTCCCTAAGGGGGTTCGACCCAAAAAAAGTCACCAAAAGAGATAACACTTTCAACGTGCTTTGAGCGACGAAGATTTTTAGTTTTGCGCGGTAAAAATCTCAAAATTTCTTCTTTGATATAGTGCATTGTTGGCTGCTAAGGGGAGGGCCACCACCCCCTGTCTCCTCTGGTATGGATAATGCCTCAAAGCCTATAGGCTACGTCGTCGCAAAGCTACAAACGTTTCAAAAGTTTCCTGGTCGGGCCTGCAAAGGCCGCCGGAATTGCTGTTCGAGAAAGACGTCCCGGTCTACGGTCCCACTCATAAAAAGCCGAGGTTCACCACTACCAACAAAAAAAACGGATTCTTGACATTGGGGGCATTGTCGTGGTAATATCTGACAGCGATGCATCCCACTCCTCCGGTTATGTCACTCGTACACGCACTGCACAAAGGTGGATGTCATTATAAAACGGCATAACAATTTGAGATCATATCATTCAGAATCAAGCTGCTCGTTTGCTGCCACAGCCACGCACCATTCGGAGGGAGGCGACACCGTCGGGGAGCCGCAGAAGCCGAGAGAGGCCCAGCAGTCAACTACCGAGACAAAGGGCCCGGGGACGTGCCACGTCGACTGCCAGAGCGGCGGCCGTCAGGGCCGGACAGGCGACACCCGCTCCACGTGAGTGGCGCAGAAGCCGCAGAAGCCGCAGAAGCCGAGAGAGGCCCAGCACTCAACTACCGAGACAAAGGGTCCGGGGACGTGCCACGCCGACTGCCAGAGCGGCGGCCGTCAGGGCCGGACAGGCGACACCCGCTCCACGTGAGTGGCGCAGAAGCCGCAGAAGCCGCAGAAGCCGAGAGAGGCCCAGCACTCAACTACCGAGACAAAGGGTCCGGGGACGTGCCACGCCGACTGCCAGAGCGGCGGCCGTCAGGGCCGGACAGGCGACACCCGCTCCACGTGAGTGGCGCAGAAGCCGCAGAAGCCGAGAGAGGCCCAGCAGTCAGCTACCGAGACAAATGGGCCCGGGGACGTGCCACGCCGACTGCCAGAGCGGCGGCCGTCAGGGCCGGACAGGCGACACCCGCTCCACGTGAGCGGCGCAGAAGCCGCAGAAGCCGCAGAAGCCGAGAGAGGCCCAGCAGTCAACTACCGAGACAAAGGGCCCGGGGACGTGCCACGTCGACTGCCAGAGCGGCGGCCGTCAGGGCCGGACAGGCGACACCCGCTCCACGTGAGCGGCGCAGAAGCCGCAGAAGCCGCAGAAGCCGCAGAAGCCGCAGAAGCCGAGAGAGGCCCAGCAGTCAACTACCGAGACAAAGGGTCCGGGGACGTGCCACGCCGACTGCCAGAGCGGCGGCCGTCAGGGCCGGACAGGCGACACCCGCTCCACGTGAGCGGCGCAGAAGCCGCAGAAGCCGAGAGAGGCCCAGCAGTCAGCTACCGAGACAAATGGGCCCGGGGACGTGCCACGTCGACTGCCAGAGCGGCGGCCGTCAGGGCCGGACAGGCGACACCCGCTCCACGTGAGTGGCGCAGAAGCCGCAGAAGCCGAGAGAGGCCCAGCAGTCAACTACCGAGACAAAGGGCCCGGGGACGTGCCACGTCGACTGCCAGAGCGGCGGCCGTCAGGGCCGGACAGGCGACACCCGCTCCACGTGAGTGGCGCAGAAGCCGCAGAAGCCGAGAGAGGCCCAGCACTCAACTACCGAGACAAAGGGCCCGGGGACGTGCCACGCCGACTGCCAGAGCGGCGGCCGTCAGGGCCGGACAGGCGACACCCGCTCCACGTGAGTGGCGCAGAAGCCGCAGAAGCCGCAGAAGCCGAGAGAGGCCCAGCAGTCAACTACCGAGACAAAGGGCCCGGGGACGTGCCACGTCGACTGCCAGAGCGGCGGCCGTCAGGGCCGGACAGGCGACACCCGCTCCACGTGAGCGGCGCAGAAGCCGCGAAGCCGCAGAAGCCGAGAGAGGCCCAGCACTCAACTACCGAGACAAAGGGTCCGGGGACGTGCCACGCCGACTGCCAGAGCGGCGGCCGTCGGGGCCGGACAGGCGACACCCGCTCCACGTGAGTGGCGCAGAAGCCGCAGAAGCCGAGAGAGGCCCAGCAGTCAGCTACCGAGACAAATGGGCCCGGGGACGTGCCACGCCGACTGCCAGAGCGGCGGCCGTCAGGGCCGGACAGGCGACACCCGCTCCACGTGAGTGGCGCAGAAGCCGCAGAAGCCGCAGAAGCCGAGAGAGGCCCAGCAGTCAACTACCGAGACAAAGGGGCCCGGGGACGTGCCACGCCGACTGCCAGAGCGGCGGCCGTCAGGGCCGGACAGGCGACACCCGCTCCACGTGAGTGGCGCAGAAGCCGCAGAAGCCGCAGAAGCCGAGAGAGGCCCAGCACTCAACTACCGAGACAAAGGGTCCGGGGACGTGCCACGTCGACTGCCAGAGCGGCGGCCGTCAGGGCCGGACAGGCGACACCCGCTCCACGTGAGTGGCGCAGAAGCCGCAGAAGCCGCAGAAGCCGCAGAAGCCGAGAGAGGCCCAGCAGTCAACTACCGAGACAAAGGGCCCGGGGACGTGCCACGTCGACTGCCAGAGCGGCGGCCGTCAGGGCCGGACAGGCGACACCCGCTCCACGTGAGTGGCGCAGAAGCCGCAGAAGCCGAGAGAGGCCCAGCAGTCAACTACCGAGACAAAGGGCCCGGGGACGTGCCACGTCGACTGCCAGAGCGGCGGCCGTCAGGGCCGGACAGGCGACACCCGCTCCACGTGAGCGGCGCGCGCTCCTCTACAGCGTCCAGATAAGACGGGCGACACCCGCTCCACGTGAGTGGCGCGCGTTCTTTTTTTCCTTTTTTCCTTTTTTTCCCTAAATCTTTAGCGGAGGCAAAGTGCCATCTGCTAGAGATTGGCGCGCGCTCCTCTGCAGCGTCCAGATAAGACGGGCGGCTCTTGGCACCTGCGGCGACATCTATCGGGAGGACGTGCCAGCTCCGGTGGGCCGCCGCCCCGACTGCAGAGCCCATCAGTGATCAGGGCCGGTGGCAACGCTGGTGGTCTGGCGTGCACATTGCACGCGCGACAATATCACAGTCTGAGCCGTTCACGGAGCGAATGAGAAAAGGCATCTTTAGCACGGAAGATATCGGAATGATCGCATGCTCGCAAGGCAGCCTGGCCGTGCTCTCCCGCAGTTTGCTTGTTTTTACACTGTTTGATCCGGATCGGTAGGAAGTGCGATGGATCACCACCTACCCGTTGGAAATCTTGGCCACGTGCCCAGTCAGACTTCCTGCCGGCTCATGCATGTCAACTGCGACTAAGCGCGTCTTCTGAAGGCGACTCCCCCCCCCCTCTCTCTCTCTCTCTCTCTCTCTCTCTCTCTCTCTCTCTCTCTCTCTCTCTCTCTCTCTCTCTCTCTCTCTCTCTCTCTCTCATCTCTCATCTCTCATCTCTCGTCTCTCATCTATCATCTCTCATCTCTCATCTCTCATCTTAACTCTCTCCCCTCTCTCTGGACGAGACTTCTCGAATTTTAAATTCGTCTATTGTTAACCAGTTCCATTATTTATCAGCCAGGTGCGTCCATCTCCTGGATGGAGTAGCGTTTCATAGCGCAGGTACACCCGGCCTGCCGCTACCACATAAACGATCCGACAGCCCACCCGAGTTAGCGACAGTCTGCAAGATACAGCGTCGACGGCAACAGTTCATTCGCCAGTTAGTTCCAGTCGAATGAGAACGGACACAGTGTCACGAGAGGTACGTTGGCGGTACGTGTCAGGAAGCCGGGGCGGTTGCGCGTGGAGGTGTTATCTGCAGGGAGCGACACCACTGCACGGCCGCCTCCGACTTCGAAGGTGTGTGCGAGGTCGCACCTGTCGCACGTCAACACCTGTGAAGCGTGACGAAACTTCACTGTACGTGTGTATCGAGCGTGTATCGGCTTCGGAGTCGGCGACGAGTTGGATCTGCTGACCAGGTGCGGTCTGATGCTGGCTGAAGATGAAACAAACAGTGCCCAGCTTAGCCATTCAAACCGAGGTGAACATTCCGCACACAAGCCAACTGGGTTGATCCCGGATGTGACCTTCTGCCAATATAAACGGCTCCGTTGACTAAGAACCTCCGCCGACACTTGACACTGTTTTTCAGCAAGGCCGGTCTACCCCACCCACTCTTTCATGTGTGGCTGGTCATTACGTGTGCACCGAAATAGATGCTGATGACCTGTCCACGCCCACGGTGAAGATTTGCCCCCCCCCCCACACACACCTGGGTATGCATGAGTTTCACGTGCCACGCTCGCCCTAAGCGTCCTCTGAACGGCACACAGCGTTGGATTTGTACTTCGTGATCCTGGATGTGGAGAGGACAATTTTGGGTTAATCTAATATGGAGGGGATATTTTTCCTAAGATCTGACATTATAATTTCAGCTTGCACCTTCCAGTGAACCTTGAGCGCTTTATTGGAGAACAGCCCATTGCCAAACAACATTATTCGACCGCCAAATTAAACAAAAATGAGAAGATACTTTTTCTGGAGAGGATAATGCTCCGAATAAAAAACTACAGAGAAAAAGCTACTTTTTCCTACCACGGCGGCACACGACGCCTCCACGGTCGACCGAGGCAGCCGCGGAGCCGGCAGGAAGCTTCCTACTCACTTCCGGCGGCGGCGCTAGTGCCGGTTCTCACGGAGCGGGAGCGACAGGCCCGCCGGCCGTCCGGCAGATGCTGTCGCCAACGCGGTGTGCTGCCTATCTCGACGGCACCGCTGCAGGCGTGACGTCACCGTCTGGAGTGGTGACGTTGTCGCCCGGCGGCGTGTCACGTCTCTCGTGACCACCGGCGCGGCGTGATGGATCACAACGCCACGGCTGATTGGTTGGTTGGTTATTGGTTTTACGACACGTCGACCGAACGCCACGGCTGAGAACTGGGTCTGAAATGTCTCGATTTGTCGGGGGGGGGGGTTCGCTCTGAATGGAGTTGCTGCTGACAGCCAGCACCGGAGCAAGCGGAATTGCTCGAGGCAGAGGTAGCAGAAGTTGAACTGTTCCGACAGCATGGTCCCCATTGGATGTCCGCATAGCCCACTGCACGGCGGCAGCTATCTAGCCAAATAGATGCCCACCACCTGGTAATTGTACAGCGTTTAAGCCTTGCATAAACAGTGAAGAAGAAAAAACGCTGGCATTTGGTTTCCTAGCGCTATGGGTAGATCACCATTACACCGGACAATTATGCTCCCATGCCGTGGGTGGGAAAGCACTATAACAGACGTAATTCACGCTCGCCGAAAGACATTTCCTGACACGCTTTGACGGAAATTCCTCTATTGATTCATGTCTAATTGCTGCTGCAAAATGTCACCGCACCAGCATCACAACGGCGTGCCGAGCAGACCGCCTTAGCGGCACGTGACAAGCCTCCCGACCGCTCATCTCATTGTGCTGGCGCATATTGGAGAGGACCACCCCGACAGCCCTGACATACGCCACCACTCCTGGCTGACGCCACCATCGAACAATCAAACGCTTAACGTAACAAATGAGCTTTCGTCGCAGAGGTGGCTTCCAATGCTGTCCACGTGCCTCCAAGCCTGAATTATGGCCACCTTCCGCCGCCTGAGAACCGCCGGGCCAGGTGTCGTAAACCTGGAAACGGTCTCGTTAAGGACGCCAGGTGTCGTAACGCTCGTCGCCTCGGCAGCTGCGCCCCGGCGTTCGGTGATCTCGCCGGCTCGCTTCGGATGGAGGCTGAAGCGCATCTCCGCCGCCGCCGCGCGCGCGGCGCACCTTTCACAGACGCGCACGCGCCGACCTGGGCGAGGTCGCGCCAGGTCGGGCGGGCCGCCAACCGCCGCAAAAGGCGACGCGGCGCGCGGCGCCTTTTTCGCCCAGGGCTGTCGGGGTGGTCCTCTCCAACATGCAGGCGACCATCTCTCGCGGCACGTCGACACAGCCGGCGGCGCGAATAACGCGCGCACGCCGCGAGCTGCTAGCCGCGAGCCGCGTCGCGATGGATTGATCAACGGACACAGACGTGACGGCCAACGCAGGCGCGCGCGGGACACGTACGGCGACAGCCGCCGGCCAACACAAAGGAACGCGCAATTTGCGCAACGAATTGGATAAACAGATGCGCAGCGGCTGGCAGCGGCGGAGAGCCGGTTTTTGCAGCGGCGGTGCGCGACACGGCTGCTTTTGAATGTCCGTCGGCCGGGCCGGCGCGAGGCGCTTGCGGAATTCTCCTCGCAGATCACAGCACGCGCCGTCTCTGCGCAGGACAAAGAAGCCGGCACAGCAGCTTACACAGCCGAGCCGAGAGAGCGCCGCGCGAAACGCCGGCCAGTCGGTGGCCGCGAACACGCGCGGCCGGCGCGGCGCCGCTCGCCGCGCTCGATCTCACCGCCGCCGGCGCGGCGGCAGCGCGCCAAACTCACAACTCGCCGACGCGCCGCCGCCGACGCCGACGGAGATGAAAGTCGGGATAGGCGGGCGGCACGTGACGGGTCGGCTGTGCCACGGCGAGCGTCCGGTGACCGGCCGGAGCGGCGGCGGCGGCGGCGGCGGCGGCAGTCCTCGCCGCGCCGTCCGACAGTGGCGCGCGGTCCGGGGCGGACCAGTTCCGAGACCACGAGCGTCTACCACCGACCGCTGCGACTGGCAGTCATGACGTCGCCACTGTGACATCACAATGTCGCGTCGACGTCGAGTCACGTCGGGTTTTGTGCATGACGTGAGCAAGGTCACACAGCGTGAGCGTCGTGTGTCGGCAGGTTCAAGGCTCATCCCGCGTGTTGAGCCGCAGCTGGCCCAATTTCGGGAGGACCGGGACACCAGCACGGCGGCGCCGTATCACACACTGCACGTCAGCCGGCTGCGGGCGGGCGCGCGCACCGCAACTGCGGCACATTTGCAGACGCCGGGTCGACTCAATGCCAAATCCAATAACGGCCACGGGGCGCCCAGCCCGTCACAAAAGAAGCACATGCATTAAACATGACACGGCCGAAAACCCGGGGTGAAATCACCCACGGCACAGCAATGCAGCACGTCCGACCACAGCAACGCAGCACGTCCTGCCAGCGTCGACGGACCCCGACGGACGCTGACGGACGTCGACGGACGCAAACGGACGTCGACGGACCCCGACGGACGCAGACGGACGCCGACGGACCCCGACGGACGCCGACGGACGCAGACGGATGCCGACGGACCCCGACGGACCCCGACGGACGGACGTCGACGAACGCAGACGGACGCCGACGGACGCCGACGGACGCACGGACCCCGACGGACCCCGACGGACGCAGACGGACGCAGACGGACGCGACGGACCCCGACGGACCCCGACGGACCCCGACGGACGCCGACAGAGGTGGACAGCAGACTGTGCCATCAATGCGCGTTAATCGCCGCTTGCTTCCAGTTCCAGACGCATAAGCCGCACAGTTACGCTGCGACAGAATCGGAACATCACATCACTCGTCGCCGCAGCTGCGGCCAGCACGTCCGGCCGCCACTTCAAGGGGAACGCCGGGTGCCGGGCTGGGCACCGGCCAACTGTTCGGCCGCGGTTCACTCAACGCCGCGCGCCTGCTGGGCTGCAGCTCGTCGGCCGTGCCCGGGGAGGAGCTGTAGCGCAGGCTCAGGATGCATTACACGATGCACTTACATAACCGCACACTGATGCTAGGGATTAACGTCGCAAACGGCGCTCAGTTCACAGACGACTGTGTCTAGCTTAGCTTAGCTTAGCTTGTGTTTAGCACGGTCGGCGCACAGCCGAGCGCAGACCTAGGAATCGGTTTCGGTTTAATTATGAATGGGCATTATTGCGCATTTAATCCATGTGAAGGTCTCCGCTAGATTATCCGCCAACTATCCAGATTTCAAGCTGCAGGAGAATGGTCAAACCTGCGATAATCGTCTCAGGAACTACTATGAAATTTGAGAATGGGGGATGTCAGGCCATACTAGCGGTTTTGCCACGAGCGTAACTGACGTAGCCATGGCGTTACCCGGCGCAACCGTGGTCTTACCCAGCGTAACCGTGGTCCTACCTAGCGTAACCATGGTCTTACCCAGCGTAACCATAATCTTATCCAGCTTAGTCGTGGCTTTACCCAGCGGAATTATCCTGAGACACCTCAGTTCAGAACTGCGTGCGCCCTAATTTCTCCACAGCAATCACGACTCGCGGAGCGTATGGAGCTGAACGCGTCCCGGTCGCCTTCGCCCGGCAGCTGCCCGACCACTTCGGCACCAGACCAGCTGCCGGACCGGACCACGCCACAAGTCGCCAGACGAGCACGGCGCAGACGACGTGCCGCCCGGCCCGCCCGACAACTTTCTGTACACCCGTCCGACCGGCACCGGATAATGCCTCCATTGTCTGACGGCATTGTGTTGGGGGAAATCGGCGGCGCAGACGTCGCCCCGGTGCAGGTCGGGCCGCGCCGGCGGACCGGTGCTGCTGCCGCTGACTGCGGTCCACGGCTGGCAGCTGCGACCGGCTCGGCTGGTCGAGACGGGCGTCAACGGCGCCACTGGCTCGACACTACGACACGACGGCGAACATCACTGGATCGACAGACGACCCGCGTCGTCGAGGCGAGCGCGACCGGCCGAGGCACTGTGCACTGTGCAGTGCACAGTGTGCACGGTGTGCGTGCGACTCGACCGCTCAAGTATGGACAAGTCGGCGGCGGTCCGACGTTGACGCCCACAGGCCAGAGGTGGACAAATGAGCAGCGCCTGGATTTCTGTCATGCAGAACATTCATCTTCACCGGACAATTGTAATCATTTTTGTATCGCCGGAAGGTTGAATCGTGCTGCTTGACAATGTTTGACAACAAGCATGCTGCTTGTTGATGAAATGCCCAAAACTCACTGGAAGTACGGAAGCTAGTTCCTGATGTCACGAAGAGGAAGACAATTAATTATCCGCTCCGAACAGGGTGACAGCATTCTTCATCTCCACATTCAGGATCCCAAAGCGCAAATCGAGCCAGGCCGCAGGCGACGGTGTGCGCGCGCCTGTGTTCCCCGCCCTCATCTCGCCACAGCCCCCAGGTGCGGCGCCGTTGTAGCGCCGGTGCCGTTGGCAGGGAGAGACGATCCGTATCAAAGCTGGATTGTTTAGTTTCCATCAGCCGTACAAAACCACACCGTCACTTCAGAGGCACGTGCGAGATTGTTATCATGGTGGCGTCGTCTTGGCTGACGAGGGAGCAGCTAAATTTGCGGGCTGACAGTGCGTAGAGGAGGTGAAGATAGGCGACTGGAGTATCACGCTTCCAGGCGAATAATTCACAAGTGGATGGGTGTCCCGTGCCAAGACAAACATTGGCTGTAACCGGAGATGAAGGAGAAGAGCAACGATTGAACAGTAGCGCCGGCGACGAACGAAAACGTACTCTCATCAACGCATAATCAACCTTGTTGGAAACGCATAACCAATGGGACTCCTTGTTGGATGCAACAAGTACTTTACATGGAAAGTGTCGCATCTTTAGATTTGGAAATTGTTATGCTATTGTCGCATTCAGTTTGCCTTGCGACTCTTGGCAGCCCCGTGCAACAATTGCAACAATTGGGACACCACAGGAAATGATGTAGAACGCGTCTCCGTGTAGGCTCCATGCAAACTCGATAATAAATCGAACTAATCCGTCGAATCGCATCCCGGAGAACTTGACAGTTATATACCTCACACAGCTCTCATGTTCGCCGTGGGTGATGCTGTGCCGATGAAAAACCTGACAGAGCATTGCCAAAACTCGAAAATGTCGCTACACACCAATTTGCATAGTGGAAAACAGACGAGAATAAAAAGCATCGAGAGCCTCACGGATTAAAATATACAGGTGTTAGTGAGTGCAGCGGCATGTGCGTGTCTATTCCGTGTCATTTTAAGGTAGCTACATATTGCAACGTTATACACAGGGGTGTTATTTTGTATACACTAAGGGCAAGTGGCCCTCCAATCATTAATTTGCTCCCCATGTGGCCCCCCAATCAGACCGAAGCTTAACCACGGAGCACAGCCTATGGAGGCGTTCTTCCAGAACGCTCGAGTGCACCCCCTCCCCCTACACACACACACACACACACGCTCAACGATTTATTTTTGCAGCCGACGGCGTCGCTCTCCGGAGAAAAATGTCATAAAAACATCACTTGCCCCATCCCCAATTAATGTCACAAAGTTGCACCCATGGTTATAAGCCTCTCAAAAGCAAAATAGGAGCGTCGGGCCGGGCCTTCAATTTCCTTCTTCTCTGGTATTTGAGGGAAGAACCACGTGGCCTTTAGCTCTGCACGTAACTTACTTTAGCTTTCCAGAAACGCCAAGACGAACTAATGTACACAAAATACAGCTCAATCGTGTGGACCTGCGATGCTACCGATCCAAGCAAAACACTAGAAGCCAGCAATAGCCCAACACACTCCAGACACAGTAACAGCACCAGACGTTCCCGGGAGTCGACATCAAGTCGGCCTAACATTACCGTGTGTCCTCCTCGGCTGACACAGCCGTCCGGACCCACTCGGTGCGCCGTGCAAATCACCGCCTGCAAATGTCTCGGCGTCGGACGTGACGGACGTGGAGGACGTGGACGTGGACGTCCGGCCGTATCTGCACCTCGACTGTCGAAGACCTGGCCGCGCGGCCTCCCGCACAAGTGGCGTCCGGGCGGCCCAGCGAAGCGCGAGTGTGGCCGACACATGTGTCCGAACAGGTGAATCGACCCCCCCCCTCCAACTGGGACGGCCAATAGCTCAGCGGCGCCAACTGTGCGCCCGGAGTCGCAGTCCATTCGACTGACTGCCACGGAGCTGATGGTGCCCGGCGGTGAGCGTCGCAAACGTCGGGGTGCCTGCTGAATTCGGGGCTCGAGTGTCTGCTGTGTGCTGTCGGGGTGCCTGCTGAATTCGGGGCTCGAGTGTCTGCTGTGTGCTGTCGGGGTGCCTGCTGAATTCGGGGCTCGAGTGTCTGCTGTGTGCTGTCGGGGTGCCTGCTGAATTCGGGGCTCGAGTGTCTGCTGTGTGCTGTCGGGGTGCCTGCTGAATTCGGGACTCGAGAGTCTGCTGTGTGCTGTCGGGGTGCCTGCTGAATTCGGCTGGAGTGTCTGCTGTGTGCTGTCGTGTGCTGTGTGTGTGCTGTGTGCTGTGTGAGGCTCGTGATGGGGTGCTCGCGGTTGTGTTTCGATGGTACTCTTTTTTGTTGAAAAATAACACAATATAAACATGGAAAGTGGGAAGCACAGAATGACGAGGTTGACAAAACACTATGAATTTATACGTGGAAATGATTGCTTAAGACTATCGGTTCAGTGAAGTTAAATAGGAAGGGCACAAACTATCATCCAGTGTGATTATGTAACCATATGTTCCTATGGTTGTGCGTGATGAAATGTGGCACCTCGGCGGTACCTTCGGTAACACATGCGCCTGCTTCGTGCGTGAGAGGTCCTTAGTTCAAGTCTGACCTCGAGCAGGCCTTTTCCTGTCGGCTCCTACCCGGGAGGTGACAGTAGTTGCGGTGTGTTCGCCATGTCACGGGCTGAACCGACCAGCGCTAGTGCATCGGGTTCGCGGGACACGACCTGCCTTTAAACAGATACTCGGCCCGGCGGCACGGCCTGCGGGCACGGCCTGAGGGCACGGCCTGGGGGCACGGCCAGAGGGCACGGCCAGAGGGCACGGCCAGAGGGCACGGCCTGAGGGCACGGCCAGAGGGCACGGCCTGAGGGCGCGATCTGAGGGCACGGCCTGAGGGCACGGCCTGAGGGCACGGCCTGAGGGCACGGCCTGAGGGCACGGCCTGAGGGACGGCCAGAGGGCACGCCAGAGGGCACGGCCTGAGGGCATGGCCTGAGGGCACGGCCAGAGGGCACGGCCTGAGGGCACGGCCAAGGGCACGGCCTGAGGGCACGGTCTGAGGGCACGGCCAGAGGGCACGGCCAGAGGGCACGGCCTGAGGGCACGGTCTGAGGGCACGGCCTGAGGGCACGGCCAGAGGGCACGGCCTGAGGGCACGGCCAGAGGGCACGGCCTGAGGGCGCGATCTGAGGGCACGGCCTGAGGGCACGGCCTGAGGGCACGGCCTGAGGGCACGGCCTCGCCTCGCGTCACACGTGCAGGCTTTTGCTCACCAAGTCGGAAGAGAAATCCCGACCGCACAGTCGTGTGTACAACGTGTGGCGGTAGAGAACCGAACAACAAGTATTCCGTGGAAATGGCACCGCAAGGGCGTCGAATTCTTACAAACCTGTCGTGGATATAGTACGACTACTTTCATGTGCATCAAAACAATCGATATGAAGGGACCCCACCCCTCCCCCTCCCCCACAAAAACATGGGTGACCAAACAAGGGCAGATAAATTACAGGAGACATTTGTTGCACATTTCGGCACATCGATTCTGCTGGCATGTCCAATTATTAGCTTGCAGGATTGCTTATAGAAAATCGTCGGCTATGGACATGTTTGGAAAGAACATGACGTCACAATCAGGGATAGACAGTCGGTGTCTTAGTCGCGACAGAACGCAGCGAATCTCAAAAGTGATCTTCCACCTGCAGCCCAAGTAGATGTAATCGCTGGGTGTTCATCTCAGGAATCTAAAGATCATTCTAAAGATCATTCTAAAGACGCTCGATTCAACTGCGCGCCCAACTGGTGGAAGTTGGTGGAGTCGTAGACAAGTCTAGTCATCCGCATTGGTGAGGCTCTTCAATGGTATGAACAACACTTCTTTCGGTACCATCGCCCTGATCTGTGTTTTAAGCGCAGTCGTGTCCTTGGCGGTTTTTGCGCACCAGATACCATCTCGGCCATTCGCTTTGGATGAATGGGAGGTGAACCGAGGCGTGAGATTGCCCACACTCGCATCAGCTTGTTAGAATGCGTCAGACGACCCTCCGTAACGTCACCATGTGGCTCAAGTCCAGTGAGATATCATCAGTGCCAGGAGATAGGTCGGGTTAGAAGTAAAAGTGGTGAGTGAATGTTGGAGAAACGGGGTCAGGGTACCCAGTGTCTGATGAACTTGTTGCATAATGCAGTTGTGAGATCGAGTACTGGTTTGCTCACTTTAATTAATCTTCATCGGTTTAGAACTCTTCATCGCTTGGCATCCGCGTCACCCGTCCCCCACTCACCCAACCCCAGACTCTTGGCCCCACTGTTTTATTCTGTATTGTTTTGCATCACTAACGCAAGGAACTGAAGGATCAACGTAACCGAAGCACGTACGCCGTAAGTGCCGAAGCCGACGGTCGGGCGATTACGTTTTACCAGACACGGCGCAGGCGTATAATTGACGTTCGACTACCGGTGACAAAATCCTGCTCACACAGTTTACACTCACACTCACACCGTTCACAACTCACGATCCGGGCGTCGCTGTCGATCGTCGGCGAGTTGAGTCGCCGCGGCCGCGCCGACCGACGACTCAGCTCGGAAGCGCGTCCGTCGTCCCATTCGCCGACCGCCGGACACGACTGCACGGAGACGACGTCCGGTCCGCCGGGCATCCTGCACGGAGACGACGTCCGGTCCACCGGACACGACTGCACGGAGACGACGTCCGGTCCGCAGGGCGGCCGTCCGCAGCAGTCAGCTGTCACGTCTCACGCGTCGCACAGTCGCCGGCGCCGCCGCGCGATCTGCTCCCGTCTCGGCAGCCGGCCGGCGTCTGTCTGTCCCACTGAACCTGCCGCCCCTCTGCCACACAATCCGCGCCGGGTCGCGCGGGGTCGCGAGGGGTCACGCCGGGTCGCGCGCGGCCGACTTGTTCCGCCGCCCGCGGCCGGCCGCACCGGAAGCAGACGCCGCCGCTCGGCGATTGGTCGCGCGCGGCCTCGGGCGGACCTGGGCGTCAGCTGGGCGGCTGGTGCGGCGACGAACGCAGCCCCCGGAAGGTGTCTGGCATTGGCCGTCGGCGCGGGTGACTTGTGTGCGCCTGCGTGTCGTGGTTCAAGGTCGCGTGTCAAGCCCGGATGACGCACCAATACAAACCAAGGCCTCCCGGAGGGATCTGTGCTGCACGCGCCTTGAGAGCTTTGCGACAACAGCGGCATATAGGCTTACAAATCGGATCAGCTGAGCGAAGTTTTGCATGTGCAATGGCGCGGGCATTGCTAATGCTATGCGGTCCCGTTATCAGCAATCATCGATGTATTAATAGGTAGAATGTGACCAAATTCAATGCAAAACCAAGCAGCTACTAGGCACAAATAGCAACCAAGAATGGTCCAATTCGACTAATTTCACGGATCTATGCCATGGCTCGGCATGAATGGACCTCACGTAAAACAAAACATGACACGCCGAGCCACATATTTCACTGGCAGGGACCGTAGAAGTACCTCTGGTGAGGAACTGACATTGCCACGCGCGGTCACCGCAATTAGGTCACCCCCGCCGTACCATCCGCCCGAGACATGACCAGGCGCTGGTCTGGACGTCGGGGCCGCCACACCGCTGCCGCATCTCCCGGACAACTGACAAAAACTCGGCCACCCCTCATCAGCGCACGCCTGTTAATCCCCCCCACCCTACCCCGACTGGCCAGCAGCCAATGTTTTACCCGGCCCTCCGGTGCGGGCACAATCTTCACCTCGTAAAGTCGCACGTTCATGGCCAATTAACCCGGACCGGGAGAGGCGAGCTCTCCGGCCACGCCGTGGACACGCAACCCCCCCTCCCCTTCAGCGGTCGTCCACGGCCCACAGCCCACGGCAGCGCACATGACGTCACGTGCAGTCGCGCGTTACGTCACGCGTTGTGTTGCCGATGGGTTGCGGCAGGATTATAGAGTCGATTCAGGATTAGCGTCTAATTGCGACACATTAGCCATCAGATAAACGCCGACGAGAACTAAAATCCCTCAATTCCGCCATAGGCACGGGACGGGCAGGCGATCGGCTTGTCCCACCACAAGGGTGTGTCCGGCGACGACGGCGATGGCACGACGCAGCCGAAATACGCAATAGCTGCCAAAAACCCCGGCCAGCTGTGGCACCGCGGCGTGCGTGACGTGTGCTCGTGACACGCTCGTGACACACTCGTGACGTGTGCCCGTGACACGCTCGTGACGTGTGCTCGTGACACGCTCGTGACACGCTCGTGACACGCTCGTGACGTGTGCCCGTGACACGCTCGTGACGTGTGCTCGTGACACGCTCGTGACACGCTCGTGACACACTCGTGGCGTGTGCTCGTGACACACTCGTGACACGCTCGTGACACGCTCGTGACACACTCGTGACGTGTGCCCGTGACACGCTCGTGACGTGTGCTCGTGACACGCTCGTGACACGCTCGTGACACGCTCGTGACACGCTCGTGACACGCTCGTGACGTGTGCCCGTGACACGCTCGTGACGTGTGCTCGTGACACGCTCGTGACACGCTCGTGACACGCTCGTGACACGCTCGTGCACCGCTGGCCGGCTGTCAGCTTCGGCGGTAGTCGGGAGAGCTACGCCGGTCCATCTGGGCGTGCGACCCCTCCGTCGCATCGGCTGCAGACCCGAGTCGTGGGTGCCCGGCAATACGGCGCCGGCCACAATGGACAAGTTTCATGTCGGGATGGACCGTATTTTTTTTCAAGTTTCACTTGTGATTTTTTAAGTTGAAAGACGATGGTGGCATTCATTTATATTTTTTAAATCCCTAAATTACTTATATAATTCAAAGAAGTTCCTAAGAAATCCTTGCTTTGTGATTGGTCAAACTATCTGGACGTCACAAATGTGGAGTTCAGCGATGCTTGACTGCCACCCATGATATCTTCCATTTGGAATGCTGCCAGTTCCTAATAATCGTTCACAAGCGTTGCCAGTACAATCACCACATGTCCAGCGGGAAATCGACCCGGCCACGCAACGCACGTCAGGAAACACTGCCGGTACCCAGCGACCCAGGAAATCCAGCCGGAAAATCGCTTACGCACATTTTTCAACACATTTATCAGTGGGCAAACTACGTGCAAGCACGTCAAGTCGGTTGTTTATTTCTGTTTCAAGGACGCATGGACTGCAATAGTCATGCAGCGTCCATTACAAGCTTATCATGAAAACTCAGCAGCAAGAGACATTCGTGTCTGGCGACCATCAAACACCCAGCGATATACGCGGAGATAAAATGCATCGGAGACACTTCAGGTAAGGAAAGCGTACACCCATGCCACGACATTCCCATGCGTGACGGCGACATTGCTGGGAGCGACCAACAACTTCATCGTGAAACCATGCATGGCATCTCTGCACATCTACAGACTGTCTGTCTACAGCTGCGGATTTGCAATGGCATTAGTATTCCCTGCAGACGTCTCCATTACGTATCTCGGATCCGCGTGGCTATTCGTCTAACCGAGCACGTCAAGAAAGGCACATATATAGATGTGATGTCTAGACAATGGAGTGTGGGATGGCATACGCAGGCATGCACGTGTATAAGACGTATGTACATATCGCTTATTCCTCTTACCACCCTTAGTCAGGCCACCAGGAGTAGCCCAAGTGAGCCACCAGGAGTAGCCCAAGTGAGCCGCCAGGAGTAGCTCAAGTGAGCCATCAGGAATAGCCCAAGTGAGCCGCCAGGAGTAGCCCAAGTGTGCCACCAGGAGAAGCCTGAGTGAGCCACGTTTCCCACACATCACCCAGTCGACTCCGAGATCAGCGTCGATGTTGACCGGGATGAGCGAGTGTCGCGAGTTTTTCAAGTGGAGCAACGCATCATTTCCACAGGGAAGATGGGTAAAATATTCCTCGCATGAGAAAATTGGAGCACGCCAGCTTTTGCGACGTCTTGGTCAGCAAAGTCTTGCCTCCTGCTCGCGATACGGACAGTGATTGGGTTATCGACATTGCGCACCCCTGCAACGGGAATCACTCACCAAGTCAAATGCTCTGTTGACTGCTTTGTGCATTATGCATGATTGGAGGTGTGTCAAAGCACAAGCACCGTGCACTACGCGATGGAATGGGTGCGAATAATATTAGCTGAGCAGTTTTCAAGCTTTTATTGGTTCCTGTATGTAAAAGTATTTCACTTCGGAGCGTTGCCAACAGGGGCGCAGCCAGGATTTTCTTAGGGGGCCCCACATAAAAAATGGGATGACACAGAGACCGCTTTTCGGTTCCACAGACATTTTCGGTTCGCTTCGCGGGCCGAAAAATGTCTTCTTTTGCGTAGTGATAATCTCAAAATGTCTTGTTTGATCAGGTGTATTTTTATTGCTGAGGAGGGCACCGTCCCTTTGGTTGCACCTGCGAATGATCAACTCTGGTCGAAGCGCCCTAGAGCCCAAATAACTAGCTAACTGCTTGCGCCTCTGGGTACGAACACCCACATTCTGGCAGCAAGCATTAATTGAAGTGCACGTTCCCACTAGCAGGGTGCGGGGAGCGATTCGAATCAAGCTCGTTGTGCTCGTGGGTACGCAAACATGCTTTTTCAATTGAAAGCAATTTGCATATCAGTGTAATCCAACATAAAGTTCACATCAAGTGAAGTCTCGTTTAGCAAGCACGTTATTTATTTTGTTCACGTCAAGTAAATTGTGGATTTAGACACCACCAATGAGCTGCAAGCTGTGTTTGAGCTTGCTATAAAATACGATACCGATACAATTGACTAAAATGGTCTCTTGGTGCGGCTCTCTTAATGTAGTGACTGATAGCCTCACGGAGGACTGGTGACGTGAATGTGCACGTGCATCTGACCTGCAGGCGTCTGAATCGAAAATTACGGGACCTGTCGGAATTGATGCGCCCGCACGTGCAGCCGTTAAGGGGTGTGTATGCAGCACGTGACGTAATTTTGGCCACGGCCGTACCGAACGTGGCCTGTGTGCAGCAGGCTCGTGTTCTGTCCTTGATACAGTGTAACGGTTCCCCAGCACAGCGTCATTTGACATGTTAGCTGTGGTGGGGGACGGTCGACATCCATGGCTGTAACCCCCCATCCCTCAGTCAGTCACCATTCCCCATTGCTTTGTCACTACTGTGGGGGGGGTCAGTCTGATTGGCTCTGGCGGTGGTGTTGCAGTCACCAATGGACGCGGATCCTCGGTTGGCAAACAGCGTTGTGGATTCTATCGTTCAGAGCGCTATCATCGCCTGGAAATTATGCTCTCCTCTTCCCTGCCGAAGGGAAGAGGAGGAGAGGAAAGGAGTGAACGGAGCGGCTTCAAATGACCACAAACGTGTTGCTCTTTGGTTTAAAAAAAATGTCAGGAATTCACTGGAAAATACAATATGAAGCTTCTGGTGTGAAAATCAGAAAGGTGAAATGACTCTGATGAACATGAACTCTGGGCAGAAAGGCCAAAATTGTCCTCTCCAAGTCACGATTCGAACACATAAATCCAACTCTGGGCGAACTCCCAGTCAAAACTATTGAGAAGGTATCCTGCCCTCAACATATGCGACGCTACGCCCCCCCCCCTCCCCTTTGCCATAAGAGCAGTCACTTTCCACGTCGGACACCCTGGTGGTCTTGGTGACGGAAGCGGCACCACTGGTGCCACCCCTCGCACAAGCAAAACACGCTCATTTTGGACAATTTATATATTTTGAAATTGTGCACCAGACCCTGACGAATGTTCACGAGTGCGTATCGGGCATCTCATCAGCAAAGCAATGTTTGTATCGGGCATCTCATCAGCAAAGCAATGTTTGTCTAAGTTCTGGTCGTGTGTGACTAACGTGACCAGCATCGGAGACTCGTTGGTCCGAACAAGAGTTGCCACATTTTGGCACGGCGGCACGGCACGGCAACTCGTAAAATGGCACATGTGCTTTTTGTTGGGTCATATCAGAAGCTGAAGTGCCACTGTCGTGCCATTGCCGGCCTATCCCCAGCAATAAAATGAACGTATATATAAAATTGTCTTAATGCTCCACCCAGAGTTCCAAGATGGCCAGAAGAAAATGGTTAAACAAATCTATATGGAACAACTTTGAAATGTATAGTGCTGATTTAGTCATTGTGTGGAATGTTTTGCAGCTCTGCTATTGCTTGTTGTCGTCATCAATCAAGATTTTCCTCGTTCTTTAAAGGGGCCCATTTTCTTGTCTTGTGCCTTTTGGCGTGCCACCATCCAGCCCGTTGTGTCACGTGCCGCGCCGTGACAGAATTTGATGTGTCCGGGCCGTGTCCCGTGCCGGTTTTGGAAAAAGCGGCAACTCTGGTCCGAACTTGTCACTCCGACATCACTCCGGCCACACACGGGACAGGGGACGAGTGGTCTAGGGGTAACATGCTCGTCTCACAATCGAAAGGTTGTGGGTTCGAGTCTCACCTGTCGCTACTCTTCGCCCGCGACCAATCGGCGTGAGAGATTGGCGACGCTACATGACTCAACGGTCGACGTGTCGTAAAACCAATAACCAACCAACAACAACCAATCGAGATCGGGACAGGTCCTTTGACCACTCAGCCACCCAATTTGACGACAAGAGAGAAAAATGATGTTATATTTGACAACCACTTTTTAGGCACATAGTGCAGTATCGCTAATAAACAAGTAGCCAATTACTCAACTGGTGAAAGTGATCATGTTCTGAGGCATACGAACTGCAAATGCATATGTTCAGTCGTTCCCTATAGCCCAAATTATATCATTCATCTATGGAAATCCCGCGTTTTCCTCCGCACCGAGGTTGTGTTTTTAAATCTTGGATTTGGAGAGGAAAAGATTGGGACATTCGAAGCAGGGAGGATAGTATTTTCCTCTCCTACTAACGTCACTAGTTTCGTTTCATACTTTGCAGTCAGTTTTAGCCATCCTATCAAATAGCAATGAACTTGCAGTTATTTTGGAACAAACTTATTTACCTCTTGGCAAAAAGTCGTGGACAATTTTATGGAGAGCATAATGTTCTGGATGAAAGACATCCAGGACAGGGCCATGCTTCCAATCATGCTCTGAACTCTCACCGGCCCCGACACAATTATTCACGCGCCTGTTGGAACCTTTGATCAAAGGAAGGTTTGTGTGGGTGACACAAACTCGTAGTCAGAGGCGCAGCCAAGGGGGGCCGGATCCTCCCCTTGACACCCAAAAATACACTAGATTTAGCGATAAATTGAGATGTTCACCACGGAAAATCATACATTTTCGGCGCGCTTCGCGCGGCCAGGTCCTATCTCCGTTTCGTCACCTTTTTTCTGGTCAGGCTACCCCCTTAGGAAAATCCTGGCTGAGCCACTGCTCGTAGTTAATCGTATAACGATCACACTGGTAGACGAGTTAATTATGGACAAGCAGTGGCAGAGAAGAACTGCCGAAACGAGTTGCCTGAGGATGATTGGGGTAGCTTCTTCACCGTCACGCCGTCTTCCTCGACGGACCCGACTGCTTCCACGCTCTTGTTTCGCTAGCTATGCTAAATTATTCAGTATTACACTTAGCACCCTCAGAGGAATGCTGGTGGAAAGAAACGCGTCCAGAGGAGTGGTGGCTGAAAGGAACACGCTGAGAGGAGCATTGGTGGATCCGGTGGCGCCCCTCCGACTGGAAAAGGACGCTCGTCCAAGACGCCTGAGTGCATCTCAAGATCAGTGATGTCCCTCCGGAGAAATGGCGCCATTCCAGACAAGTGCCCCCCCCCCCCCCCCCCCCCCCCCGATAAAAATGTCTGCTTTTACAGAGAGGTGATGGTAGGAAGAGGTACGTAGCAATGACTGTGCTGTGGAAAATGGAGCAAAGCTAGTTTGCCTGAGCGTATTTTTGTGCGGCTGCAATTGAACGATTACGTTATGCGCTCCGGGGAAAAGATAGCTGATTCGATCAGATGGTGGTCGATTGAGGAAAGAATCATGCCTGTACTAAGGGCACAATGAAACGCGGACACTACGGGCTTAGTTAAAATGTGGTAACTGGTGACAATAGAACAAGATGTTTGTAAACCTTGATGTGAAAAGAAGTCCATGACAATCAAAATCGTGCTCATCGGCCGGCGCGATGACGTGCACGGTTTAGGCGGTAATGACGTCAGTTGTTGTCAGGTACGTCATTTTGGAAGGCACGCCGAGTTCATTTAACAAAGCTCGAGGTTAAATCAGGCATTGGCGGATCTGGCCATACTTCAAGGAAATGATCTGTTGAGAGGGGAGGCAGTGCACAGTGAACTTTTCAGACACTCAACCGTGGGAAGGAGCACATGCAAAGGTGGCGGAACGTCCGAGTTTAGTGGGAGGGAGCGCCGAGCAACTTTAGGTCGATTCCTGCCAGTGAACGCTACAGGGTCAATGTTAAAATTACGGATTGCATGGGGTCACCGTGCCACGGTGCTTCTCCCCCGCTACGTCGCCTTTGAGCACGTCAGCGCTGGAGGGATCCGTGCCACTGCGAAAGTACGTCAAACGACACGCCTGGTTATTGTATGAAGAATATATTTTGTTTAATGCTCGCAGTACGCATCGAAGGCTGGTTTCATTTCACCTCAATACACTCACCTACAAGTGGTCCAGGAAATATTTTCTGCAACATGTTTCTCATCCGGTGAATGCCACGTACAATACGCACATTCCTTTGGAGGAGGATTTCACCTTCGTGGAGCAAGTGTCAAGAACATCACTCCCGGGATGACCTTTCTCAATTTACTAATGTCTGCATAATGATGTTCCCGCATACTGAAAGGCTATAACACGGCTGCCTGCACCCGTAGCATGCTAGCATTCCGCTGAAATCCGAGCTCTTCAACCGTAGTTGTTTTTATGTGGCTTACAGGATGTTACGTGGATCGCTGTGGCAGACGCTTCCTTTGAGCGTGGAGATTCAATTGCACATGATGCATCAGTAATGCAAATGGATGAATTGTACTGAGATGAAGCCAACGATAACGGCTCCCCGCTCAGCGGATCAGACAGACCTTGAGTGAGTCAGGTCTGACGCATACTGACTGAGAACAGCCGGTAATTCGCTGGTTACCGACTGAAGCAGAATAAATCCAGAGGCCGGTTATGAATGTTTCACGAGCGGGGAGGGGAGAGCAGATTTTCCAGAAATACGCGCGAAAATGAAGTATTTCGTTAGATAATCCGATATTTGCATTGAGAATGACGAGACTATCCGATCACTGGGGGTGGGAGAGGCAAAACTTCCCCTCCAACTAACATGCCATTCCTCAGTCCCTGATTGTTGCCCACAAGATGCGGGTGTCCACCCGACAGCCCGACCGGCGCCTGATTGCAAACTGGGCCGCGCGCTAATTTTAAGGCATACCCCGGCCGGCGGCCGGCCCGAGTACGCAACACGATCGGGCGTTCCCATTGGTCGGTGGGTGCCGCGGCGGTGTTCTGCGTGCCGCCCGCGTCGTGCACACGGTACAATGATGCCCCCCCCACACGCGGTACCATGGTTGCCCCCACACGTGGTACCATGGTTGCCCCCACACGCGGTACTATGGTTGCAGCAACCACCGCAAGCCGTGGGCGTCGCCTGGGTTTGTTTATCCAAGCGCCCGCCGGTTCATGAGACGGGACCAGCGGCGTGTCACTGCAACACCACGATGTGTCCATCAAGTGGTGGGAGTGGGACGTATCGACGTGGAAAAACAACAAGCCACTCCTCGAGTCGGTTTTCCATACGACGTCATATATATTGTTGAGGCGGGCGAAAAATGAGAGCTCCCAATATCCCCAGTCACTGCCTTTGAGCATAAACTTGGCCTGCGCTTACTTGATAGCTAGTCAAAGCTAAGTGTCTAGTTGTTAGTCTGAATTTTCAGCAAAAAGTGATCGCGCGCAGAGAACGATGCACGACCTCGGTTAGCAAAAACAATTACGGCGCACCCTCACGCCCGTACGCCACTAATGATCGTTCGAGGTGCAAGGTCATCACAGGCACAGGCGCACTCGGCTGCCCTAAGTTATTACGCATTTACTGCTGACCAAGCTATACGTTTGAGCAGGTGGTTTGCATCAATTTGGGCTTGGCCATGCCCTCACGATGACTGTCGTGTTTTCCTCACCTCCATGCTTCTGCTGGGCGCCGATGGATGTTCCGGATCCAGACACGAGCACTCGGCACTCACTCAAGTCGCACGCTCTTGCCTTTCTGGCAAGTCACCATTGGTTCCGCCATCTCAGGGGTCACACAAACTGTCGCCTCACTGGCACAGAAACGCCGCCGTCGCCCCTCCAACCCGCTGTTTATTTCTGGGGCGGCGTCACGATCAAGACGGGCCCAACGCCGGCAGCGCCGCGGTCAGCGCCACCGTGACGGGGTTACCCGGCTTCGTGTCGCACCTCCGACACGGCACCGCCTGCGAAGCCAATTGAACGAGTCGTCGTCTTATAAGGAGGCTCGGGATAAGAGCGGTCCCAGGCCCATGCTTCTGTTCGGGAACAATCGACCGCACAGTGTTCACACTCACTGTGTTCACACTGTGCGGTCGCACACTTATCGCATGCGTCCGGATACGTTTACGATAGCCAGACTTGGCATCCTCAAATCCTCGACCAGTGTCGTGCTCGCGTCGAATTATATGTAAATCGAGTGGAAATGGCGGCGAACATGGAGACTTCAGGGTGGTTAAAACGTCACCCAGAACAGTGGCGGATCTAGAAGGCGCGCTTCTGGCGGCTCGACATGTCAGTCCCAATAGGACTAATTATGCAGGACATTTTCAAAACTCTTGCAAACCCGATTCCTCGTTTTTTATCCATTTTAGTCCCCGGAACATTCGTTGTAATCATGTCGTCGCGTTCCTTCATGATCGATAACAAATACATTTTGCATCTCACCCGGCCGAAAGCCTGGGAAGATTGCTTGTGAGGCATGTCGCCGCCGAAGCAATGATGCCGCAGTTCTCCGGGTCGTGGGTGTCTGCCGAGAACAGTCGCGGAGACGCGTGGACCCGAAGTTGCACCTCTTGAACCGCACCCGCCTGGGGGTCGTCACCATGTCGCCTTTGCCAATTTGTGTATGCTTCATCACATCAGGATCAACTTGGATCAGGTGCGCCTGGCAGTACACCGTGTCTTCTTATGCCGGCCAGTGCCCGGGCATCACGTGTCTAGACACAAGACGTTTATGGGTGGCGGCAATTGCCCACCTTGCCACCTTCACCGCTCCTGGACCCGTCGGTGCTGCCAAGTCGACGTGACTCAGACGAACGCCAGTCCGCGCCGTCCAAGTCCAACGTCCGTCCCGCGGCAGTCGGCGGCCGAAATAGGCTGTGCAGGATGAATAAATCACCGGGCGGCCGCCGCGGTATTGCCATGGTGACGGGTCCCCGGACTCAGGAGCGAGTGGTGGCAAGGCGCCCGTTATCGTCACCAGGCACACGCTGAGCCCTCCCCCAGTGACGGGTCACGTTGATGGCACCCTCTCCCGTCACCGGTGACACACTGAACCCTCCCCCAGTGACGGGTCACGTTGATGGCACCCTCTCCCTCACCGGTGACACACCGGGCTCCCCCAGTGACGGGTCACGTTGATGGCACCCTCTCCCGTCACCGGTAACATGAGCCCTCCCCCAGTGACGGGTCACGTTGATGGCACCCTCTCCCGTCACCGGTGACACACATGGCCCTCCCCAGTGAACGCCCCCCAGTGACGGGTCACGTTGATGGCACCCTCTCCCGTCACCGGTGACACACTGGGCCCTCCCCCAGTGACGGGTCACGTTGATGGCACCCTCTCCCGTCACCGGTGACACACTGGGCCCTCCCCAGTGACGGGTCACGTTGATGGCACCCTCTCCCTCCACCAGTGACACACTGGGCCCTCCCCCAGTGACGGGTCACGTTGATGGCACCCTCTCCCGTCACCGGTGACACACTGGGCCCTCCCCAGTGACGGGTCACGTTGATGGCACCCTCTCCCGTCACCGGTGACACACTGGGCCCTCCCCAGTGACGGGTCACGTTGATGGCACCCTCTCCCGTCACCGGTGACACACTGGGCCCTCCTCAATGGCAGGTGATGCCGAGGGCGCCTTCTCCCGCCACCAATGACACAGTGAACCATCCTCGATGACAGGTGATGCCGAGGGCGCCCGCTTCCGTCACCGGTGACACACTGAGAGCCCTCCTTAGTAACGGGTCACGACGAGGGCGCCCTCTCACATCACCGGTGACACACTGAGCCCTCCGCAGTGACAGGTCACGCCGACAGCGCCTGCTTCCGACACAGAGATACACTGAGCACTCCCCAGCTGCCAAGGATATCACGTCGCTTCAGAAAGACCGCTGACGCTTCCTGAATCAGTTGGCAACGAACGGAGACTCGATCTGGCCGGTCACCAGTTACTCCACCACAGCACGCCGCCAGGTCACCTGACGCAGCACACCGCCAGGTCAACTGACACGGACAGGTGTCGGTGGTGTCGGTCAGAGAGGCCTGAGGGTTTCTCCCATGGGGGTACACAAGATGACAGATCAGGCCATTATTGGTGCACTGATCTGTGACGTCAGTTACCAGGCTCGAACACTAGTTTGACCCGAACCTATTACGATACTGACCATGAACAGGTTCCCTCACTTCTGTACAAACAAGATCACTAGATCGTGTTCAGTCATCGTTCCACCGCGATACGGAGGTCGTCAGAGACGAGGAAATTCACGGCTATTTACCGCCGTAAACACTCCGGTAATTGTCCGATTTCAGACATCAACTGACAGCAATCGCATGATTGCATGGTTCTGAGTAAAACTATAGATGACGTGTAAAGATATTCAGAATAATGCAGCAAGCGAAGAACAGCCCTGGACGATCATACCCGTATGCAGGATTCAGTTTCATACAGTTTTGAATAAATTGGC